>CM052539.1:10570102-10718809 GCA_028533065.1 Trachops cirrhosus
TGACGGGGATGGCACCCATGCAGGAGCACCTACGTCTGCTCTGACGGGGATGGCACCCATGCAGGAGCACCTACGTCTGCTCTGATGGGGATGGCACCCATGCAGGAGCACCTACGCCTGCTCTGACGGGGATGGCACCCATGCAGGAGCACCTACGTCTGCTCTGACGGGGATGGCACCCATGCAGGAGCACCTACGTCTGCTCTGATGGGGATGGCACCCATGCAGGAGCACCTACATGTTCTCCTCGGCCTGCAGTCACAGTGCAGTCACGAATGTCAGAGAGGAATAGCTCCCTGTGAAAAGCTAAAGAGAATATAAGTTACTTTGCACATGTTAATTTCTCAAAATAATGTTACATGGGTTTCCATGAAATCCAAATATAAGAGAAACAGTACAAAGGTGACTAATTTGCTGTGGAATCTAAGCACCTTTCTCTAAAATCTTTAGATGCAAAACTCTGTGACCAATGCACATCACTTCTCACAGGAAAGCCAAAGACTAAAAGGGATCCGCATGGGACAGATACCAAACGAAGCTTGTGAAGTGATACAGCAGGAGATGGTGTCAGGAGCAGAATCCTGGAGCCGAAACGGCAGTAGCTTTCTGGATCAGCCCCCTTTCTTGAGACACATTAATACCTAAAACATCTAAACTAGCGACTACCTAGATTATTTTAATAATTAATTTTTAGTTCAGTAATCTCCAAGTGAAATGATTTATACTTGATTGACTATTTTGGTCTTTAATAATATTGTAATAGAAGTCCATCCTCACTTAGTATATGGATTGCCACTTCAAGTTGCCTTGATGCTAAATCTAAGGAGTAATTTTATAATTGCATAAAATTCTCAAGTGGTCTAATATGGATCTAAGTAGACTGCTTAGGCCTTCCAAATATTTCTAAGCTATGAAGCAAAGACATGCCAAGCACATGGTAAATGACACCATATGTGCAGAAAAAATGATCAGTGACAAAGCTTTCCTCTAAAAGGAATAAACTCTTCCCAAGTCTGAAATACCCTGAAATACAGGGTGATAACTCAGCCAGGTTATCATCCAAAGTGCTCCAGCTCCAAAGACCAAACTGACTTCATGACTATTTAGCCTTCAGAAGTCACAGCTACAAATAAATGACATATTGCTATGGAAACCACAGCAAAACGCCCAACCATCTTGCTTTACAGACATAATTTGGACATCTGAAAACTAGCTTTACATGGTGCTCTTTGTACTCCAGATATCTGAAATCAGTTCACCTAATTTAAATCAAAAGTGAATGCTATATAATAACCTTATGAAAAAACAGCAGAGAAAATACATCTCACCCAGTCTGGTCACCAGCAATAGGAACGAAAATAAGGAGACATGTTCTTTGAAAAGTGGCATGAGGTCTTCTCCTTGGATGTCCACTGAGCGTGACCAAAAGTGTGACTTTTAAAAGAAAGAAGGAAAAATACTAACGGGCAGAAAAAATGATATGCAGGATAATGGTGATATGTTGAAATATATTATGTCAAGGAGGAAAAGGGGATAACTTCTTAAAACATCTAATATTGAGAACTCTCTAACTTTTCTTTAAAGTAGACAGAAGTCAACTTATTATTAACAAAAGCACTCCTAGCAGATAATAACAGAACTGTAATGACCCTCTTGAACTGTGTGATTTTGTTCTTTTTTCAAAAATTTACTTACTGATTTCAGAGAGAGAGGAGGAGGAGGGAGAGAGAGAGAGAGATTTGCTGTTCCACTTATTTATGCATTCATTGGTTGATTCTTGCAGGTGCCCTGACTGGGGATCGAACCCATAGCCTTGGCATTATTGAGAAGACACTCTAACCAACTGAGGTACCCGGCCAGGGCAATTTGTTTTTTCTTTAAAGACCAAAAATTTCATTATGTTGGCTTCCAGGAAACAATGCCAAGCATCCCCCGAACTCGATCCTCTTTTCTGCAAAAACGTTCAGACTGCAGATGCCGTCATAGCACAACCGCTGAATACGTGTGAATGCAAAATGTGAAGTGGGGAAGATTCATGGGCAGAAGAACCTTGGTAGTGATTCAAGTCCGTAAATAAGGCTGATCTAGGTCTTAAAAGCTTTATCCATCATATTCAGACTCAGCATGGACTCTGGAAACCCTGCTGTTTCTGTCACTTTTAGCCAATTGTCAGATACAATCAGCAACCATCAAGTCCTAATGACTGTCAAAGTCTCTGTTCAGGCCACACAACAGAAAAAGAGAAATGATCTGACTTTTCTGGTATCCCAGTTTATTTTCCTGGGCTTCCGACATGAAACGTGCAAGGAGAACTAAGGACAGAGAAACAGCGTCCTCTTTCCAGGCAGTCCTGGTTTCGAACACTGCATGAGCTCATCTGCTCTTCACCACTGTCCTCTCAGACGAAATTCTCACTGGAGAGGTGAATTCTCCAAGACTCGAAGAGGTTGAGCCTTGGGAAAACTTGCCCAAGGTCACCTAGCTTATGAGTTAAAAAACTGGAATTCAATCTAGATCTGTCTGATTCTAGCAACCCAGTACCCTATGTACCTCCCAGATGGGTCAGGGGTGTCCAACCTTTTGGCGTCCCTGGGCCACACTGGAAGAAGAGCTGTGTTGGGCCACACAGTAAATACATCGTGGCACGTAATCACACACAAAAAAACACCCTCATAATTTTGTTAAGTACATTTACGATTTTGTGTTGGGCCACATTCACAGCCATCCCAAGCCACATGAGGCCCATAGGCTGCAGGTTGGGCACCCCTGGAACAGTGATTATCAAACACGTTTCCACCAGATTATTAAAATATCCCTAGAGTAAGAAACCACAAAAAACTGACAGAAATTTGAACTGAATATTTAAACTGAAAAGTTTGGACTGAAATTTAAAAATACTTAATTCTTATATACCCATGATACACTATGTATAATACACATTATACGTAGACTTGGGTACATTTCAGGACAAAAATGTGGCAGCATGTACCAAAATTACTTTAAAGGATGTAATTCCATGCCTAGGAGTTAAGTCTCACAAAATAATCAGCAACATGCACAGACATGCATGTGTAAGGCCATCCAGGGTCATGCATAAGAGTGAAAACCTGGGGAAAAAAATAACACCTAATGTCCCGCCACAGGAAACTAGTTAAATACATCACACATGTGCAATTTCTACATAGTACCTACTAAAACTAATGTGTACATTCATATTTACAGGCATGGGAAACTACTTACAATTCACAGTTAAGTGAAGAAAGTAAAATTGATGTGTATACCACAAAAGCAAAGGAAAAAAAGTCGGAAAACTATATCCACAAATAAAGTTATATTTTTTGGTGGCTTTCTAAATTTTGATAATGCAAGGACTGTTTTATAATCGGAAAGGAAGAAATTTGAAATCTCATAAAAATGTACATAATTAATAGCCCATGATAAAAAAAGATTTAAGTCAGCTATATATGCATACATTTATAACATAAATACTGAATAAATTTGACAAGAGACTATCTTATCAAGCATTTGTCATCTAGCTAAAAAAAGTAGTTAATAATGATTTTTTGATTGTCATGTATGTGCCTAGTGATGCATTTCCCATGTGAGTGATATAATATTACATGCATCATAATTAATTTATAATTTCTAGTGTAAGAAAGGTGGTCCTGTGCACCTTTTCAAGCATCAAAAACTTGAAAAAAATTCCTTTCATGCATGGGAGCATACTGCCCTCTGCTGGCGATGTAATTTTACATAAATAAAATTCCCTTTACTGAACACCATCATGTACACACGACACTGCACTGGGTGCTGTGGGATCCCAACAAGTAAAGCCAAAATTACTTCTGTGCTTAAAATATTTATAAAACTCAAAGAAAGGTAATAAGGTATATTTATGAATTCTCCTTGGCCCCCTGATGATACTACTACTATATCATCATCATCATCATCATCATCATCATCCTGAAAAGAAAATACTGGTACAGTCCCATTTACAGAACTCAAAAACACCCTGGCTGGTGTGACTCAGTGGGTTGGGCTTCGTCCCATAAAACAAATGGTTGCCAGTTCGATTCCTGGCTGCAGTACGTGCCTGGGTTGCGTTCAAGGGGCAACTGATAGATGTTTCTCACATCGATGTTTTTCTCCCTCTTTCTCCCTCCCTTCCCTTCTCTCTAAAAACAAATAAATAAAATCTTTTTTAAAAAAGATAGAGAACTGTAAAGCATGTTGAGCTCTACTACATATAAAAAAACGTCTACAGCCCCGCCTGGTGGCTTGGTTGGTTGGAGTGTTGTCGCGCACACCAGGGGCTGCAGGTTTGATTGTCGGTCAGGGCACATACGTGGGCTGCATGTTCGGTACCCAGCCAGGGCTTGTATGGGGTCAGCTGATCAATGTTTCTCTCACATCTGTGCTTCTCTCTGCCTCTCTCTGTGTCTCTTTCACTGTCTCTCTCCTTCACAGACAACTCCTGGGCACAGCTCTCGGGCCCCCAACACCACCCTTACATGAGGAGGCCCATCTGCCCCCGACCCCTATGCTCTGCCACCTGGCTACAGCTTTAACGGGGTAGTTCGACCCCTTTCTTACTCCTCAAGGCTCACAGCCAAATGTTTTCTCTTTTTAACCAACTTAGTTAATTCCACCTCAGAGGATCTCTTTCTTTGTCTTCTCTCACTACGACCCGCAGAATATTTCCATTACCATTAACAACTGTTGAACAGAAATAGCTAACTCTGAAATGAAACTAAATGATGAGAAATGAGTATTATCAACCTCTAAAATAATTTGAAGTACGCAGTATCCCTTCAGTATTTCCTCAGATAATCTGAGCTCTTTATCTCAATCGACTAGTCATCAAGATTCATTTAACACCCATATACAGTTGATCATCGTTATCCACAGTAGCTATTTTCTACAAAGTTGCCAAAAACACTGAATTAATGAATACTGAAGCATTGTTTCTAGGGGAAATACTGCTAGGTTCTGTGAGCCTCTGATTACATTTTCTTCAACTGATTAATACAGAACCTTGTTTTATGTATGCTTCAATTTAAAGATCCCTTATGTAATATACATGCGATTCATTCACACTGACATCACAGTCAACAGCACTATAACTCATACCTGAATAAAGCTTATCTAACACATATTTCCTCCATAAGGCACACCACAGCCTTCTTGCACTTAGGAACTCTAGACAGCACTTCAGCACTATATTTGGGGGTCATTTTAAAGAGCAAAACCACTAACAAAAGGTACAAAAATGCAAAAAAAATGGCACTGAACAGACTGCCAAAGGGGCAGTTTTTAACAGTGTAAGAACTGAAATGAGAAGGCAGTGTTGCCTTGTTTGACCTCAGCTGGGAACATGCCTGCTTGGTGACTGAAATTTTTCCTGGCTCTGGGCCTGTGCATGTCCATGAATAATTGTAAAAGCACCCCAAACACTGATTTGCAGTTACAAATAAATTTTAGCAATTAGGAGAACTGGCGAAGATAGAATCTGTGAATACTGAGGACCAACTACATGATACACGGTCAACTATTTTTCTGTTTTGCTTAATGACTAATACTCTAACTGTTCATAGAATCTGCATAATAGTTGAGTCTCAGGGCAGATTAAGTAAGCCACTATACAACTATCTGAGAAGATACCATTTAGAAATTAATTCTACGAAAGAATGCCTTTGGGTTCTAAGCCAATAATTCATAAACAAGCTGAAAAAAAAATCAGTTGTAGAGTGAAGAGTCATGTTTATGTAGAAACTCCCCAGAATCCAGAAGTCCATAAAAAAGAACAATGAACTTGGTCCATATCCTTTGCCCTTTTAAAAATCCCACTACTAGAAATTCAGCCTACAGATATCCTTGCCCCTGTGTGACACGATATTACAGCAGTTTCACAATAGCGAGAGAGAGACATGTCCACTGATGAGGGAGTGATTACATAAGGGAAGTGTGTCGGAAAGAATACAGGTCTGTATGGAGCGATGTAACACAACCTCCAAGATGTAAGCTACGAAAAAATGCTGAGGGCAAACAATGCGCAGTGTATGTCGACATGAAACACACAGCAGAGACGCACGCTGTGCCCATGTGCTTGCGCATGCTCAGACCAGTGTGCCTGCCTTCGGGCAGGACTGTGTGGTCAGGCACAGGTGGACGGGAGGCTTACCCATCACTATAGACCCTGGGGTACCTTTGGATTTTTTTTAAATAATATATCTATTAAAAAATAGATTCCTATTTTTAAAAATGTAGGAATATAAAAATATAGGAATACCTTATTCTTACTAGCTTTCAACTTAAAATATATTGCAAGACTGACAACTCATCCATGCCACAAATCTTGCTATTCTTAGATCTCCTTACCCTCCAAATTTCTAATTACATATGGAAGTAAACCAGAGAAACAAAACAGAAACAGACTTGCAGATACAAAGAACAGACTGGCAGCTGCCAGAAGGGAGGGGTGCTGAGGGGCGGTGTGAAAAAGGTGAAGGGATTAAGCAGTACAAGCTGATGTTTACGAAACAGTCCCGGGGACGTAAGGCACAGCGTAGGGAATGTAGGCAGTGATACGATGATAAGTGTGTGTGGAGTCAGCTGGGTACTGCTAGTCTTATCAGGGACCACTCCGTGAGCTACATACATGCTAACCACGATGCTGAAGTCAACAGAACACGGAATGTCAACTATAACTGAAAAAAAGAACAATTTAAGAAGAAATTCTTTACAATTTTCAATGGATACCTGCAGCCTTACCTTAAATATAATTACAATGGGAATATCCTCTGATAAAGTATTATGCCGTAAGTAAAATCGTCCTTGTTTCACAGCCATATTGGTTCTGCTTTTCTTCTCATGGGTAGAGCTACAAGGAAATACAAACTGGTTACATCCCCACCTAGTTCCAACCTAGTCACATGCAATAGTAAAGTCTGTCAATCAATAAGATTCAAATGATCAATAACATCAGAAAGGTCCTATCTAATAGATGCTTTTTAAAGATGCACAACTCTTCTCCTGTCCCTGTCGCTTCCATTTTAAACCATTATAAATATTTCTTTGGCTGTGAGATTATGGTGAAGTTTTGTGTGTGAATGAGTGACAATGACCAATTCTTTTTGACCTACTTCACTTTGATTGCTCTTGAACTGCTTGAATTCAGTGTGAGACATACACTCATAATCAATTTTATACATTCAAAGAAAAAAACCTCAAAATGAGCCCATACCACAATGATAGAACTACGAAGAAATGAATTTGTATACTAATAATCCAATAAAATACCTAACAGTCTTGGTATACAGTGAAACCAACAACAAAAAAACTAAGGCCTCTCCTTCTATTGATACCTCTATTCACTATAAAATTCCTAGCAGATTTAAAAATATTTCAAAGCTTTATTCAACAATAATAGTAACACATACTGATCACTTGCTACATACGAGGTCTGTCCAGAAGGTATCCAGCCATGTAATATGAAAAACAGAGATTTATTGAAGATACAAGTCACAAGAAACACTGTATATATGACAATGACACCCCAGTCCCCTTCAAAGTAGGCACTTTGGAACCTCACACAGTTCTCCCAATTGCCATCAGCTGCCCTGTCATATTTTCTTGAATCTCATTGACAGCCTGAAATCTTTTCCCTTTCAAACGTGATTTTAGTTTTGGGAAAAGCCAGAAGTCACAGGGCACCAAAATCTGGGCTATAGGGGCCTGGGATTTGACGTTTCACAAAAAAACTCTGCACAAAACATGATGCATGAGCAGGCGCGTTGTGGTGATGAAGCTGCTGGTCACTGGTTGCCCACAGCTGTGGCCTTCTAAATCATCCGAATAGTTTCCATGGAGGAATGTTCAAGCTTAACACAAAATCTGATGCAGATTCACTGGTCTACTCACTCACATCATTTTGAACGTGATGGCCACACAATACACACGCTCACCCAACACATCTACCGCCCCCACTGGCTAGCACAGTGAAGTCATCATTGTTCACACATGCACTTTCCAGTCCACTCTTCTTGGCTGCAGGGTTTCACAGATGTAGCACAAACCGTTCTCTTTATAATAACAACGGCTGGACTTTTTCCAGGCAGACCTTGTATTATGTACTGTTACCCAATCTACTTATATTAGCTGTACTCTCCTACATACTAACAGTTACTTTGAAGTGCTGCCTCCTAATCACATGTGAGGAAACCAAGGCTTAGAGAAGCTAAGTAACTGCTCATCCTAGTAAACAAAACCTTGAGGATTCAAACGCTGATTGCCACGGTCTGGAAAACTGCATATCGTGAGTGGGAAGACCTGGGCTGTAGAATGGTTAGACCTGCAGATAGATGCGGCTACCTCTGATGACTGACGGGACCTGCTCTCAGGGCCTGTTACTCAGCCCTAAAATAGAGATAATACCACTTCTCCTGGAGGGCTGAGCTGACAAAAAATATATGTAAAGCACCTAGTACAGTGCCTGATTCTAGGAACTACTCACTAAATGTCTATTTATTGTCAGTTTTCTCTGTATCTGAAAGAAAAATGCAGAAACTCTGAGTTATGCAGTTCATCACAGGTTGTCAGAAGAAAAACTCTATTACATACTGACATCTTAACTATGTCACAACTTTTTTTTCCAGGGTTCATTAATCTCCAAACTTCAAATCCCAGATGATAATAAACCAGAGAAAAGAAGTTGGAAGAGTAACGTAAGGGATGCTGCTACAGGAAATGAGTCTGCTGTGAAAGTGGCTGTTACAAAAAACAATACAACGGTAAGTCCATGAAGTAATTCATCACATATACTTATTCAGTAATAATAAGTCAGAACACACATGTAAAATCGTCAAAGACTGAAAAGAAACATGAAAAACTTAAGTGTTTTTATATTTCTTTTCTATAAATTTCTTTAATATTATAAATTAACATAAAATTCAACTTAAAATAACTAGTGGCCTTTCAAACAATGACTCACACATTCATTACAGAAAATTTTAAATGACTATTTTTTAAACTTTATTTTTATTGTCGACACTATTACAGATGTCCCTATTTCCCTGACCTTGGCCTACCCCCCTCCCCACCCTTGCCCCCTTCCCGCTGGCCATCCCCACACTGTTGTCTGTGTCCTGTGGTTAACCCCTTCATCTTCTTTTGTTCACCCTCCCCCTCCCCTCCCCTCTGACAGCTGTCTCATGTATTCATGCCTCTGTTTCTGTTTTGTTCCTCAGTTTATTTTGTTCATTAGATTCCACATATAAGTGAGATCATATGGTATCTGTCTTTCACCAACTGCCTTATTTCACTTAGCATAATAGTCTCCAGGTCAATCCATGCTGTTGCAAAAGGTAAGAGGTCCTTCTTTTTTTTTTTTTTTTTTTTTTACAGCTGAGTAGTATTCCATTGAGTAAATGTACCATAGGTTTTTTACCCACTCGCCTACTGATCAACACTCGGGCTGTTTCCAAATCTTGGCTATTGTAAATAATGCTGCTATGAACCTAGGGGTGCATATATTTTTTCGAATGGGGCTTTCAGGTTTCTTTGGATATATTTCCAGAAGTGGGATCAATCCATATTCTATGCTTCCAGTCTTTCACAATAAACTGAATACAGACAGTTTAAATATTTCACTGCTGTTATCAGAGAAAAATAACTGGGTACCTCCGTATCAAAAGATAGCCATCTGATACTAATGGAATTATCAACGCTGCCTAAGAACGCCACCTCTGCTTTCCATACCTGGTAACTGAAGCGCCGACCGCCCCTTTTCGGTCGGCCTCCACGATGATCCTGTTCTTAGACAGCTGCTCTTGGATGAGAATAACTTTTTCCACGCCTTTAACGATGAAGTAGCCACCTGCCCAAAGGAAACAAGAGGAGCTTCAGCGCCTAGTCTCCAACAGTGTGATTCTGTAATCTCCTGATAGAAATCACTCTCCCGTTGCTTCGCAGCACTGACCACCACTTAATTCAGAGGTTTACTGACACTGGTTTATGAATTAATGATAGTATCACCACATGATTTTATGTAAGAGAAGCACAAGATAATAAACTTCTTGACAGGAAATGTATCTTGGAAGTCTATGCATCCCAGCACCTGACATATATAAGAGATGAATGAAAATAATTATGTTAAATAGATTAGTCTTCAGATTTTTTAAGCAGAAAAATAACCGATAATCTTTAATATAAACTAAAATTTGCTCTAAGTTTTGTAACAAATCAGTGATAATGGTAGACTAGGTTTCTGTGATATTCTATACTCAGTAAAACTCACAAAACATTTATCATGTATATTTTTGCACAAAATTCAGCAGGGGATAAAGTGAGACTTCATTTTTCCTCCGGAATGTGAGTAAAACCAGGGCAACATACTTGACTTTGCATCATTTTGTTGTAGTCTAAAAGTCACATTCCTTGTTAACATTTCTCCAAAACCTTCTGGGACTCTACATCAACGTGACTTTAAAGAAAGTAGATTAAAACAACTACAAATTAAGTCGATATGTGAAATGTGAGTGAAGGAATTAAAAGAAACTTTCTGTTAAGTGCCAAGCTTGAAACTTTTAAAATAAACTGACTAAAAACAGGTAAAAAAAAAAAAGTAATTTTACAAAATTTGAACAGAAGACTTATTTTTTGCCCTGTTACTGCACATGGACTAACAGAATACAGATGGAACCATGTTTCTGGATGTTTCATGAACAAAGTTTTATCAAAGTTCATTATAAAGCAGAAAGCCTGGTATTGTTTTAAGGAAAAATGCCACGAAAACAGCACCAGAAAAACAAAAGCACGGCGGGGGGCTAATGCAAGGAGTCCCACATACCTGGATCTAAAGGACATTCATTCAGTTTGGCAAACTCTGCGGGCGTCTTCCCTGTGAGGACACAGTTTGAACTCCGGAGCATTATGGGCATTCTGTTCAAAAGAAAACAAAAGGAAACATCACAGAGAGACTGTCACCAGCGCAAAGGTAAAAAGAATGCGAACTGTGCACCGCACTCGTCTCTAAGAGGCCCACACTCCTCCTCGACACACTATACCAGGTCGAGGAATGACAGCTACAGAAAACTCTGCAGACAGGCTTTCGCGAACGTCGGAAACACAGCAACCCTTCGCTCGTGGTGATCGAAGCGACTCTCATTAGGTATGTGGAAACAGCACAATGAATCCAAGTGTGGGAAACAGACTATCAAAACTAGGCGGCTCTGAAAGAGAACTAAACTAAACTTGTAGAAATGAAAAATGTAAAAATGAAAGCATTCATTTAAGTATCTATGCCTAAATCACAGATTTGACACTGCCGAGGACAGAATTACTGAACGGGAAAGAGATCTGAAGAAATTACCGAAAACGTACTTCCGAAAGAAAAAGAGAGGGGCAAAGTGAAAGAGTCAGGGCAGAGAAGAGTCAGAGGGTAGTCGCCACTCAGAGGCCCGCACTACGAGAATGTCTAAGTGCTTCCCGTGTACTGACACGCGGGACCGGAAAAGAGCCCACGAACTAGGCGCCACTTCCCACGCTCTCCCCACGGGGAAATGGGGCAAAGAGAACTTGGTTGCTCCGGGCCGCCTCACTGGGCTGAAACGCAGGCAGTGCGGCTCTAACACCAACATCAGCTCTCACCTGCCGATGGGTAAGGCATTGCGGATGATCCTCTGGCTGCCTCGGGTGTACTCGATATCCACTGTGATGGGGGCGGAGTACGTCATGTCCCGCAGACGGCACTAAAATAGATTCAGATGGTCACTGCTCCTCTCAGCGAAAGAAAGGGTCCTGACAGCCCCGAAGAGCTCCTTCTCTAGGAGAACCTGGACCTGCCCTCGAACACTGAGCTGTTACTTACGTAACCTTAGGCACTGGGACTCAGGAGCCTGCTTCCCCCTGGAGGGGAACATGGCAGCTACAGATCCAGACCTCACCGCAGCACCCCGCCCCTGCCAGCCCAGAAACGCAGCAGTGAGTCTGGTGCTGGCTCTCTTCTCGCTGATCCCTGATCGGATGCCATCACCAGTCTGCTCCCACACCTTTGTGGCTGGCTCATTCAGAACAGTTAACCAGCATAATGACAATTAAAGTACACACACAAAGACACACATACAAACTAAACAGTTTAGACGATACTTCTATACTTCCTTTTATTCTCCAAACAAACAAAACTCTATCATAAAGTTCCTTAACAAGTGATGGTCGTAACTGCTCCTATAATGTTTAGTTTGATGTAGCTCGCAAAACAAAGTCCTCGCCTGAGCCGTGGTCAGACGGAGGAAACCTCATCAGCCTCATCCAGTGCCTTCCCCATTAAACTGATGGGCATCTGGCGGCTTGTAGTCTCAAAACGAATTTCTCTGATCATCCACCTTACAATTTATGGTGCTGAATCATCTCTGACTTCTACTAAACCAAATAATTAAACTTTTTTCTAGCCTTTAAAACAGATGTAAGAATATTAGATGTTCCTATGGTTGACCAGTAGAAACTATTTATGTTATATTTCATTGGATCCAGCCTCCTCCCTCAGGCCAGACGGGAGGCGGTGTGGTGGTGCAGAGTGCGGACTCCGTTGCCTGCGCTCAGACCCTGGTTCTACCGCTAACGCTTCCCATAACCTTCCTTCACGTCGATTTCCTCCTATGCAAATGGGAATAAGAATCATTTTAATTCCCAGGGGTATAAATATATATTTCAAAATGGTGCCTGATTCAGAGTACTCTATACAATTACCTTATTTTTATTAATAAGACTAATGTAATGTCCATGGTAGGCAAGCATTTGTGGGTTTTAACAAACTTATCCCTTTGAATGGAAATGAAATTTGACAGATGGGGTAAAACTTCAGACCCGTCTGTAGGCTCCCCAAGTAGCTCCACGAGCCCACCCATCCCCCTCTCTCTCATCATGGCAGCAGGCTGTGCTGGTGGGATCGGGTACCCGCACCCTGGGAGTCCTGCTGTGGGTCCTGTGACTGCCTACCCTCTGCTCTCCCACTCTCCCCATCTCTCCAAGAGTCAACCTCTCTCCAGTAAATCTTTGCACACACACCCCCACTGCTCTAATACCTATGTTTTTCAACATCAGAAAGAATAATTATGACAATTGTAGCCTCAGCCTTCCTGAACTACTTCAAACTACTCTGTCTTCTCTTTTCTCTAAACTCAGTGAAGTAGTTTAGATGACTTGCAAACTGCTAATGGGCTGCCTAGTTCTCAAAACCTTGGGAAGTCCTAGCAAAAGGGAACAGGGAGTGGGGAGGGCCACACGGGGGCACACGTATCCCCCAGTCCTCACCGCTCCTTACGCAGTACAACCTCACGTTTACCTTCCCTGCACGATCCTTCCAGACACTCCCAGTGTGCCACCCCTGGGGTCCCCGTGCCACGTGTTTGGTTGTGTCAATCTCCCCACACCAGTATGGACTCCTTGAGGAAGGATATGCGTGTCATTCCTTTTGTATCTCTCAATGTCGAAACACAAAATAAACGTCCGATCAATACTTGGTGATTATGTAGTACCAACATTTATGTGCTTACTTGCTCATACTTCCTTTTTAACCTTACTTAGGCAACGACCATACAACCTAACACCTGAACTGTTGTTTCACAAAAGATTCCTGTGCTATGTTCCATAATCACTATTTTAGCTCTACGTTAATACAAACCAGACAAATCTACGAGTCATTTTATTCACCGAATCAATTCCCAATTCTGCACACTAAGTGAAAGAATTTGAAGAGAAGTCCAGTATCTGTTAAAAGCCAATCAACAGGCCTGTTCTATAACCCTCTGCCAGCGCCTCTGTTGAATTCTGGTATTGAAATTCCTTCTTATCCATCTCTTCTATGAGAGTGTGAGCTTCTAGTCCTCGGTCTCCTCTCCCTAACGCAATGCCTGCCGACCCTCAGAAAATGCACTGATAGCCTCTGCAACAAACAGCACCACGCTAGGCACAAGTGGCTGACGAGGAGAGGGGGACGCACCACCAAAAGGCTCAGCAACAACGCGAACAGGACACAGGTATATACAGTGCACGTTAATAACATTAGATGACAAACTGGTACAGAGCTGTTTCCTAATAGAGTACAGTATTGTACCAGTGCTTGTTTATTTTGGTTATGCCTCATAAGAGATTTCTTTACCTGTTTTTAAATCATCTTTTAAGAGTATAAATTAAGGGGACAGACCCTTTGGGTTAACGCAAACAAACTCAACTAAAAAGTGAGGTTAAAAGTCACCTCATGAGGAGACACCGGTCTAGTCACATTGAAGCTTTCTTCGACATCAGGAAGCCCGACGTAAATATTAAGGTATCTGAAAAGCAAATCGTTCCATTACCAATTACACTTCTCCAAAAAACATGTAAACAAACAAGATAGTTCCCCCCTAAACACAGGGTTATGCTTTGACAAATGCTTATCTTGCTGAGGATGACAAACAAATGAAATATTATAATTGCAGAACTTCTTAAAGTGATAGTACCTATCACAGAGGAGGGAAAACACTATCAGAGCATCTTTTTAAAGAATAGTGGAAATCTCTTTACAAAACTATTAGAAACACAGCTCTCTAAAAATTATATTTAATGAAAAAAGCAAAGTACAAAAGAGTATCTATAGTATATTATAATTCATGTAAGAGAAAAAAACCACAAGGTCTGTCCATAAAGTATCCAGCCATGTACCATGAAAGGTTAATTTATTGAAGGAGATGCAAGATGCAACAAACATTGTACATAGGACAATGACACTTCAGAGTAGGCACCTTGGGACCTCACACAGTTCTCCCAGAGTCTCTTCCATTGTTTAAGGCACTCTGCAAAGTCCTTTGTTGGGATCGCCATCAGCTGTCCTGTCATATTTTCCTGCATCTCACTGACGGTCTGAAATCTCTTCCCTTTCAAAGGTGATTTTAGTTTTGGGAAAAGCCAGAAGTCACAGGGCGCCAAATCTGGGCTGTAGGGGGCTGAGTCACCTGAATGATTTGATGTTTCACCAAAAACTGAGTGGGCATGTTGTCATGGTGAAGCTACCAATCACTCATTACATAGTCCCGGAAAACCTTCTGAATCTTTCAAATACCAGTTTCTGTGGAGGAACGTTCAAGCTAATGCAAAATTTGATACAAATTCATTGCTCTACTCATGCAGTCATTTTCAATGCAATGGCCACACAGTACACATGCTCACTCAACAGCGTCTACCACCCCTATGACCAGTACATTGAAGTCGTCACTGTTCACACATGCGCATTCCAGTCCTCTCTCCTTGGCTGCCAGGTTACATTGCTGTTGTGCAAACCTCTCTTGTTATATTGACAACGGCTGGACTTTTTCTGAAAAGACCTCATTTGTGCAAAAGAAATATAGGAAGGAGAAAGCAGAAACTAATGAGATTCATTACCTACAGAAAATGCCTAGGAACAGCATGGAAAGAATTAGGAGAGGAGTGGCAGTATCCTGAATATACTGTTTTCTGTGAGGCCTGACTTTTACAACTGTAACAATGTTTCACACGCTCTAAAAATACATACATAATGAAAACCAACCAGGATGGCAGGTGGGGGAGCTGACCCAAATGGAATATAAAACTTACTGCACTACAAATGAGTAACATAACTGCACTGAAAAGGTGGAAAAGAAAATTAATCTAAATAACTTTGGAAAACAGTATTTTGATTGGACACTATAACAAGAAAAAAGCAGTATGAAAGTACTGTAATCTAATTAGTCGATTTTACTCTCACAGAAGCATGTTTAACAATTCTGAAACAAATTTCATGTGTGTTCCAGGACTGAAAACGTAAGTAAACATAGTGTGGATAATGAGAGTCAGATTTCTCAGTGTCAGGCACAGAGCTTACAAATAAGAAAGGAAAGAACGTTAGAATGTGCCTCATAGAGCTGGATTAGAATTGGAGGTTATCAGTATGCATGGCTTTTACTGTACATAAAAGTGGATGGGAGATAGAAACACAGATGTGTGTGTGTATGCCATAAAATACATATATTTCCTGCTGGCTGAGGCTTTAATATCCATATGTAGGTTTCTAAATACTATTCTCCAGCAAAGGGAGACAGAGCTCCTTGCAGAAACGGTTGACTTTAGGCTGGGGCAGGGAAAATAGCAGAGGAACCACACCTCATGGTACTCAGAAATTGACAGGGGCATGCTGAAAGGACACAGGAGCCAACTTGAAGACTCTGGAGGACTCGTGGCCAAAGCTGAGGCAATCTGGGCAATAGAGTACTAACAGCACTGCCCGGACTGGTGTGGCTCAGTGGGCTGGGCTGCGTACTGCGCACCGAAAGGTCGCAGGGCGATTCCCACTCAGGGCACTCGCCTGGGTTGTGGGCCAGGTCCCTGGCGGGGGCATGTGAGGCAGCCAATCAATGTTTCTCTTGCACATCAACATTTTCTCCCTCTCTTTCTCCGTCCCTCCCCCTCTCTCTAAAAATAAATAAATAAAATCTTAAAAAAATAAAATAATGATAGTGCTGGATTATGACCCATAGAGTAAAATGAATATCCCTGAGTTCATATTGATATAAATAACATTACAGATAAATGAATGAGGAGAAGAAAGTACTCTTCCTTACAGTAAATTCCAGAACTACTGTAGGAGAAATGATGGGAGTATAATAACTGTTTATAGGTAAAAACCACCAACGTATCTAAAATTAGTGGATAAGGTATGATGAATAATAAGATATTTAATAAGACACTTATTAATGACAAAAGGAAAACTAGTAACTTTACAGTGGAGAAACTGAGGAGACTCCACCTTAATCAAGTGGACAGAGTTAAAATCACCGGCAATAAAACCCAGTGACGTCGGTATCCCCTGAAATGATGCAGGAAGAAGAGAACAGAATGCAGCTGCTGTGGTGTTCTGGCCGAAAGTGCATGAGCCAGTCTACTCACAAATAAACATCGCACGAACCCAAATCGAAGGATCCTCTACAAAACAACTGACCAGAGGTGTCGAAGCCATGAAAGACCAAGAGAGCATTAGGAACTGTCACAGACTGCAGGAGAATGAGGAGACGTGGCCAGTAAACATACTGCGGGGCCTGAACTGAATCCGGGGCCAGGAAAAGGGCACCAGTGGGAAAACTTTAAACAAGATCTGTGGATTTGTTGATAGTATTACATCACTGCTAATTTCCAGGTTTTGTTAATTGTGCAATGGTAATGTAAGATGTTAGTATTAGCAGAAGCTGGGTGAAGGATAAGATAGGAACACTGTACTATTTTTGTAATTTTTCTTTAAGTCTAAAATTATTTAAAAAATTTAAAACTAATACTTCTGGTAACTTCTTAATCATAATGCTGTGTGTTATAGTTTACCAATTAAAAATTGAACACTTGATAGTTATTAAATAGCTTGAAAAGAATTTTGATAACTACATTCACTTTTTAAAATGTTAGACACAATCAAAAAGCAATTAAGAGGAGCTGATTCCTTACTTTAAGTACCACATGGGGTCAGCATCACTCGTCACCTTTTCATTGGCTTTCATGATCTTCTTTATCTGCGAGGGAAAGAGCAGCATTAGGGAAGACTCTGGCCCCCAACTAATTCTCAGCTACGTCCAGCTCTAAGGTCTGACGCTTACCTCTACATTAATAAAATAGTTGAATGAATCTATATGCTGCTTCACAAGGCCTTTAACCTACGTAGAGAAGGGGAAAGAGGAGATTAGCAACAAAAGTGGGGTAGCAAATTATACAACAGATTCTAATCATAGGTGATCATCAAATTTTTCTCAAAATCACAGTGAGAAAAAGACCCATGAATTTTGTTTAGTAAAACTTTATATTTATGTGTCTTCATTACATTTCTCCTCCATCTTACTAGAACATTTTCAGATTTTCCTCCGTGAGAAGCAACCTGACTTTGGGAATGCAAGATATGGACATATGAATATACCTAATGATTCTCCATAAGCTAATATATAAGGTAGGATGATCTCTGCATACTTTAAGTTTTCAAAAAAATATAGCAATTGAGTGTCATTTCTTCAACCCTCAAACAATGTTCATCTACTTTTTTGGCTTTCTCCTACCTGGGCAATTTTATGATTTATACACATCCAAACTGGCCCTTCATATCACTTTATAAAAGAAGAAGGGGGAGAAAAATAAGGGTCTCCGTTAAGAAAATACTTGCATTGGAAACTGAAAGCAGGGTGGAACTCGGGGACCTACGAGCAGACGCCAGCTGGCACTGACTCCCCTTTCGTCTCAGAAGTCAGAAACGTCTGCATGCAGATAGTGCTGTGTCCCGCCATGGAAAACAGCGAAATAATTAACACAGAGAATCCGAAATCTTAAGACTTAAAAGGACTGTATGTGCTTTCTTTACATTAATCTTCAAACACACAATGAGTTCAACACTTCTTGAACTTCCCTGACAGATAATCACAGCACTTTTATTACACTTCCTTATTCAGGAATCTCACTGGCGTGCAAAACCACCAACTGTTCCACATTTTGAAGCAGTCCTGACTTTTGCAGAAAAAATTCAAGCTTATGATGATCTGAGGTCCACCTTTCTCAAGTTTCCACCCTTCGGACTTGATTAAGCCTCTTCTGGAGAAATGCCTGTTCTAGGACAACCCATTTAGTTATCATGTCTCTCTTTCACTTGGACTAAACAGGCCTTTCGACTACTTCTCCCACACGTGCCCTCCGGACCATTCAGCAGCCTTCGGCCTGCTCCTGAGCGTGGTCCAATTTGCCAACGTTGCCCCTTGACATGGGCACCCTGAACTCACTGACATTCTCGACGGTCTGACCAGTGTGCAGAGGCTACTACCTCCCTCTCTCTGGTTATTACACCACTGCTGTTAAAGAAACAAGGCCACAGTACTGGCCCAGACTCGAAAGGTACTGTTAACCCTCACACAAAAAAAAGCTATTAGGTCAAGCGCACCCCATTGGGTGCTTGTGCAAAACCAAGTACACTCAGGGATTCACATCCGTCCCTCTTCACTGCTGCCTTCCCAGCCGAACATTCTGAGTCGTGCTTCAGTGGGCCTCCACTGACCAGCACGGGCAGCCTCCAGACATGCATTAAATCTTTACACTTTTGTTCTTAGGCAAATGTATTTCAAGGTGATCTGAGGAGGAGGAATTCCAACTTTAAACGCATGAATGAAAGACTGACTGAACTAACCATTGTCTTATGCCTCCATTAACATGGCATTAATGAACCTGGTGCAGTCAACTGTCTCCTCGTTTTTGAATCGTAAATACCATCCTTTCTCTTCTGCTTATGTATAGTTCATTTTTTAAAGATTATAATAAAAAAATTTTCCCTGACCTTCATACTACTTTATTTCATTCTGGTCACACCTCTACTTAAAGATTCCTCACCAGCTTCCCTCTGCTGTTAGAAAAACAGCCAAAGTTTTTTAAACGGCTTTCAAATCTGATCAGAAACCTGCGGCGCTGACAGCTCCCCCGGCGTCGTTTCCCAGTGGCCTCCCTCTGCCTCTAACACGGAACGAAGTCAGACAAAACTCTCCTCGTTTTTCAGGCCTCCTCTTCCCTTTAACACAATGCTTTCAAGATTCAGCCATGTTGTAGTACGTACCAGCCCGACTCATTTTTATTGCCAACGAATATGCCACTGTATGACTATATCTAGTTGTCCATCCCTCAGTTGACACTCATTCAGGTTATTTCCACTTGGAGGCTATGATAAATAATGCCACCGTGAACACTTGTGCGCAAGTGTTTGCATGGATATATGTGTTCACTTCTCTGGCACAAATACCTACAAGTAGGACTGCTGGGTCTTACGGTAACCCTATGTTTAAGCATTTGAGTAGCTGCCAGGCTATTGTCCAAAGTGGCTGCAGAATTCACGTTCCCACCAGGAGAGCCTGAGGGTTCCAATTCCTCCGCACCCACAGCGACACTTAGTATCTTCCTCTTTGACTACAGTATCCTAGTGGGTGCCAAGTGGTGTGTCACTGTGGAAGCCCTGCTTCTTAGTTAGCATAAGCTCTTTCAGAATGAATTGAAGCCCTTCACCGACCTATACCCAGCAGTTCCTCTGACCATCCACCCATCCGTTCCAACAGAAGGGATGGACCGCTGTTTCCTACAGACCCCGTGAAGGTTTCTCTTGGGCACCTTTAGAAAGCCATACTCTCTGCATCCTGCCTTCCAGCCGAGTTAAATCCTTCCCTCTTAAGATGCAGTTTATGTCCCATCTTATTTGGGACACCCTCTCCGACCCTCACTCTTTTGCCAGCAGCACTTTGGTTTGCATTATTCATCTGCCGTGCTACAATGTACACTATTTCCTATCTCTAAAATTAGACTACCCTTCCCCCATCTTGTGCCTCAAAGGCAGGGATTCACTGCCCTGTAATTCCTCGTATTTCCCAAACCTAGCAATGTACATAGTTGCACATAGTCAAAACATGTTGGTGATGAAAACTTAATTTAAAAAAGAAGGCTGATTTCTTGACTTTTATCAGAAAAATAACTAGTGATTACTAAATGTTCATTACCTTTAAAAATGCTGGAAGCAGCCTCCATTTTTCCTGTGAATAAAAACAGTGTTAGGAAGTGTGCTAGCAACCACAATATTTTTATAAGAAGTTATTTTGGTGTGCCAAAAATGACTCTTTATCACAATGAGTGAAAGAGAGTAAATCAAAACTAAAAGAACAATTTTTACATGGTGACCCTTTTATGGAAATCACACAGGTGTGTGCGTACACGTATGTGCATACAAATACACTCGTATGTACACACACACAGACCACAGATTTCCCAAACAGAACACAATTTAACCTCTTCTGGATGAGTCAAGATTCCAAGCACTGTATTTTATCCTCCTGACACTACAAGAGTAAGTGGATTTTCAGTCTGAGAAAGGAAAGTGAGGTTCAGAGTCTGGTGGGGAAGCCAGGCCTCTCGAGTTCTTCCTCTCTCCCATTTTCCACCAACGAGTGTGTGGTCAGAGCTCACCTCGGGCAGCAGGAGGGCGGCGCCCACAGCGCTCACCTTCCATGTTACAGAGCTGTAAACTGCCACACTTCTTGTCTTCTTTGGCTTCCTATTTATATTTTGCAGAGGCTGAAAGCAGCCTACCATGGTAAGACTCTTCATGAATGGCATCTAATCTGCTAACGGAAATCTGACAAATGGGCAGAACTGAGTCTAAAGAACATACTTTCTGAATAAGGGCCTAAGAATCACGTAAGACGTTGCAGCAGCTGTAAAACCTCTGACGTGGCAGCCCTGGAAGGTTGTGAACAGAAGAGTGACATGCACCTGTGACTCATTTTAACCGGATCACTTAAAATAACAGGCTGAACCGCTGGGTTGAGAATAGACAAGGTTGGAAGCAGGGAGGTCATTTAGGAGTCCACTGCAGTACTCCAGGCAGAAAACAGTACAGGGAGTGAAAAACTGCTGGTTTTGTGAAGTTCAAGCCAACAGGACTTTATTGTAGATTAGATAGAGACTCTGAGAGAAAGAGGAATCAAGATTGATAACTTAGAGTTAAGTTATGGAGATAAGGAAGCGGGGATGCTGTCGGAGTAGCTGCTTTAAAGTGTGACGGGGTTATCAGGAGTTTGGTTAGGGGCATGCTAAGTCTGAGATATCCACTAGACACTCAGGTGGAGATGTCAAATAGACAACAAAGATGAGTCTGGAACCTGGGAAGAGAGTGGCCTGGAGATATAAATTAGGAAGAAATCAGCAAATGGATGGGAATTACAGTCATGTAATGTAATGGATGGAATTGCCTAAGGAATGTAAACGGAGAAGGGTTCCACGAAGAACACCAAGAATATTCCAATACTTAGAGATGAGGAGCAAAAGACAGATCTAGCAAAGGGCACTAAGAAGAAGGAAGGAGGCAGACAATCTGGATAAAGTAAAAACATTTTTCAAGAAAAAAGGGAGGTGCCCTGGCCGGGTCACTCAATTGGTTGAAGCATCATTCCACACACCAAAAGGTTGTGGGTTCAATTCCCAAGCAGGGCACATACCTAGGTTGTGGGTTCGAGCCCCAGTTGGGGCACATATGGGAGGCAACCAATTGACGTCTCTCTCTCTCTCTCCTTTTAAAATCAATAAACATATCCTTAGGTGAGGATTAAAAACAGAAAAGAAAAAAGGGAAGTGGGGACAAGGGGTATATAAGAAATCTCTGTACTTTCCTCTCAATTTCACTGTGAACCTAAAAAGCTCTAAATAAAATTAAATCTTTAAAAAAAGGAAGGGAGGGGAATCAAAAGAGGTGGAAACAGACTGAAAAAGGAACTTTCTGGGGTGATGGAAACATTCTGTATCTTGTATTGGGTGGTAATTATTTGGGAATACATAACTGTCAAAACTAATGCAGTGGAAGTCTTGGTACTCCTGCATGTTATTGCACATAAATTTACAAAGAGGAATGACAGAAAGATCAAAGTGAACTGCATGAGAAGAGCAGAAGTATCCCAGGAGAGGCAGGAAGTGAGGGAGAGCAGTTGGGGGAGAGACGCTGCAATAGTTATCAGTGGCCAGACCAAGGAAAGCCTTATAAACATAGGAAACACGAGATTTTACCCTAAAAGCAACGGGCAGAGATTGGAGAAATTTAACCAACAGAGCAGCATGATCATTTTTGTGTGTTTAAGCTGATGGCTCTCGCCACAGGACAGACTGGAGTGAGAGAAGTTCAGTGCCCGGGAAGGAAGAGATGACAGCAGTTCAGCCTTGGAGAACAGCAGAATGCAGTTTCAGACTGGAGTGTATTCAGTATGCAGGGCCCTTAAGATGGGATGGACGTGGACTGAATGCACAGGGCCAGGAAGCACTGTCATTCCTGAGTCAGAAGACTGGAGTTGTGGCTTTAGTTCCTGCACAGCTGTGCAAATTCAGGCAAGAAACGTCAATTCCTTTAGGCTTATTCCTTCAGCTCTCTGGAGAAGCAGTCCAGTCAGCAGTTGAGGATGAAAACTCTGGAGTCCGACTGCCAGACTCCAGGTTCCAGATCAGCCACTCACCAGCCTCTCACGCTGGGTTAGTTACTTAACCTCTCTGGGACCCAGAAATCTTCATTGGCAAAATGTGGTCGAAATAGCACTTAGTTCAGAGAATTAAATAACATAATGCATGTTAGGTTTACACTGAGCCTGGGACATTCTAAGCAGTCTATAAATGCTGGCTCTTAATACTAATTCTTCAAGAGTTAAAATCCAGTATTGCCTGACAATGATCAGCAGTGTTATTTACCGCAGGCACTCACAGATTGGATTGATTGGGCTGATAATAGTAAATCAATCTCATTCACCGGCCCAATGATTATAAAGAATTCCCCAAGACCCAAAAGTTCACTGATCATACTGCATTGCTCAAACCCTTCGATATCACCTCATTGCTCAATCAGATGGCTAACAAAACCTTTCATAACCAGAACCTGTGCCTATCCTTCATCTTTCATCTCTCCTGGCTTCTTCGCTCTAGCACTTATTTTAGGTACTCTGAAACTACCGGGTTTCAAAGTGTGCGGTTCGCTCTACCTGAAATCGCTCCCCTGTCTTTCCAAGCCTCATTTCTCCAGATCCCCATTCCATGCCAATGAAGAATCGGAGGCCCAAAAAGGTTACAATAATAACACGTGCCTTTCTGGAAAATAAAATGTCAACAGCTGAACTTCATCAGGCAGCTGCTCACCGCAGGGCAATTGCCCTTAACTTCTGATCGTCTATCGAAAGCTAAGGTGCTACTGCGCAGGAAACACCTAGGGAAAATTCTGAGCAAATTTTCAGGGGTTTCAAATACTCCTGCAGTCCAAACTTGAATTCCGGGTTAAAAGGGAAGATTACTATCCTGACATTGAGATGATTTATCACCACAACCAGCTGTGGAACCTTACGAAAAGGGGCCTAAGCTCCCTGGGCCTCAGTGTCCTCTACAAGCCTAAGAAGATGGAATGTGTCCCCCAAAGGTGAGCGCGAGGACCAATCTTGCCCACGCTCAGGAACGCTGGAAAGGGTCCAACCCGAAAGCTCCGCCCGCGCGGCGTCCGACAGAGAAGCGGCCTCCCACCCGCTCGCTTTGGCCAGCTCAGAAAAGACGTCCCCAAACTCGTGCGGAGGAAGACCCTGGCGAAGTTTTGAGCATGCGCAGAAGCCACGGCCCACCCCGCTACCGGCGAGAGCTCTCAGGGTACCGCCTCCTGGGGACGCGTCCCAGCCCCTTCCGTTCCCCGTGCGCCCGGCCTTCACCTCTACAGTCGGTATCGGCGCAGCCAGCTGCTCTGGGGTCAGGTTCCCGAATTCCTCCGCAAGCACGTCCATGCTGCTCACGACGAAGGAAGTAGTGAACAGAAGCCCCACACACCAGCCTGCGCGACCTCAAGCAAACTGCAGCATCCGTAGAGAGCGGTGCGCTTGGCCCAAACGGTCCCCGCCGCCCAGGATGATTGAAGGCGCGACAGAAAGGTTCCGCCTGCTCCCAGCCTGAACCTGCGGTGGAACCCGGATGTGGCGGAGGCGAAACTGGGAAACTGCGCCCCCTGGGGTCGCTCGGAGGTCTCGTGCGGGTTATCCTAAAGCCCAGACAACAGGTTCATTGCCAGTTATCTGGTAATTGAGACCAATAGAGCATATTGATTGTAATTTTCAAAATAACTGAGAGAAAGAGGTAAACGGATAATTTGCGCAAATTGAGCCACCAAGACAGAGAACTCATGTAATTCAGTCCAAAACGACACGTTGTATAGTATGGAAAAATAGGTACTTTACCAAATGCCTAGAAGTAGGGGGGGGACTAGTTAAAAAAACTACGGTGTGTGCATGCGATAGAATATTATACAACTATTAAAATGACCATAAAGTGAGGAGGCACTAACTCACTTGAGAACAAGAGCACAACAGGACAGTAATTAAGACATTATTCAAGTCCAAAAGAACTGGAAGTAAGGTGCTGTAATAAATATCAGCACATAGGGACATTTAGTATGCAAAGGGTTATTCAATAAATGATATTGGAACAGCTTATTAGCCATTTAGACAGAATAATCCTATAAGGATAAAATAAATGCTAACAAAACTTTAGGAGAAAATGCAAGTGAATGTATTCGTAACTTTGGTGATGAGGGCCCTCAAGGACAGCAACACAGTCAGAAATTGTAAAGGGAAATATCCATAGGTTTGGCGATATAATTCTAATTGTTGTTTTATAATTCCATTTAAAATTTTAAATTTTCTGAACAGATTTTTTTAAAGGTTTTATTTATTTTATTTTTAGAGAGGAGGAAGGGAGGGAGAAAGAGAGGGAGAGAAACATCAGTGTGTGGTTGCCTCTTGCACGCCCCCCACTGGGGACCTGGCCTGCCACCCAGGCATGTGTCCTGACTGGGAATCGAACCAGCGACCCTTCGGTTCACCGCCCGTGCTCAATCCACTGAGCTACACTAACCAGGGCTGAACAGATTATTTTAAAGTCACCATGAAGAGTTTTTTAAAAACACAAGTTGACATAAAACAAAAATTTGGTATCCCTAAATTAAAATGATTTCATACAAATCAATAGGTAAAAAATTGCACAGGGAAAGACAAAGCAAACAATCCCAACAGTTGTTTTAATGGGTAAGGAGTTTCAGTTGAGGAAGGTGCGGAAGGGTCTAGATGTAGATAATGGTGATGTTTGCACAGCAATGAGAATATGTTTATAGCCTCTGAACTGGACACTTAAAATAATTAAAATGGTAAATATGTATGTTTTACTACAACAGATTACAAAAATTTGTTAAATATACATTTGCCATCTCATGAATGTGAAGACCTCGCACCAGGTCAGTCTAATTTCTGAATTAGCTACCTCAAGTCAGTTTGAATGCTGTATCTTCTAAGCATTGTGCTGATGTCTGAAAGGGGACGAAGACAAAAGAAGAATCAGTCCTCCTCTTGAGCATCTCACAGTTCACTTAGAGACAGATGCACTTTCGTAGCTTCCTTGTGAATTAGCAGAGAGCAACCTATTTAGAATCTAGTCTGCAAGGGACTCCGAAGTGACTTTTTGATGGCAGAGATGTCACAGTTGGCTCAGACATGTTGGCTTTCTGTCCCAAAGTCCTCTTGGCTTCCTGCTGTCAAAGTGGTCCGCCGGCATCAGCCCGCATCGCCTGGAGAGCCTGTTGAAACACCCGCAGCTTTCTGATTCGGTAGGGTTTGGTCTCTGGTCTGCAGATTGGCATTTCTAAGTTCCCAGGCGATCACACTTTGAGAATCACACTCCAACATGAGACGTACCACTCAATCCCATACCCTTTATTCATGTCGAGCTACTGAGACTGTCTTGTCTGTCTTTGTATTCCCATGTTCTAACCCACTATTTGTTCCTGAGTAAATTTGTATGGGGAAGAAAAAATTTGAAAGAAAAACATGCAATGAGTGATAATAAATTCAGTATTATATTTCACATTTTTTAATCCTAACTTTAAATATTTTTTAGTTTCTCTTGAAAAAAGGAGGATGTAGCAGCCACGGTCCCAGAGTCCTGCACGGCAGCAGCGGGCTGCCCTAAGCAGCGCTAGCCCTCAGTCCACGACTGCCACAAGCCCTGATTACACCGGCCTGGGCCCCGAAGTCCCGGCACTTGCCACCCCCCGGTGAGGTCCAAGACTTCTTTCTGACCTCCTAGGGGGAGAAACCAGCAAGCCAGGAACAGTCTCCTGGTCTGTCTTCTGCTGTCACACCCTGTTCCTGAGGTCTTGCTACAAAAACGGTGGCGGTTTGACTAGAAGGCTGGGCAGTTCGGGAAAGGGAATTGATTGCAGAGGGGAGAATGGTTGATATCTTAGACTGTTCTTCCATCACTTAGGTATAAAGTGTTTGGGGCGCCAGGTGAGAAAGTGGCCAGTGCCCTGTGGGGAAAGAACAGGGCGTTGGCTAAAGGAGAGTAAAGGAAAGGGGGAAACAGACCTGTCCAATCCAGGCCCTGAAATATTAGAGCATCCGTTTCCTGAGTGTTTACTCGTCACCAGACATTAGAATCCCACTTTAGGTGCAGACTCTGATTTAATGATGAACCCCTGCAGGATAGGTAGTATTATCTCCTCTTGACAAGTGAGGAGACTAAGGTTCACGGTGGTTAAGAATTTGTCAGAGTTGGAATTTAAATTCATAACCATCCGACACCAGAACCCATGCTTTTCATCACCCTATCATAGTACCGCATCTTCCACAGGCCGCTGGGAGACATTTCCAGCAGAGGAAAACAGCATGAGCAGTGGCATGAGGGCTTTCGCTGACAATATGCCGCATTCCGGTGAGTGAGCGTGGTTCTCCCGTCGCGCTGTCAAGGGAAGCGTGTATAGATGACACTAGAGAAATCCACCGGGGCTGACCCATGAATGGCCTTTATGCCATCTTCAAGTTAGACCTTAGGAGAGGCTTCAACATGAAGAAACAAAAGAAAAAGATTATCCTCTCTTGAAAACCTTCCGGCATTCAGCCTAGGGAAAAATAAGTATGCTCTTGATTTCTATACTTGAATAAATGCATAAAAGAACTAGAGAAGATCAGAAAAATGTTGGTTTGGAAAGAAGGGCTCTTCAGTGGGAAAAGGTAAGGGCAAAGGGGAAGTCCTTGAAGTCTGTCATTTCACAGAGAGCAAGGGGAGGAGGGAGATGACCATAGTCTCTACTGTAATCAGAGGAGATTCTGCATTTTGAGGAAGACAGTGGTCCTCAAACCCCTAGCTGCCCGCCGTACCCACAGGCCTTTCTCTGAAAAGCCTTGCCTTGCATCCGGTGATGTAATCATCCTGCCAGAAGCAGTAGGGCCAGGAGCCTGCCAAAGACAGCCATGTAAGGGAGCCGAAGTGGCTTGTCAGGAGACCCCCTCCCCAAGGAGGGTCAGTTTTGCTGGAGTGTGTGTGGAGTGGGGGTGTCCATACTGAGTGGTGGCAAAGAGACCCAACCATTCTCTCTCCTGGGATGTTTCTAATTAACACGAACCAAAAGAGAGGGCAGAAGCAGAGAAGTAAATATCAAGTCAGTGACATGACAATAAGCAGTAAATATTTATTTGATGACCTAAGGAAACCAATGTAGCAAATAGTTAAGAGCACACATTCTAGGGTTCAAATGCACTTATCATCTCTGTGACCTTGGGTGACTTCCTTAGCCTCTCTGAGTCTCATTTGGAAAAGATAATAGAGCCTGCCTCACGGCCTGTTGTACAGTTATGTGCGATCATTTATATCAAGTGCTTAGGGTATTCCTCGCCATATGCTTAAGTGCTGGGTGGCTGCCATTATTTTCTTATGTTCTGAAGGAAAAATGCTATATTCAGGTTCTCCACAAAGTCTGCCAGCGCAGCTGTTGGGACAGATTCCTGGGTTTCCTTTCTTTTCCATAAAAGCCTTACACTAAATCTCCAGGTCCCTTCCTTTGAAGTCGGCAAGAAGCTAACATAGTAAGCTTGGAATTGAAAAGATAAAGCTTCACTTCAAAAGCACAGAACAAGAGGGCACAAGTTGATAACAGAAACATACTTTCTAAAAGGTTAGATTAAGTCACGGAGAATAAAGTCATGACTGATTGCTAAAGGAAATCAGAACACATTGGGTTTTGTCACTGTCCTTTGAAGTTGACATCAAGGACAATAACTGCAACCTTCCACATCCCCTTGAGTTTCTCTGCCAATGACAATACTGGACTTAATGAACCATGGTTCTGATGAGATATGACAATTTTTGTTCTTATGTACATAAGCATTTAATCATCACATCTCACAATACTGAAACCTCTTGAAGCTTGAAAGAGATTTAGGACTAATAGATTAGTTATTATAAGGCATGCCAGCTGCATTATGCTTTAGGATTTGCAGACAGTTTCAAGTACGTTGTGTCATGTGATTCTCGCGCTCTCTCTGTGAGGTGGGCAGGTGGTAGAGTAGGTGGATGTAAGGTAGGAAAACCCATTTGGGAGGTTGAGGGGGATAAAAGACTGGTTTGAGTGCATCTAGCTATTAACTAGTAGAAGTGAATGCAAACTCAGACCTTGTGATTCTCGGTCCCATGCTACTTGTACTAAAAGAGGGGAAATTTTTGCAACTTAACAACCTCAGAGGTAGAACAAGCTTAACGTTAGTTTCAAGAAGGGGGGCAAGTGAGAAATGAGAATCTGTTGCACAAGAGGCGGCACCTCCATGCCTGTGGTGTGCTTTGCCAGTCAGACCCAGAAATCTCCACTGCTGATCTGCGGCTGGCTTCAGAATCCTCTCCACACAGCACCCTGGGGCGCTACTAAAAGATCAGAGCAGGCACATGATTTTAAACTTATTTTTACAAAAAAAAGGTTCACACGGCCTATCCAAGGAAGCTGAATGCTTACCAGTATTCATGTCAGCCTCTTTCTCCTGGGCACATTTTCCTGCCTACCTTGCAGTCAGATGAGGCCATGGGATTGGGTTCTGGAATGGACCACGAGTGGAAGTGGGTGGTTCTCTTCTTTCCCCTATAACTGGGTGACCAGACAAGACTCTGAAGATGTAGGGCACAGCTGCATCACAAGATGTATGGAAATTGGGTTCCCGATTGGCTGAATGGAGCAGCCTACCCCCTGCTTTGAACTATAATTTGGGAAGTAAGGCCACCCCGAGGCCACCACGACCTGAGGGCTTTGGTTCGGTAGTTCACCTGCACACAGGAACGAAGGTTGGCTGCTGGTGATTATGCCTTTCCTCGAGCCATCTTTTGGCGTCATTCTCAGAGGTGACGCCAGATCAGGTGGTCTCCTCGCACATTTCCTACTTCCAAACATACCTCAAGTTCCTGCTTATCTTTCATGTTCTAGCTGAAGAACGATCTCCCGGAATAGAGTTTGATGATTTTTCCTCTGGCATATTGTGTACTTGTTTTATAGCCCGTCTTACACTCTATTGTAATTATTCACAAGTTTGTCCTCCTTAGTTGGTAATAAACTTCTTGAGGACAGTGTCTCGTCATCCATCTATCACAATACCTAGGATACTTCTTGGCACATACAAGATGCTGATAGGTATTTGTTGACCGACTGACTGAATGAATGAACAAACGTGACCCGGTATAAGGCTCTGATGACCAGAAGACTCATTCTAGAACAACCACAATAAAGACGGTGCAGTACTCCAGCCCTGAATTACCCAAAGGTGGTTTAGAAGACAAAGAACCACCAGTGCCCTGACTGGTGTGGCTCACTTGCTTGGGCGTCATCCTGCAAAGAGAAAGGTCACCGGTTCAATTCCCGGTCAGGGCACAGGCCTGGGTTGAGGGCCAGGTCCCCACTTAGGGGCATGTGAGAGGCAACCATCAATGTTTCTCGCCCTCTCTTTCTCCCTTCCTCCCCCATCTCTAAAAATAAACACAATATTTAAAAAACAGACAATAGCTATGTTGAAATAATATTTAATGCTTAAAATTTAACAGTGCACACAACATGTTTTAGCAGAATGAAAATGTGTGTATGGTGTTTAATAAAATTGACATTACAAAAGAAGACCATGTTAGGAAAACCTTAAAAGTAGAAGTAAACATTTAGGTAAAAACCAAATTAGACAACATGCTAAGGGATATGATGTAAAAATCCTAACAATGTAGTTGCCTAAATCCAGACTTGAGACATTGAGATTTACTTTGCCACTTAAAAAAAGAAAGCAGAATGCCCTTCATTTAAAATGCATTTTTAAAAATGTTTGCATGTTGTTTTCCTGCTGGCAACTGCAGTGTAGTCAAGTATATAAGAATACCAGCGGGATTCCAATCCGATCATTAAAAATCGCGCCTGGTCTTCCTGTTAAGTACACAGCTCACCTCAGAAGCAACAAGAAAATTCACACAACACATTACTTTGCTGTGCCAGACCTCCCTTGCTGCCCAGGCCCCGAAGTGAGCAAAGGTGCAAGCTCCTTCAGCCGAAGAGAACATGAAAACAAAGTCTGCAGCCCCGTGTGGTTTCTGAGCACAGAGAAGCAGGGTGGAATGGAAGCACGGGCAGGGGGAGGGCGGGACCTACTACGGGCTCGCTCTCAGCAAGTGTCCACTCACACACACACCAGCTTAAAGGGGCGGAACAGCTGGTTTACGTGTCTGGTCGTTGTGAGAAAAAGAAAACTGACTTTCAAACTTTCCTCAAATTTTGGCAGATGCCTCCACAATGTGAAGACTGGAGGCAATGTAGTCACACCATCATTGCTCAGAGCTTCGTAGCACAAAGGAGGAGCGCCACCGCGGTGGGGGTCGTGGGGAGGAGGAAGGAGAACTTTCACCTTCCTACCCACTCTTCCCCAGCAACCTACTAAGGTTCGAGGCGCCCTCAGAAAACAAAACCATCAAAAACGTTTTAGGCAGAGAAAGCACTTTCTAGACTGAGTCTGCGGCCCAAACTGATGCTTCCCTTAACACTTCAAAGGTAGCACGCAGCAATTCCGGGACGAGCAGGCTCCTCTAACACCCAATGACAACCAGGGCCAGAGTAGCAGAGCTCGCCCTGGCGCTCTAGAATGTCAAACAACCAGGACACTTAGAGCACCATGGTCAGAGCAGGGCACAAGCATCCAACCAGCACAGAAGGCATTTGCTAGCAAGTTACGCTGTTAAAAAACCCGAAGTTTAACTACTGTTTTGTGAGCTTGACTGAGAATGGGGATCTCCTGGGCATTTTGTTTTATTCTTAAACTTCCCCTCTTCTTACAAGTAAACCAATTCAGACCATTCCTGCCTTATGTAAAAATATTAAAATTTTATATAAACCTTACCAATGGCCTGAGAAATGCAAAGACATTCACTAAGAGATTTGTGCAAAAAATGTTTCTCTCAGAGAGCAGGATAAATTGCAAGGATAAAACCAACCTCCCGAATAAAATTTTAGAAGGGATTTGTTTCCATTTTCACCAAGTGAACAAGGGAGGTTTTATCTAAAATGTGCATATAGCTTTAAAATATCTTTAATAAGTAAATTCTACACAAATACTGACAATTGGTATTATAAAATGTGAACTGGTACATTTGTGGAATTTTAGGACTTAACTATGTAAGTTTGTATTACACATTAAGACAACTTCATTGCACATTTCTTTCTTTTTTTTAACTGTACATTTCAAATATAGTTATGCTTACTTCACATCATGTATTTAGAACATCAGTCCCCTTGGTTACTTTCACAACTTTCAACCCTTTAAGTTGTACCAAAATTAAAAATCACCGGATTTATTTGATTGTGATAAATGAGGAAATACAACTCCCGAAGGGTTGAATGTGTAAGCCAAATACAAATGTTTAACAAAACATTTACAAGTCTGATATAGGTTATGTAATTAATCACAAATTGGCAGCATGACTCAACTTAGCTGTTGCTGCCAGTCACCCTCGGACAAGTAAAAAAAAGAAAGAAAGGAAACGGTGTATGAGTAGGGCCTATGTGGTCTGCGTGTCTGTTGCAGTTCTGGTATTTCTGGGTTACAGGGACTCGGGTGACACTGCCCGAGGACAGGACTGAGAACGTGCCACATCTGAAATGCCATCGCCGGAAACAGACCCCACGCGGAAGTGCTGGATTTCCGGTCCCTTCTCCAGTGTCAGTTCCTCGTCAGTTAGCGGAAGCCGAGGCGTCAGTCTTCCCCGAGGCTTCCTCGCCGAACAGCAGCTTTCGAAGTATGTTTGCATAAAACGGTCCATACACTTGTTTGTTGAGATTCACGATGTTTGCATACTGACAACCCAGCACCTCCAGCTCCTGCTGAACGACAGCCAGGCCTCCAGGCATGGGAGGCAAGCATTTTTTAGGGCTTGGGAGACAAAGTAGGCTCTTCAGGTACAGCTGGATTCGTTTATCTGGGGGGGGAGGGGAAATGTGATATCTTTATCTGTCCCATTATTAAAGCACAGAATTAAAAAACATAAGAATAGTAAACATTCCCAATTCTTAACCCTCCCTGTTGCCACGTCCTTTACAAGGCAGCTCTGCAGCTCTTCCCACCACAGGCGGGAGTTTGTTTCCCCCGTCTGAACTGGGGCTGGCCTCACGACTCCCTCTGGCCAATGCAGAGTGCGGCAGGCGTGCTGGCACGTCAGGGCCATGCAGAGGCCTCTGCCCTCCCCACCTACCGCGTGCACAAGCCTGGGCTGGACGAAAGACCACACGGAGGGACACCCCGCTCTTCTCTCCGAGGCCGCCCTGGACCAGCCTGTAGAGCCAGCCGACTCCCAAGCACTTTAGGGGGCCCAGCCAAGATCAGCAGGGCTACCTGCCCAGCCCCAGCTGACCACGAATGCACGCAGGAGTCCAGCAAAACAACTACCCAGCTGCCCCACAAGCTTGTGAAAAATACTAAATGTTTCCTGTTTTTTAAGCTATGGAGTCTGAGGATGACTTATTATGCAGCAAAGAACTCCCCGATAAAAAATGTAGAGCACTTCTGGGGGGGTGGACAGGGAATCTTCTACAAAAACTCAACATTTAATGTCCACAATTTTAGTCATGTACACTACAGCTGAGTGTGTAAACTGGCACTGCCAGTTTGGCCCGGACGGTGTTGTTTCGTTTGGTTTTTAAATGAAACCACTTAAAATCAGGGGATTTCATACAGAAATCCAAGTTCTGGTTCCTCTGGAAAAATCTGCGGACTTGGCAAACTTGAGGGCCCAAATCACCGCAGAGCAAGGGTGACGAGACATGCAGGTTTTCCCGGGACCGGGGAAGCGAACACCTGTTGTGTGGGCATCACTGAAAAGCGCACTCTCGAAAGCCGCCTCGGTTGGACACCCACTCGCACGTTCACCCCACACACGGCCGACGACGGGAAGTGCGGGGCGAGTGCCACCCGCCTGGACCCCCAGTTCGCCCTCTTCTCCCCCCTCCGCGTCACTGCTTCCACGTGTCTGCGTCTGAGACAGCTTCACCAAAGCAGGCTCACGCGCACAGAAACCAGGCTGCAGAGGCATGGAGAACAGTGTGGACAAACCGGACCTGCTACAGCTCACGCTGTTCCAAGGACTTTCTTTGGCCTTGGACACAGAAATCTCACAAGAAAGAAGGTGTACTGAGGAGGACAGACTCCATCAAACTCAGACAACTGACACAAATGAAACACTCGTCACCAAACACTCCTCCCAAAAGTCACACGTTTCAGCCAGCTCTGACCTAGAACTCAAAGTTCCCGATAGCCCACGTCCATGGCTTAGCTGAAATTGCTTCCCCTCCCTAGAATGTTCTCCCAACTCGCCTCATCTCTGCCACAGGTCAAAAGCATCCTTCAATGCCAAGCCCTCAGCTACCTCCTGCTGCGGCGTTCCCTGACATCTGTCCGACTACCGCACCACGTTACTGTTACGTGAGAATGTATCTCTCTCCTTGCTCCGGTGAGCTGTCTGAGGGCGAGGCTACTCTTTTTCATCTTTGTATTTCTGATCTGGCACAAGGCAGGCACATCACAAATGCGGACTGAGTTGAAGTGAGAATGGAATAGAAAAGGTATGTAAAGACCAACGCCAACCTGAAAACAGTGGGAGCCAGGGAGGCTGGGAAAGGCGGTCACAGATAACTCGGGCCTTATCCGTAGTTGTCAACAAGAAGAAATCACTCAGGCATGTATCACCCGCACAACTGAAAATTACTTTTTACAAATGCAGGTCGCTCTGAGCATGCAAATAATCTACACAAGAGGTAATCCAGAGATGATATTTACCTGGCTTTGGTATGCATTTGAAAAAAAGGGGTTGGGAAGGAAACTTTTCGAATTATCTCTTTAAAAGTCTGAGAACACAGTGGGAGGTGTAACCACATTGTAAAGAGACAGCACATCCAGTAGAAGAGAAGAGGACCTGGCACCGTGCACGGGGGAGGAAAGCCATGGCTGACACTGGTCAAGTCCGTTCTGTGTCCTCTGAGTGCTTGGTTTATTCCCCGCCCCCACCCCGTGAGCAGAGAAAGAAGAATCGACTGTGCACCAGCTTTCCCGGCAGACTGGTCGCCCGCCTGTCCAGTGCCAGGTCTATTGTTATCACAGATACGTCCCAAAAACCTTTCCAGCAAGATTGGCTAGAGGATAAAACTCTTTCAGAACTATTATTATGTCAAAAAGTGGTTTTGTCTCTTCTGCGGACGAGTCAGTTTTTAGGCCAAAACTGAAGCGACAGCAGCGTTTGTCCAGTTGGGAGCAGCCAAACTGAGTCCCTGCCAAAGGCGTGCCCTTGGCTTCCAAGGCGCAGAGCAGCTCAAGTGAGTCAGTAACGTTGCCAGGCAACAACAGTTTGAGGTTAAAAAAAAAAAAGCTTAAATTTTCAAAATAATAGGAGAGTTGGACTGGGGAGAGAGGGCTGGCAAAAAGCTGTTTTACCAGATTCCAAGAGGCCACCTCAGGGTGGGGGCAGCCCCTGGCCCCCAGTCGCCCTCTTCTTACGGCACGGCAATACGTCCCTCATCTGAAGGAAGGCACGGAGGACACCTGGATGCTCCGGCCACCCTGCCAGCAAGCACCAGGGCTCCGGCTATGATGAGAGCAGTGAAGACTCAGCTCCAGAGTCAGGCAGGCTCAGTAAGACTCCCCACTCTGCAACCGGGTAGTTATGTGACCCTGAGGGAAAGTCACTTAACCACTCTGAGTCTCTGCTGCATTCACCCCTTCCACAAGTCTTTATTAAAGGTCATCTGTGGGCTCAGCAGTGAACAAGGATACAGCAGTACAAGGACACAGCAGTGAACACACAGGCACCCCATCCTCGTGAGGCCTGCACACCAGTGTGGCGCTAGCGGTATGTGGCAGAGACTGCAGACAGCCTGCCCGTCTAGCTCCAAGGGACACGATCTCCCAGCTGTTAGCTCTTCAGCTGGAGACTATGGGCTGTGAGGACAGGCTCGCCACCTGTGAAGGTTATGCAGCAGAGGGCTCAGCCACAGGTGGCTGTGGTTATGCAGTGCATGTCACTGCCATCAATGGCCACCTCTCAGCAGCCTGCAGGGCTGCACACCTGACCGCTCTTTCCCGGGGGAGGGGTCGAGGCCTTGAGCTTGCAAGTGGCCGGTGTGGCCTACATCTCCGGCATTCTGTGTCCCGGGGGATAAGGATGAGAGAAACTATTTGAGAGCCTCAAATAAACAGTAACAATAACAAGTATTGGTACTCATAGGCAAGTCAATGTGGTACTTCAAAAAGTTGCACGTCAGTCCCAGAATGTTAGTATATTCTAAGTCTACCCTCCTTTCTTCTTTCCAGTCTCTGCTGCCCACTCTCTACAGGAGACACTTGCTTCGTGCCCCACATCGCCCGCTCCCCCTTTGTTTGACCACAGCACCTGATTTTGTTTGGGGGAAACCATCTGTCCCACACCTCAGACCAGGAGTTAAAGGTAAAGCTGACTCGCCCTGGCTCCAGGAACTGAACACATGTCTCGGAGCCCAAGTTCCTTCCTCTCTGGCCACCAAGACTGATTCAAAAACGGGACACGACCTACCGTCAGGCCAACCAGAGCCATGACCTAACAGCAGAGCCAACTCCTGGTTTGAGGCATGGGAGGATACAGGCTTGAGCGGAAGCTGTGTCACTGTCTGTGAGCCAGCCAGCCCCGAGGATGGCAATGCTGAGGGCTGGAAGTGGGGACACTAGGGCCAGGGCCACAGTCTGGGCTCTGGTTAAGCTCCACCTGCAGCCAGCCCTACCTCTGGTCTTTTCAGGCACGTGTGAAAACACGTTCTCTTTTTGCTTGAACTGGTTTAGATTCTTAGTCACAGGCAACGGAAAATGTCCTAATTGACACATTCTCCATTTCCCCCACTTACCAACACTGCTTGACACCCAGATATTCATTCACTTTCTCAGTAAGCAAGCACAAAATAAGCCGACCCGCTGCACGGCCCAGTTCCATAGCCCTTTCACTCTCTGTCTCCTCAACCCTGGCCAAGAAAGGGGCTTTGCTGGCTTAGGCAGTGAGCTCACAGCAGAACTGACATCTACTTTCTGAACAGTCAGCCGGCCTGCATTGCTGCGTTGATCTAGGGTTTTAACATTACTGGTAGCATTCTGTTATTTTCTTCACAAGAATCTATTGGCTGAGTAATAAAACAGAAGGCCTGACATACCTCTCACTCCGCTACACATGCGCACAGAGGCAGCAGCAAGTCCCAAACCTTTTAAAATATTAATATTTTGTTCATATATTCAATGTTTATTCTCTAAAAGAAGCAGGTAAAATGTTTCAGACTAAATTTTGACTGAGACTTAACATTAGTCAAAAACAGCAAGTTGAACCAAACTGAAATTGAAGAAGGAAACAATAAAAATATAGGGACCCACCAATCAAAGACCGGATGGGATTGTCCTCCTTTTCAATGCTTGAAAATTGACCTATAAGATTAGCTTGAACCTCGGCATTTAAAGTGGGTAAGCCTCTCTCCATCAGGGTCTTGTTAATCTCAACACAACTCTTAACACCAATGGAATTCAGGACTTCCTGCAAGTTAAAGGTCCTGTAAAACAGAAAACAAACCCCATCAGGGAAAGTTTAATTTTTCTTAATTCCTCCGTATTTGATTTAATACACCAAAAGGTCCTACAGAACAGAAAACAGAATCCCCCCCATCAAGAAGAGTTTGTTTTTCTTTTCTGATACACCAACAACGTATTTCTCCCCATTTTTATCTGCCCAATTTTCTTATACAGACAATAATGCCCTCTATTAGAATGCACTTAAAAACAGTAACTCCTCCCACTGCCAACACTTACCTGCAGCAGGTTTTCACCTCATTACAACCACTCGACTCTGCATATAGGGTTTACATGGGAACACATGGGCAAAAATCGTGGCCCCTAAAAACACCATATTTTGCCGTGTACAGTGTGCACTGTTTTTGCCCAAATTTTTGAGGGAAAAATAAGGATGCACATTATACGTGGGTAGTATCTGAAATACCTTGTATCTGTTCTTATGTTTTGTAATTATTTGTTACATAAAATTTCTTGCACTATAATGTGTTCAAAAATAAATGCTAAAATCACTTCTTCATATAAAAACCTGATTAAAATAAAATTATTTAAAAAACAAGTATCTAAATATAAATAAATAATTGAATTTAAAAAATTAAAATGAAAGATCTTTTTCCTGAAAGTTTGGGCCAAAAACATGGGTGTGCATTATGCATGGTGAAATACGGTAAGTCTGCAATCCCATTTTCATGCAGGGCTATTAGGGAAAGAAAATACCTGTTCTTAAAATAAACCCTTTGGTCTGAGTGGATTCATTCATAGATTTTTTTTTAGCTTGGAAGATAATGTAAAATCAATTCCTTTATCTACGCCTGAGCAGTAAATCTTTAACACCAATCAAAACATGAAATGAAGACATTCAGAGGTCAGTACCACAAAGGCAAATTACCTACAACTCTTGATCTATCATGACCATAGATAAGAGGCTCCTTCTCATTGCTACTGTGAAGCAACTGATCAATAATGCAAATATAGAGAGTTCAGAAAGTTGTACCAGTAATGAGCAGCTGGTTACTTAATAGATAAGGAAAAAGAGTTAATCCGTGCGTTTGCTGGGTCTACACAGGGGTGTCAAACTCATTTTCACCGGGGGCCACGTCAGCCTCATGGTTGCCTTCAAAGGGCCAGAATAATTTTAGGACTGTGTAAATGTAACCACTCCTTAACTGTTAAGGAGTTGAAAGTACATTCGGCCCCTGGAAGGCAACCTCGAGGCTGACGTGGCCCCCGGTTAACATGTGTCTGACCGCCCTGGTCCGCACTGTTGGGGAACGGTGACTGAACACTGCATCTCACTGTCCGGAGAGGGCCTGTGAGCCAACTCTGTGCAAAGTGGGGAACGAGGGGTGAGAGGCCCAGTGACAGGAGGTGTAACGTAGCGATTACGGTGCGAGCTGTGGCGTCACGCAGACCTGGGTTCAAGTCCTGACGCTAGCACTAAACTTGCTACTCGACCATGTTAGCTCTCAGCAGACTGTCAGGCATGCGGTAAATGTTAGAAGAAGAGGGAGAGGGAGAAAAATAAAAAGACTTTATCATTATTATCATCGACAACAATAAGAAATAAGTCCTAGGTGTTCTGCCTTGACTGGAATTTGTTATAAATCCACACTGGATTTGCCTTTGGGGTTCTACAACCCAGTTAGTTTATGGCAAAATTTTTACCTTCTGACTCTCACCCAACTTCCTCCTAGCTTCCTCCTGCTTTTAAGCATGAGTTCGTAGCTAAAGGAAAAATTAACTTCAGCATAAGCCATGACTTCCTATTCATAAGAAAGAAGGCAAAATGCTTGCTAGTTTTCAAAATGCATCATTAAACCAAATATAAATGACATCTGGGTCATCTGTTTGCTTTTTTTCCCCCACCAGTGTCCTGGTGCTTAAGGATAGAATCAGGGGGCTGGGAACCATCAGCCCCGAAGACATGACGCTGAGGGGCCGGGCCGGAGCCCCTTCCCTCTGCGTCCCTGCATTACAGGGACCGGGACCGCAAGCCCGACCCCTGCCAAGAAGAGGAGGGTTGCTTTTTTGTTTTAATATTATGAATGCTATTACTCCATCCATAATGAGGATAACTGAGAACTGACTATAATCACTTCCCAACACAGGTTTCGGGGGCTGGGGCAGGGGATTAAACAAAATAATTAAAAAAACCAGACAGAACAACTACAAAGAGAATGATTAACAACTACAGAGTTACGAAAAGCTCACATTTATCAAGCACTTACTATGTGCCAAAGTGGAGGAGTGTTTCACGTGAATCTCCCCGAGTTCTCCCAACTCCAAGACAGGCACAAATATTATTCTTTTTTTGCAAGTGAGGAAGTGAGGCTTGGGGCGATTGGGGAACTTGTTCAAGGGTACGTACATAAGTCAACAGCAGAGCTGGGATTTCAAAATCTAATTCAGATTCAAACACCTGTCCTCTTAGAAGCCACTTTGTTGTATGTTTTATATCACCAATATTTACGCAGCACTGGGGCTTCACTAAAGGTTTAAACAATTTCGGAAAGTAATGATTATCCAGTGTGGGGAAAGGCTAAGGTAATAACACTGCAAAAACAGAGGTTCCTTTTCGTCATACGTCTTGAGTCCTGAGTGTAACACACATGAGCCTGGCTGGTTAGCATAAGAATCAGCAGAAAGGAAATATTGAAGGGGTGGGGGGGGCTTTGTAAAGTGGATGACTGTCTAACCGCTATGCTGTACACCTGAAACCACTGCAAGTAATACTGAAAGTAAAGTGTAATTGAAGAATTAAAACTCAAAAAAATGAAAATAACAATGTATTTTAACCTTAATAGTAACTTTAAGATTTGGTTTGTTCAGAGATTATTCTCATAGAGCATGACTATGCCAATTATTCTCTAGTACCTTACAGAATAGTTTTATAACATTAAAAGATATTCAGAACGATTTTTAAAAAAAGAATCAGGGGAAAGGGCAGGGCCTTGACACAGGCGGACCAGGGCTCAGGCCTCGGTTTGCCCCTTCCTCGCTGTGCTGCCGAAGGCAAATCCTCGGGTTCGGTTCGAAATGAGAACATTAGATGTTGTAACCACTCAGGCTCCTTTTGGTTCTTAACATTCTAGGATTTTACCAAGTAATCTGTGTGCTCTCTGAGCAATGGGCAGGAGTATGAGAAAACAGGCACATCGCCCTTCAATGAGAGGAGCAGAGTCCGTGTCCCTGAGAACGCCTCAAAGGGGAACGAACCAGCAGGAGGCGCTTTACCCACTTAAGACCCATGGAAACACGCAGTCTGGGACTAGGATTTGGAATTTTCTGACTTGGACAGGATTCCCAACAGGATGACCTAAATGCAAAATCTCAATGGGATTCTAGTATTCAATGAAGGTGTGATACCGAGAAATGAATTTCACAAAAACAAAACCCTCAATGAATTTGTGGAACATCTCAAAGGACAGAGAGGGGTCACTACTTCTAAAGACTTCACAGCATGCCGGATCAGTAAAGCTGGCAAACATTTCATTACAGAAAAGCGATGGTGTCAGAACTACCTAATGGCTTTCCAAGCCTCTTTGATAGCGCATTCTAAACGCCGGGCTTGCTGGGCTTCTGGGTTTTGTTTGTTTTTTTCCACGGCATTGTCAAAGAAGAGCTTTTGCCCACGCCCATCCCCAGTGGAAATCCTACACTCACCCTGGCACTTGTCATGGAAAAGACCTCTCCCTTCCTATGAAAGGACACCTAAGCCTTCAGAGATATTAAAAGAAATTCTAGAAAAGGAAGGTGTGAGATAAACCTCTCTAAAGCATGGTTCTGAGTATCACATCTAGATGTCCAAGGTTATTCACGTTCTCTGCAATGCATGCGGAGCCTTAACAGGAGAGGGAGCAGGTGAAAACACCGGGAACTTACTTTTCACACATGCCTTCAAGCAGAACAGCTGAAATCCTCTTTAACCTGCCTGCAAGCTCAGGGAGGCCTTCGGTGACGGCACCCACCGTATTGCTGGTAATGAGGGACAGGCAGGCAATAATTTTCAATTGATTCAGCTTTTCTGTCAGTTCCTGAAGACGCGCTTCTTCTGTAATCAGTGTCTAGCGTATTTATTTAAAGTGGAAAAATAGAAAGGGAAGCTCAATACCATGAAAATGTAAAATAAACCATATTACATCCAAACTCCCATTTTTATCTGATTTTAGTGAAGTCAGTAAACCACATGCAACACAGAGAGACTAGCTGATTCATAGGTAGAACTTAAGGCTGAACATAATGGGAAACTCGAAGGGGGAAAGAATCACTCACCTCTGGCAATACTTTTTTCTGATAATCCCACTGCAACAGTTTCAAATAACTGTTATTTAGCACCAGTGTAGGGCTCAGGCTTGGCTTGGAGCTGCTTTCAGTCCCAGGAGTTAAAGCGGTCTCAGGAAGAGAAAGTAATTCTTCATTTACAGATTCTTCTATCCATTGGGTAGTTTTATCAAGAGCACCTACAAGCGAAAAGGCCACAAATTTGTCCTACAGCTGATGGGTCCCTGCAGCTGTGCATTCTTCATGACAGATGCTGTTGGGTGCTGGGTGCGAAGGGAAAAACAGCTGTGGCCCTCAAGGAGCTCGCGGTCCAGACGGGCAGACAGACCTGTACACTAACGGTCACAGCAGCACACAAGGAAAACTAGAAGGCACAGGGCTGGAGGGAGCAGAGGACGTCCAGAGCGGGGTCTGAGAGAAAGATCTGTGACACTTGAAGATACAAGGCAGACAGAAGAAAGGGCTGTCACCCCAGGCCAGGAGAACAGCCCCTACAAAGACCCAAAAAGTGAGCACATATGGCACATTCTGGATGCTACAAGCCAATCCGTATCACTGGTACATAAGGAACCAGAGGGAAGACGGTGGGAGCAGATGGCGTTGGATGAGTCGACAGGCCAGCTCACACACGAACTTGAGTTTTGAGCGGAGAAGGTATTTAGTACAGAGGCACTGATTAGGAAACAGTTTTGGGTACTGGGCCCTTCTGGGTCTGATTAGAGCCGTGTCTTTCCCACAATGCAGTGCGTGCGTGCTGGTGTGCACACTTTATCTTACTTTAGACCCAGTACTGAGGTTTCCTGTTAGAAACAAGTTGCTTTTAATACTGTATTTCTTATAAAATTATGTATTTGGTAGAATTTATAAGGTGGCAATTGCTAAAAAAAATGCAGATTGAAAAACAGGTGCAGATTTTTTAAAATGAAGAATGAAAGAAAGAACAGTCGCCCTGAAATTCTTCCTCAGACCCAGCCGCACACAGGGGTAATTTACGAGTAGCTGTTTGCCACACTAAAGCAACACCACCCCTAGAATTTCACAATTTCGTTTCTCCTCAGTTGACAAATGTGCTTGGTTTTTCTAGTTCTGCTTAGAAAAATGTAAAAGGCTTGCAGTCTTTTATTTAAAAGACATGCAACAGAGAGCAGAAACCATCACGGATGTAATTACAATGTGGCGATATGAGCATTCACACTGCAAGTGTAACCATTTACAGCCCACACATTTAAAAGGCCATTTAGTTATTTCAAACAAAAGCAAGAGTGTAGCATAGTGGTTCTCAATCCCGGATGATTTTAGAATCATCTGGGGAGCTTTAAAAAGGGAAAAAAGAAAAAAGATCCTGGGCACAGTTCCTGGAGACTCCGATTTCATCAGTCTGTGACGGTGCTCCGGCATCGCTATTCAAACGCCCCAGGTGATCCTAATATGCACCCAGAATGAGTACAACTGGTAAAGCAAAAAGAGCATGAGCTTAGTGTGAAACATCAGGTTTTCTCTGAGGGATCTGCTGAGATTTATTTCATAAGCTAGTACATGGAATGCTCTCTACGGCTCTAAAGGCAAGGTCAACTCCACGAGGCACTTGCACCATAGGTCTTTCCTGCAGACAGTAATAAGAGCCTCTGTATTCACTCATTTATCCAATGGCAACTGAGCACCTACTACACACCAGGTACTGCACCAAGTGCTGGGAATCACAGATGAGTAAATACAGTCCCTGCCCTGGAGAAGTTCCTAGTCTACTCGGAGAGAGAAACACAAGGACAGGTGATGACTTTACAGGCGTGTTTACCCGAGACTTTCCCAGGAGCAGTGGAGGCCCAAGAGCACCTGACCTGACTGTACTCCACACCAGAACAGGCTCCCGATTTCCTGCTGGGGAGGCCTGGCCTAACCAGCCGCCCTCCCTGCAACTCTCTCTGACTTTCTAAATCCAAATCCTGCCAGTCGGTAGTGGCCCAGCCCCACTCCCTCTTCCTTCGAGCCTTTCTTGTTTATATGGGTCCACCCTTATCTCTCCACCTTTGAATTTCTAATCTGGCTGTCATTTCTCTTAAACAGGTGAACTGAAGAACAACTCTATTTTTTAAATTGTCATTAAACGTTTCACGTGCCTTCATCTCACTGTCATCTCACTAGTGAGATTACTGAGGGTCCCATCTATGGCCTTTGTTTCTCTTTCCTTTGACTTAGCTCACAGCACAACTTGATAAGTGAGTGAAATGTTCAGCTTAGATTTCCGAAGCAAATGGGTCTGCTGAGACAGGTATTTTCCCAGTGGTGTTTGTCACACAGTAGGAGCTTATCAAAAAACCTCTGCTCTCTCACCCTGGTTGGGAGTCATCCCCAAAAGTAAAGCACTGCCAGTTTAACTCCTGGTCAGGGCACATGCCTGGGTTGTCGGTTTGGTCCTGGCTGGGGCACACAGCAACCAGTTCAGTCCATGTTTCTCTCCCTTTTTTCTCCCCCCTTCTCCTCTAACAATAAATAAATAAAAGCTTTTAAAAAAAGCCTTCGCTCTCTATTTGGCACGAGAGATCTGGCAGGTCTCCATCTCTGCAGGCAAAAATGAGTTTAAGGATTGGCTCAAAGAGCCTCCCTCGTGATTTGGTCCTACGTGCCTGCATTTGTCTTATTTTCCCACTGTCATCCAGTAAAATGTTCACTAATGTACACAGTGTATGCAAACCAAACTAAAAGACACAGGGTGCTTTTTGCAAACTCTTGCAGAAAGCAGGAGGGAACACTTCCCAAATTCATTTTATGACGCCAGCTTTGCCCTGATACCAAAATCAGGCAAAGGCATTAATTATAAGGGGAAAAAATTACAGAGTAATATCTTCCATAAATACAGAGGTAAAAGTCCTTATGTCCTGGCCAGGTGGCTCAGTAGGCTGGAGCACTGTCCTGTACAAAAGGTGACTGGTTTGGTTCCCAGTCGGGGCGTGTATCGGAGGCAACTGACAACCGATGGATGTTTCTCTCTCACAATAATGTTTCTCTCTCTCTCCCCCTTCCCTCCCTTCTTATTCTCTCTAAAATAAACATATTCTCGAGTGAGGAGTTTAAAAAAAATCATTAAGAAAGCATTACCAGGGCAGTAAGATAAAAATAATACACCAGGGCCAATTGGTGGGATAAACATCTCAGGACTGCAAGGTTGGTTTAACATTAGAAAAAAATGAATCATTGTAACTCACTACATTAATACAAAAAAAGGGAAAAAAACATAATCACTTCAGCATATGCAGAAAAAGCACGTGACCATATTTAACATGTGACCTACTTAGAGAAAATCTCTTAGTCGACCAGAACTAGACGAAAATGACCTCAACCCAGAAAAAGGACATCAATGAGAAGCTTCGGTTAACATAATACTTAATGGTCAAAGAACGAACATCCTTCACCCAGAAGGGCAATGATGCCCTCTCTCATGACTTCTATTCGAAGTGACTGGAGGTCCTAGTCAGTGCAATAAGGCAAGAAAAAGAAATAAGAGGCATGCAAAGTAGAGAAAGATTATCTTTGCTCACAGACATGACTGTATATATAGAAAAGCCTGAGAAATATTCCAGAAAGCTACTAGAATTTATTAGTTAATTTAGTAAGATTTCAGGATGCAAAGTTAATATTTAAAAGTCAATTATATTCCTATATACTAGAAAGTAACTTTACAAAATATCCAAATCAATAAAGTTATTGATTTGAAAGTTACTGAAAATGAAAAATGTGTCTTTTATTTTACAGAAAAAACTAAACAGACTTTTTGGCTAACCCAATAATAACCCGTCAGAGAAAAATTTCCATAAATAAACAGCCTTGCAATCTGTCAAGTATGATAGGTATTATGCACGCAGTTTTAAAATGTGCTAGTTATATGATTACTTCTAGGAAACATCCAAACAAGTCTTTATGACCTTAAAATATGCAAAGAGTTTGTAGACAGTTCACTAAATACACAAACCATAAAGGAAAACTTTGACAATTTGGACTTCGTCAAAAGTAAAAACTTCTCTACAAAGGATAGTGCTAAGAAAATGAAAAAGGCAAACCGCAGAGGGGCAGATACTTTCACAACACCTGAATCTGATGAAGGACTTGTTTCCAGAATGTATAAAGAGCTCTTCAATTCAATAGTAAGACGACTTCTAATATGGTGCCCTAAGCATAAAACGTGACCCCCACCTAAACAGGCAACGAGGCTACATCCTGAACTGGAGGATTGGCCAGGCCAGCTCTCGGCCTGCAGATTCTGAGCAGGCAACATCCACACGAACTAGGAGAACGGTGCCAAATTCTAGGCAGTAGGAGTGGGGGCCTCCGATGCTGAGCAAGCTTTTAGATGCCCCATCCCCAACATTCTGGAGAGTATCCCCAGTACCCCACTTTCCAGTCAGAAGAACACAGTTCCCTTATCCAAGACACTTGCTCTTTTACACCTACCAACCCCCACCTCCCCTTCTTTCGGGTGCTGATTTCCCTGAGAAACCGTCTTCCCTTGCTCCAAGCTTTCTTTTGTGACTATCAGTTAAGAGGCCCTTGGCCAGGGGTTGGCCCAACCCATCTGCCTGCCAGGCTCTTCCCTGGAACTCTGAAAGGTGGGACGACCCATTTTGAAGCTGACATGAACCATCCTGACTACAGACGCCAGGAGCTTTCCCTTGTTTTGTTTGGTTTTTTATTTTTTTCAATCCAGGTTCCTGACACTATCCTGGCTTCGGGCCCTGTTCGAGGTAGGTATTCTAGCTTTTCTGTAGTGTAGCTTTAGCCTCCATCCTGCCATTCACTTCCTTTTTTGCTAAATTAGCCAGAGTCGGTTTCCGCTGGTTTCAATACAACCCAGCTGACATAACACAAGACTGAAAAGTCAAAGAAAACTGCCCCAGCAGCAGCTTGGTCTCATCTTGGCTTGGCTTGGGAGGCCTGGCTTCGAGGCCTGGCCCCACCACTCATTGGCGGTGTGGCTCCGTGTTCCGACCGGTCGGTCACGGCTGAGCACCAGACGGCTCATCTTCAACACGCTCCACAGGTACACCCTGAACGCCTTGCACGCCAGGCAAAGACAATTATAACGCTGCGTGACGTGTTTTTTAAAAATACCTGTCTCGTAGGATTCTTGAAAGAATTACATAAAATTCATGAGAACATTTTATCAAATGCAAAACAAATAAATAAACCCTTCTTCTTTCTGAGTATATTAAAAATTACTTGTGGTATGGCTCCCTCAGGGGTAATTTGTTCCTTTTTCCACAGGTAGTTTTTGGATCTAATGTGGTTACCTTTTCAATGCTTAACACATGCACCCAATCACTCATTGCCAAAGCCTTTCTTAGGTGTATTTTACTTTATTTTTATCCTATCCCATTCTTTTTTTATGTTAAATATCTTTACTTAAGTATAATCAACATATAATAAACTGTACCTATTTAAAGTATACAATTTGAGAGTTTTGATACATGTGTACAAACATGCAGCCATCACCACAGGTAAGATAATGGACATACTCATCACCCCTAGAAGATTCCCAGTGTGCTTTGTAATCACCCCCACTTCTCTCTCTCTCTCTCTCTTTCTCTCTCTCTCTCTCTCCCCCATCCCCACCTCACCATCCCCGAACATACTGATCTGCCTTCTGTCACTGGAGATCAGCTTGCTTTGTCTACAGTTTCATAAAAATGAAATCGCACAGTATGAACTTTTGTTTGACATCACTGTGATCAGACAGTTACATAACCTATGAAGTGACCACCCCGATAAGTTGAGTACCCATCTAACACCATGCATACCAGGTAGGGCAAAAGTCGGTTTAGAATTGTGAGTACGTGAAACACAGAGTTTCTTCTTGCATCACTGCTTATTAGTTACTGTATCATTTTCCATATGAACACCTGCCTACTTTTGCCCCACTCTGTCGTTATTACAATATTATTGACTATATTCCCTACGCTACACTTTACATGTCCAGGACTATTTTGTAACCACCAGTCTGTACTTCTCAATCCCTTCCCTTTTTACGCCACCCCCCCCGCCCCGCCTGATGCCCCTCCCACGTGGCAACCATCAAAATGTTCTCTGTAACTATGAGTTTGTTTTGTTTGTTTATTTATTTTTGTAGTTTTTACTTTAGATTCCACATATACGTGAAATCTCTTGGGTGTATTGTATTCATTTATTTTTTTTTTATCATCACCTGAGGATATTTTTCCATTGCTTTGTTAGAGAGAGAAAAAGAAAGGGAAAGAGAGGGGCAGGGAGAGAAACAGCAATGTGAGAGAGAGAAACGTCGATGGGCTGCCTCCTCATGCATACCCAACCAGGGATTGAACCCACAACCTGGGTATGTGCCCTGACCAGGAATCGAATCCGTGACCTTTCCATCTATGGGATGATGCTCCAATCAACCAAGCCACACAGGCCAGGGCTCTTGGGTATATTTTAAATAAGGCAGATACATATATAAAATTGGTCAGAAAAGTAAAATCTTGGGGTCAATTCAGAAACTCAGAGTACATCTCTATATTAATTTTCCAGTACTTATTTTACAAAAATCCTCTATATACAATCCAATTGTCTTTCTGTGTGATACTGTGAGGCTCTTATTTTGACAGTGGGGTTCCATGGCCGACTTTTGGCAGTCACTTAAGGATATAATTAACAAGTGACATACACTCTGTGTCGGGACTCGACTCCTCTGGGGACATATTTGGAGCTGGGCAGTGATGCCCTATATGCACAGCTGGATTTATTCTATTCTTAAATCTCCGGAAATACCCAAGTCAATGTGAAAGGTTGACTTCACAAATGAATCACAAGTCACTAACTCTAGGTTTCAAGGGGAGAAACAAATCATCTGAGATAAACAAAACTATAATTCAATCCTATACTAGGAATTTGCTCAAGATTCCAAGCTATCTTTATTCAAAACACAGAGACATTTGCACATGTGTTTACACACACAGACACAAGCATGCAAATGACATGGGACACCAAGTCGCAGGAAAACACTGCTAAGAACAAACTAGAATTCAGGATTCAGATTCAGGCTCTTCGTGGGGTTCCACTTCCCTGAACCCTTCTCTCTCTTTGGAACTAAAACAACGGAGCCCTGACGTCAGAGCCTCTTCGTTGCAGAAGGATCCCCAGATGTCACCCAGTCTCACACACCACCCGAAGCCAGGGCTCCCTCCGCCGACCCTCCGAAGACAGGCACTGTCTTGTTTTGTTGGAAGAGAGCAGCGTTGCGCCATGGCCGAACGCACGTGCTTTGGGGAGAGACACATCTGGGTTCACAGGCTTTGCTACCTACCAGCAGTCACCTGGGGTTAGGTGCTGTAACTTCAGTTTCTTCCTTTTTAAACAGTGGGTGATAACAGTACCGGCTTCACAGGGCTATTGTGAGGCTTGAATGGGCTAATAAATGCAGTGTTTCACATATAGGAAGAACTTGGCACTTACTCAGTGCTCAGATAAAATGTGGCTAGGACTGACTATTATGAGAGAGCAGCCCATTCCAGTGTTTAAACAACTCCAGCTGCTAGTAAGGCCAAACCCGCTGACTGCTACTTCCCGTCCACGGATTCTCCTCAGCCCTGCAGAGCTTAACCCAAGTCCCTGAATCACTGTCAGTGGGGCGGAGCGCAGGGCCCACCTGAGACTCCCTGGTACCAAGCAGAAGCGCCCAGTTTCACTGACTGCTACCCTCCGTGACCCGTGCTCTTTCCTGGACACTCTCCAGCCTGCTGGAGCCCCTGTGCAAGCGGCTCCTGTTTGGTTCGGTTTACGCAATGCTATCGTATTGACTGCCTTGCCAGAGGTCGGTCCTTGAGGGCTAGAGTGAGGTGGGTGGGTCACCTAACTCAGCCTTAGACTGTGGTCAATTCAAGTCCAGACAATAAATAATGTCTGGGTCTAGGGTTACCAATGAGAACCAGTTAGCCAGTCTTTTGCCAGCTGTGAAATCTCAGTTCCTTGCCTGCAAAATGAGGGTATCTACCTACCCCCCTAGTAACTGTGCGGATTCAATGAAGCAATACCTCCCTTACTCCCAGTCTTTCTTGACCCCTTCCAGTCCAGCTCTAGTGCCCACTAGTTCACGGGCTAGGGGGTTACCATCAAAGTTGCCAAGGATCCCAATGTAGTTATATCCCATGGCCAAGCCTTGGCTTTCATTTTTCTTGACCACGTAGCAGCACTTACCACAGCTGATAATGTCTTCCTCTTCCCAACACTTTCTTCTCATCTTACGGGACACACCACTCTCTCCCGGCTGTCTTTACCTCTGGCTACTCCCGTGGTTTTAATTGCTGGACCCTTCTCTTCAGCCCTAGATGCTCTGGAGTCCCAGGTCAGGCCGCTTTAGTACCTACGCTCACTGCCTAGGCGATCTCACCCAGTGTAACACTGTGGGTCGGGGTTAGGAAAAAGCAAGGGCCGTGGAGCCAGACCGCCTGGGTGAATCCCACTCTAGAACGTACAAATTGTATCATGGAGGCAAGTGATTGAGCCTCCCTGGGCCTCAGTTTCCTCATCCATAAAATGGGGAGTGATTGCCTAAAGGTATCTAAATTAGTTAATACAGGTAAAGAGCTTAGAATGTGGTAAGCATTTTATACTTGTTACCCAGTTCCATGACTTTATCTACCACGAATATGCTGATGATTCCCAAGTGCATTGCTATGTCTCCGTTCTCCAGTGCTCCAGTCTCTTGTACCTGAAAGCCTGCCTGACATCCCCACGTTGCTGTCGAACAAGACCTCAGAGAGCATTTGTCTAAAACGGAACTTGATTCCGCAGCTTCTCCCAGCCTTCTTCCCCCTCATCTTCCCCACCTCGCTCACAGGCACCACTATTCACCTACATGCTCAGGTGAAAACCTTAGAGTCATCCTCGACTCCTCTCTTTTTCCCCTCATCCAACTGTCAGGAAATATAGCTATTCCACTTTCAAAACACCTCTGGAACATGACCTCCTCTTACTACTTCCCCCACTACCACGGGACCAAGCCACCATCACTTCTTGCTCGAGCAACTGCAATACCACCTAATTGGTACCCTTGCTTCCCTCCTTGCTGCACATAATCATTCTCTACCCAAGAGCCGGAGGATTCTTTCAAATGAAAATCAGATGTTGCTTCCCTGCTCAGAACTCTCCAAGGACTTCCCATCACACTTGGCATGAACCTAAATTCCTCTCATTTCCTAACAAGGCTCTATATGAACTGTCTGCCTCTTGGCCTCATCTCCAGCCACTCTACCCTCTCCCTGCCTACTCTAAGCCATCCGCTCTTTCTGGCTTTGTGTTTGTCCAACTTCACAAACAAGTTTCTGCTTCAGGGCCTTTGTGTTTGCAGCTACTTCTGGGTGGAAAGTTCTTCCCCCACATCTTCACATCCCTCTTCCCTTCGCAAACTCTGCTCAAATGTTACTTGTGAGAGAGGCCTTCCCAGTCTGCCTCATCTAAAACAAAAACAAAAAAACCAACACAACATTCCCCACTCTCACTCCTGCACCACTCTTGTCTGTCCCCTTATCCAATCTTCTTCATAGCACTTAATAACACAGCTGACAATGTAAGTCTGCTTGTCTACTAGAATGTCGGCTCCTTGGGGGTCACAACTGCATTCTGTTTAGTTCACTGCAGTGTCCACAGCACCTAAGCAGTGTCTGGGACCCAGCAGGCGCTCAATAACTACTGTTTTCAGAGCATATAGAAATGAACAGTGCTTGGCATAGTTCCTAGGACACAGTAAACAGCTACAAGTTTATGATGTCAATTTTGAAAGTTAAAAAAATAATGTTTAACAGAAAGAATGAAATTCTTTACAGACGCTTCTTAAGATGTCAAGATGCCATATTTTCACCTAATTTCAGTATAAACAGACAATATCTTGTACTTACTTGGAGTTTCTTCTAAAATTTCCTGGAACTTGCTTCTCTCATAATCCACCAGCTGGCGTTGAAAATGCGGTCTAAAACTCCGAATTAGAAAATTGGCCATGTCCATACTCATGAGTTCCAGGACTTGAAATATTTGTCTAAAAATTTGACAGTTAAAATAATTAGAGAGGTGATTAAGAAATTAATCTGAAATTCACTAATTTTTACCTATTTCCCGGCTGGAAAAATCTAAACATCTCCAAAATGGTTTTTAAATTCCAATCACCATTTGGCAAGGTCACCTTTCACAGGCGGTATTACACACACCCCCCAAATCTGTCTGTCTATAGCTGTCAAGAGTGTTTGCTTTAGCAAACATATCACCTCCGGCTGAGCCATTACGTCCAGCTCTGAACTGATGGAAAGACACTACGAAGTATATACAGTGAGTCTTGACAATGAGACGAAAAAGGTTCAATAAGGAATTTTCACTTGAAAGGCCCTGAAATTTTAAGGAGTCTGAACATAGTGTATATAGTTTCTATTCCTAAGGGAATTAGGAAAAAAGAAAAGGAAAGAAAAGAAGGGGCAGCGAGGCACAGGGGAAAAATACTTCCTTTTAGAGTTGGGCAACCCATTGCTCAAATCCAGCTCTGTGGCCAGATGCGAGTTACTCAATGTCTCTGAGCCTCGGTTTCCTCGCCTTTGAAAGGCGAGGACAAGACCAACCGTGGAGGGATGTTGTGAAGAGTGAATGACATAACAAATGTAAAATGTAGGGGACAGTGTCACCCAGTAGGTGCTCAATAAATGACTGAGATGAACGCCACAGATCTGATACCACACACATGGGCAATAAAACAACCAGAAGCAAAGATTCTGCAACTGAAGAACTGCAATTTGCCAGAGCTGGGCTCGGCTCTAAGGACACAGAAAGCCCATTTTAAAGATGGAGAAAAGTGACTTTGAGAGGCTGTCAACTTGCCCGAGGCCATAAGTAAGCTACCTGCTGCTGCGTGCAGCTTCTTTTTCCTACCTTCCCAACACTGTTACAGAAAACTTACCTATCAATGTGGCCACGTTCACACACACATACAGAAAAAGCTCCCCTCAATGGCAAAAACTGTTGTGGACCCCTCCTTCCTCTAGGATCACAAAGCAGTTACTGTCTGCACAGCCAGGTGAGATTCTCACTTCCCCAGGGAAGCTGAGGCAGAGATGGCTAGCTGACCACCCCAGATCCACGCCCCCTTTCCACTGCCTGGATCTGTGGCTGGGAAATGCATTTCCAGACAGCCACCGCACTTCCCAGACCCCCTTCACACTCTAGGTGGGACCGAGGTACTAGTTAGTCAGTGGAAGGTGTCAGTTCTGGGCCGAGATGGGTAAACACGGGCTATAACTGCCCCATGGTCTCCTTCCCATGCAGCAGCTGAATGTAAAGGGCTCGAGGACCTGGGCAAGAAGGAGCCTGAGTCACTGAATGGCATGTGGAAGGCCGCCTGACCAAGAACCCCTGGCTTGCACTGTGACATGAATGAGAGACAAATGGTGTTGGTTTATCGGGAACTGAGAATTCAGGGTTCTGTGTTATAGCACTGGCATTACCCTAATACAGAAGCCTTCCTAGATTCGTGACTAGGTCTCCCTGCTGGAGGCTGCACTAACCCCTCCACTTCCCCTCCCGCAGCACTTCCTGCAGTTGTCATTCCTTGTCCAGGGTCTGTCTCCCCACCAGACTGCAAACTCCCTGGGCATGAGGGACTGTCTGGTCTTTTTCATCACTGCGTCCCTAACGCCCAGCACATGCCAACTAACAACGCCGACAGATCCTTCTATCTGAAAACTTATGCACACAGCAAATGACTGACTTCACCCTTGTTTATTTGTTTCCCCCTGGGGCAAAGGACTCCTCTGAGAGACCAGCCATTCTTTATCCTGTGTTCCTCAGTCCCCACACTTCCCTTCTGCGAGAACTCACAGGTACTCTAAGAAAACTCGAACAGCGCAAGTGCTAACCTCAGCACCTCCACGATGTTGCCCGTAGCCTTCAGCTTCCTGACATCGTCGTCCCTCACAGGCGCACACAGCTTCCCCATCGTGCTGATGATATAGCTGGCCAGGCCTGGGATGTCAACAGCGCTGTGCTCGGCCTGCTGCCTGATGAGGTCTGTGTCCAGAACTTCACAGATCTGGTTGCGAAGCCGGTTCCCACCACCAGGAGTCAGAAAGGAGAGAAGAATCTACACAGGAAAAGGAAGGGAAAATTAACAGCATCATTACATGAATAAAGGTTGTCTTTTTTTTTTTTTTTAATTTCAATGTCTAGACGACCACGCTCCCTGTCCATATTTTAATGCCCTGGATGCCACAGAAGTTTGCATGGACTGGGTGGTGGATCAGAGCACTCCAGTGTCTCGACCCTAAAAAGAAAGATCTAGCTTCTGAATTTAAGACCCCCATCCCTTTTGTGGGAAATTACTGATTCTCTCTGAATAAAAGCAGAGTAAGGAAACAACATTACTGAAGAACTTCAAAAGGTTTACAGATGAACTCTGCAAAGAAAGAACAAGTTGCAGATCATGGCTCCAAAAGGAGGCATTGAAGAGGAGCAGACAGAATCCCCTCCCCCCATGGGCTCCATCAGAACAGTATATCATATTTCACATATAAAACATGTGTATTATATAAGCAACCTCTACTGAATACTCAGCATCTAGCAGACACAGTACTTATACACAGGAGCACTCCGAGTCAGAGTGACTCAGTTTCAAACCCCTTTCCACCCACCCCTCAAAGCTGTGTGACCCCAGGCAAGGCAGGGAACTTGGCTTCTTGATATAAAACAACAGGTGTCACTACCTCACTGCATGATGGTAAGGATAAATGGATAGTCTAACGCTTCGCACACAGCGAGTGTCTTGTCAATGTTAGCTAAAACTATAACGGTCACCTCGTTCAATCCTTACAACGTAAGTGCTTGGGGAATAAGACTTAAAGAGGGAGAGGCCATCACCAGCCAGGACAACCTAACTCCAGAGTCTGTGGTCTTACCCACCACACCTCGGAGCGCAGCATCCCCGCAAGTTCCCTCCACTGCCCCATTTTCCCCTCCCCCGCCCTACTCTAGGAGGTGAGGAAAAATCCCTCCCCAGGACTGAACGCGCTCAGTTTTTCAAAAAGAGTCTCTAACACTCTTTGGAGGACATGAAAACAGTCTGGGGGGAAACAGTTATTAACTAATACAGACAAGGTCGACTTGCCTCTCTGATTTCTTCAAACAGTTTGATGGCGTGGTCGTACTCGGGGGGCTCAGCATTCAGCTCTGATTCCAAGACATCCCAGTAGGCCTGGTGGACGATGCTCTTCACTCGGCTGGCCAGGCTAGGGGAATGATATAGATTGTTCTTTTAAAGCTATGGGAGTGATATAGGTTGTTCTTTCAAGTGGGCATTGTTTTCCCTGTTTATAAGACGAATATGTTCATGGTAGAAATCTTAGAAAAACAGAATGAAATTGCCCATAATTCCATTATTTCCACTTTTAATGTATTGTTTTAACATAGAGTACCCAGTAAGTACAATATAATCTCGCATGCTTGCTTGTTTCATTTAATATTGTCATGTTTCTCCAGCCTTCCTTTAATAAGTACATACAATCCTGTCTAAGGAGATATTGTAATTTACCTAGCTACTCCTTCGCACAGATTCTTAGACTCATTCTAGAATTTTGGGATGAGGTGATGAAGTTGCTCTTTCCTCAACAGCTGAAGTTTCCTGGCACAGAACAGACTGGCCCCGAGGAGACGTGCATTTGAAAGCCTGCCAATTTCAGCTTCGATGTCCCATTTAAAGTTAGCCAGACCAAACTGCTGAAATAGGAGCTTCCTAGGAAGAGCTCACAATAGCATAGATGGTCATCTTGCTTCACCCCTTATGTCAAAGCCCTAAAATAGGTGCACACTAAAATACACATCCCTGCTGAACTGCCCCACCGTTTTGCAACCGCTCTGAGGACAGTGCATGTTTCCCTGCCCTAGAACTACTTACCAGGCTCTGCCCTCCCACAGGGTACGCACCTCTCCCTGCGAGAGGCCACAGCTTCCTCTAGATACCTGGCATATACTGAATGTCAATAAATGCATGGTGGGTGAATTAAGGTGAATTAATAATTTGATAGGATAGTGTGGCACAGCTCCTAATTTTTCTTTTTAAAGTGCAAATAGCTAAATACACAGTAATGTTACAAGAAATGAAAATGAGTTTTTTGAAGAGTGTGTTAAAATTGCTCTATAACTACAAACACTACCTTCCGCTCAGACACTTTAAATGTTAAAACTTAACTCAACACGAATGCCATTTCCAATGTCTGAGACTCTCTTGAGCAACCACAGAACAATTACAGAGGCAAACACCGCTGGGACGGACTTCGGCTCTTCACGTCACAAGCCGCAAGTACTTGGCCTCAACAGAACAACCAGGAATGAGCTAAAACAGCTTTATGGCTCCCTCCCTCAGGGACATCTGAGTTTTAATTTATTTCTTCCTAAAGTCTGAAAGATGCTTTTTAGGCCTTTAATTTTCTGGGATGGGATGGGAAGGAGGGGAGGAGGGCATGAGATCAACTAAATCATTTATAAGCATTCCCACTGGGTATCAGAAACCTGGCTTATTTTACCAAGTTTTTCCCCGAAGAAAATATTTGGTAAGATATGAGTCACCCATATTTCAAAAAGTAACAACCGGGCCATTGTGGAGAGTCATCTGAAAAATCAGCGGTTCCTAATATGCTGTGGCATTTTTAAACACGGGTCATGTGTCTTAACCCTGCATGTTGTTTTACCCTCGCTCACATTTTGTAGCTCTGGAAGAGCATGAAGGGAGGAGGATTCATATTTTCCATGGGATCAAGAAAACATATGTGCAAGGCACTCACGTGCCCCTGAGCATGGCTTTGAAGTGAGTGCGGTAGTCCCCACCTTGTTCTTGGGGAAGGTCAGGCTCAGACATGGTCTTAGCAGGGCAAGGATTCAAGCCCCAGGGTCTGTCTGATCCGAGAAAGCACCTTTACAACCGCATATATTTGCAACTTTTGAATTAAAGTACAATATCCCCTAATTGTCTTTTGCTGTACTGCATAACACACGCTAGTTTTAATTTCAAACATTCATTTTTATTAGTCAGTCGATAAATGTTTGTTCAACATTCACTATGTGGTATGCCCTGTATTAGATGCTGGAGATACTATAGGGAAAAGAAATCTCTGCTCTTAGAATGTGAATATGTTAGCAGGAAAATTAAAAAAAAAAAAACATTAATATAAGACAACTGCAGAGCTCCGAGGAATACCGAGTCAGACAAGGTGGTAGATGGTGATGAAGAGGGTGATGATTTTGCTGAACGGCTAAAGAAAACTTCTCTAAGACAGTGATCTTTGAACCGAGACTTGAATGGGGAGAAGAAAGTAGCCAGTGAAGATCTAGGGGAAGAGTTGTGAAAAAGAAGAAAGGACAAAATCCCTGGGACACAATGAAACTGCCCCCCCAGCTGCCCCCCCAGCCCGCCCCCTAGATCATCAAGGAAGCCAGTGTGGCTGAAGATGAGCAGGCAGCAGGTAAAGGATCAGGAGACACCGTTGGGGAAGGAGGGCCTTACAGACCTCACTAAGAGCTTACGTTTTTATTCCTAAGTGCCCTAGAAAACCACTGAAGGGTTTTAAGCAGAGAAATTATCTAATCTGATTTACCCTTTGGGAAGCCTCTATGGCTACCGCGTGGATGTGAAGGAACTAAGAATGGAGAGGGGTGACTGGTTAGGACGGAACTAGTCCAGAGACAAGAGTGACCTAACCCAGAGGGGCAGCAGTAGAGCTGGTTATAAAGGATCAGGATGAAACGCAGTCACCACAGAAAACCAAACAGGTACACCTACTGTGGCCAGTAACCTGAAAAAAATGTTACGGATTCTTAGGCACATCCCAGGAGCAGGACGACTATGAACCACAGTTTATATTCTAAAACCTTTTATGTTTACTATTGTCCTGCTTTAAAACAAGCAAAAAAGTTCTGAATGGAATCAAATATTACTTGTTGTCTTAAGTGACAGACAGAATGTCCCCGGGTTTATAAATGGTGCTGTGGGGTTGAAGGTTCAGTGCCATTACCCACGAGCCAGCTTTGCCTCTGAAGATCTGCAGTAACGGCCACAAGGCTTTTCTCTGTCCCAGCCACCGAAGCTGGAGAGGGTACAATGGGACACAAGGGTGTGTCTGTAACTAACAGTACCTTGGTGGTGAGGTTACATAGGGGAGCGTACGCAGCTGTGGTTTCTGTTGTACACCCAGGGGCTTCTAGACTGCCTTTTCTTTGCACTCTGGCAACTCAGCTGCATGTATCTTTCACAACATAAACACTGGTTTTTAATAAGTCAATCTGCAAATATTTCTTGAGCATGTATTATATGTCAGGTACTCTGCTAGGTAACAGGGACAGAGCAAACAATATAGACACACGGTAGTCCCTCCATTAACAGTGCTTTGGATCCAGTGGGAAGGACAGACACTGAACACAAAACCGTGACATCTTAGCAAAGGGGAGGTAGAGGCAGCTACGGGAGTTTTTAGCAAGGGGATGTCGTGTCTAATGGGCTCAGGAATGTCAGGGAAAGCTTCCCTCAGGAAGTGACACTCGAGCTGAGTTTTAAAGATTATGGGAAACATGTACCCAGAGGAATGGTTTTAAAAACAAGGATAAGACCTCGTTAGAGAGCCAGATAAGGTCTACTCCCACTCGCTATTTTACGAGAACTTCAAGAATCAGTGTGGATATGTGCACACACACACACACACACACACACACACACAGGCTGCAGTACAAACGCCTCTGGCCTACCTGTTCTCAGGGAGGTCAGCGTGTTTCACCTGAAAGTTCTCATTGACAGCAATCTCATGAGCCAGAGTCAAGTTGACTAAGTTCTTCGCTGTAGCCATCACTTCGTCAAGGGTTACAACCCTGGGAGGGCTTGCTGTTGAGAGAAAAGCAAAAAACAGTCAGTCAATGTGGTGGAAGAGAAGGCGTCACCCAGCGAAGCCTCCTGATGCAGCTGGAGTGTAAGTTACCCCCACGTGTATTTGCGGGGTTTTACAAGTAAGAGGAACGTACACTAAAATAGGTGAATTCCCCTGCTTAACATTTGACTTCAAAACTGGAAGAACTCCTCTGACAGCTGCAGTTACTGCACTGATAAAGTTTCAGTGTTTCTGAAACAATCTTATGGACATAGGCTGTTAATTTTTAAATCAAATCACCTCACTTTTGTACCTATTATATTTGTCTTTATTACATGTAATACAGGGGAAATGGATGACTACCTTTTATTGGTAATTCATAACTCTCATTAACTTAAGCAGACTATGAAATAACTGACTTTTTTAAACTAATATAATTTCTAAAAATATATGCAGTACAGCATAATGCTCAGATGTGGCTCTAAGTTTTGCCAACTGGTAGCTGTCATCTGACCTCACTGAGACATGACTGGCCTCCTTACAGTGTTGTCCTGAGGTGATTCAGTAAGGTAATTCAGGTAAAGAGGAACCGCGTAAGAAGTCAATAAATGCAGATGACTAAAAATAATTCTGGTAAGCTTCATGATGTATGTCTCAGAAGGAAGTAGTAAATAATTATTCTATTTGTTTCTAAAGATCATTCTAAAAAATTATTCTAATAAATCAGGTCCTTTTGAAATCACTCTTGGAACTCATAGCTCCTATGGATTGAAAATTATTACCTCAAATAACAGTACTGCCTAGCAATATTTTGCTACCTAAAACAACTTTAAGAGGAGGAGGAAGAGAAAATGGCAATACACAGAACTAGTAAAACTCTTCCTCAGGATTCCTAGGTTCCCTTTTAGAGGCATCAACCCTGTATGTCACATAAAGAGTAAGAAAAAGCACAGAAAGCTGAGTGGCTACTAGCAAATTCTTTTGCCAATTCTCTGTCCCATTGGGAATTCCCTTAAAAATGTCTGTACCCCTTGGTCCAATAACCCAATTATATGGAAGGAACTGGAAAGGCTCAATGGGCCAAAATGTTCATGAAACACTATTTAGAGCAAAAAAAAAAAAGAACAAAAGGTCCAATGATAAGTCAATGGTTAAATAAATTTATCATAGATTCACTTAAAGAAGTAGTCGTCATAAAAAAACAATGTTTTAAAAATAATCTTTCACGAGGAAATGTTGCAGTTGTGCCACTGAGTGAGAAGAGCTCTCTCTCACACACACACACACACACACACACACACACACACACAAACACACATCTCCGTGAAGAAGGAAGACGGGCCGGAGCACGGCCAGCTGTCCGCTCGGGGTGATCTCACAGGCGGGGTTTTCTGTCCTCTACACTGAGCAACTTCCCGATATTGAAAAATGAGAATGCACAAATTAAAATACATACGAGTGGACAAACTTTTTTGAAGTGGGCATTTGATCATAGTAAACATTGGCTGCTTTTTGATGCATTTGCTTTGTCAGCTTAAGTGTTGTATTTTCTATTAAAAAATGCCAATTTAAAAAGCTTAAAAAAAAGACAAATGTACCTGCTTTACACATCACAAGCTTCCAAATACCAAAAAAAACCCCAAAAAATAAGATGTCTCCCTTCACCAGGGCCACTGTTTGAACTCTTTCTCACCCTCCCAGTGCACGCAGTAACTCTCCTTGTGGGCACTTTTCTGGTATGATTTGCACAACGTTTTTTGAAATCAGCAGGAAATCCTTTAGATTATTTCACTTCCTCCCTGACCCTTGAATTGGGGCAACTTTCCTTTCATGTAAATCAGAAATTATCAGAAAAGACCAATTTGAATTGATCCTTGGATGCGGCCCAAGAAGTGATGTCATGATGTCAAGGACTGGATTACACTACTTCAGAAAGACAGGTGGGGTTGATTTATGGTCAAATCAAAGCACATCACACACAGAGATGGGGAAAAAAGGGCTGGCTGTAAATTTTGGGGGCTATTCACTCCTGACAGCGTGTACAAGACAGCTGCGAGGCCTCCGCAGCACTGTTCTGCTGCATCTAGAAAGAAGGGGAGGTCTGTACTCTGATATCAGTCATTTCTATTTTTTAAGATTTTATTTTATTTATTTTTAGAGGTGGGAGGAAGGGGGAGAAACAGTGATGTGCAAGAGAAACACTGCTTGGTGGCCCCTGCACGCCCCAGTCCCTGCAACCCCCCAGTTCCTGGGTCGACGCCCCACCCACACCGAGCCACAGCAGTGAGGGCGCAGTCCTCTCTTGGTGTTGACACCCAGCACACGTGCCAGAACCACCCCGCTGCCCCCAGCCTCTGCGCCCCTGTCAGCTTACAAGCGGGAGAGCTGGACTTGCTGGAGGAGTCACTGGTGAAGCTCTGCCTGGAGCACTCATAGTCGCTGAGCGAGGCCGTGCTTTCGGACAACCGGGAAGAATCCGAGTCGCTGGGCTGGTCCTCACCCACACACTGCTTCTCGTCATTGAAGGGCATCTTGTGTCACTTGAGTGTGGGGTGAAGAGCTAGAACCTGCACAGACAAACAGACCCTGTGTCAATGTTCTGCGATGCTTCACCGGAGGTGCTGGTGCTTCCTCCAGGGCGGACGCCTGTGTCGCGTGTGTAGCAGAGTGGGAAAGGCTCCCAGGAGGTGACCTAGTGCTCTCCGCAGCACCCCAGCCAGGCTGTCACTAGGCCTTCAACGCTGCCTTCCGGAAAAGGGGTTCCACAGTCACAGGTGTGAGCTTAACTCAGGACATCCCGGTGCGAATGCGGGCTCTCTGTGATAACGGATCCCCAAAAAACAAAGCGCAGAATGCAGTCTCTCCTCCTGGGCTGCTACGACATGGGAAGGTAAGAGTAGAAGTGTGGGGCTCTGCGGTCAGACTGACTAGGTGAGAAGGTCATGCAGTCTTTTGTCACGTGACCTTGAGGAAGTCACTGACCTTCATACCTCATCATTGAAACCAGGCTGAAAGACTAATCTCATAGGAGTACTTGGAGATGAACCTGGATTCATCTTATTAAAGTGCTTAGCGCAGCACTCACCTGTTAGCTGTTATTGTTTCTGTGTCTTTGTTTTGAATAAAATATTTTTGAAATCAGCCTCATTAGCTGTCTGCGAGCCTCCTGAGGAAAGGAGAGGCTAATTAAAGGCCAGTCCTTAGGTTTTCTCCATCCTCCCATGGACTGCCGTGATACAAAGAGTAAGGACCGACACTTGGTTTGCACCTGACAATTCACAAAGTACTACTACCAGCCAATGGACAATCAGGCACTGAAGATCTTGATTCACAGGCTTCGGGGCACAGACTCCGGGGACAAGAGGACTTACTATGACATAAAACCAGCCCCTTGACTCGACATTCAGTGCCGCCTCTGGAACATCAGATTGCCTTGCATGCAAGAGCAGTCGGGCCCCCTCGCCCCCTAGAAAGGAGATCCAGGGCACACGGGATGCTCAGGCCTAAGCCCAGGAGCCTCAGCCAGGCCCATGAGAAAGCTGGCTTTCATGTGCGTGCGGTGTCAGCTGACACGGAGGAGAAAAGGCACATCAAATCCTAAAGGGACAGTAATGATAGTAAGGGCTTCCCGAGTGTCTTTAGACCTGAACCAGCTCATGCGACGAGGTACACAGCTTTTAAAGCTGCCAGAATGTGAAACCACAGCTACGCCTAGCATGCCTGGGAACCCTGCACAGTTTCTGCCGTGATTCCTCCCACTGTTTATCGAGTGCCTGCTGTGCACCAGGCCCTGGGGAAAATAACAGTGAACAAAACAGACAGGGCCCTGCTCTCATGGCTCTCGAGTCCAGTCACCTAAGACTGTGCGTGCCAGATGCCAGAACACAAGAAAAGGCAAAATAAGACATTGCTGAGGAAACATGAGAAAGGAGAGGCCGGCAGGGCCGGGATTAAGGGGGAATCTAGCCTTTGTCGAGAGTAAGAGTGCCACTCTTTATCTCTTGGGTGGTAGACAAGAACAGGCCTGAGAGGGACCGGTTAACGGTCAGAAGCTCAAGGGCATTTGCACCTGACCTCACCTAAACAAACTTCTTCAGACCCGCCACTCACAGAAATGCCCCCTTGCTGGGCCCACCACTTTCACAGGCAGAAAACCACTCACTTGGAGGCTGCCTCTGCAGGCCCAAAAGCGAGGAGTTGAGTGTAGCTGCCAGGGAGCTACCAGGCAGAGGCGTTCACCTTACCCTACAGTCCCAAGGCCAGCCACCCACCATGAGCATGGGCTATAAAATAGCCCTGAGCCTCCTTTACGCCATGCAAACTAGATTCCACTTGAGCTTGAACTCCCATCTGCTTGGGGAGGAGGGAGGAGGACAGAAGAAAAGCATGTGCTCCAATCCTTTCACTTCCACCAAACCCCAGATCCTGCAAGAAATGAATGCTTGACCTTCCCTCCAGCGTTCTCTCTTCGCCAGTATTTTACTTCCCATGGATGGCATTTCTTAAAAATGCTACCTCCTCCAGAAAGCCTTCCCTCTATTCTCTGGCCAGGGCCAAGGGCACTCTTCTTTGTACCCCTGCAGCACATCTCCTGTACCTTCATGACAGTGCTTAGTCACCTGTACGGTGACTTTTCTCCCATGGCTACGTCCAACCTCCTCAGTAAGGCAGGAGCTGTGTCGCATCCACCGCCAGTGTCAGATATGTGGCAAGCGTTCATTCGGTGTCAGCGGAATTGGAATCACTGAATCCCATCGGGTGCGGCTTCAACCAGAACATTTGCAAACTGATAGCACCACACGTTTGCACAGGCCTGGCACTGCCAGAGCTCAGCACCGGAGCAGAGAACCTACACCGAAACCTACCTTGTTAGGGTTAGGACTTAATATTCCCCGGTCCTTATCACATTCTTACTTGAAAATCTTAAACTTTGTTTCCACTTTATTATTTTTTTTTCAGTCATTCCACTGTAACAATGGTGCTATGTGTGGCCTACTCTTATTTCTCTTCACTTTGGTTGTTTTTCACAAGTAAAGGTGCATAAAAGCTTTCATCCACTGGAATTTATGAAGTAGGTTAATTCATAAATTAATCCATCAGATTTATTTCACCATAAATTTATCCATTCTAATTATTAGCTGTCCGTTTCATTTTTCTACTCCAGCTGAGCAGCACACACTTTGTAGGTTTTTAAATTGTGTTTAACAAGGCAACAAAGTACAAAGATTTAAAAAATAAAAGATCTCACTCAGAAGGTGGAAGTCGAAGATATGAGGCCTGAGTCTGTCATTAATTTCCTGTGTGGCTTTCTGCACATCACATCTGCCCTCTTCACCTCATTTTTCCGAGCATGTTGGGCAGTTATAAGTTCCCTCACGGCTAGAAATTGCTAAAATGCGATAAACCCAGAGTTCCATGAGGCATCACTAGAAGTTCCAAGAAATTAAATGTGCTCATTGCAGGCATAGCTAATAATGTGCAACTACGCTTTTTTCCAACAATTCACTGAAGGCAGAGTTTCTAGCACACGGAATGCAACAGAAAACTTAAAAGCTTCAAAATGTTCAGAAACTTGTTTAGTTGGTAGAAGTTTCTCCCACGCTGGGCTTTGGTGCATCTAAGCAGAAACTTTTCTTTGAAGCCAAACGTCCATTACTACTTTATTGGGGAATTGCCCGTTTCCTCATGTAGGCAGGCTGACGTTACCTAACTCATAGGGCCGGCGTGAGATTTCGTTTAGCCAGTGTATGTGCAGTGCTCCGCACGATGTCTGACACAGTGTAAACAGGACACAGATGCTAGTAATTAGCAGTATTATTCGCTCTTGTTGTTTGTTATTATCATCATTTTAAGCATTAAAAACTCTGGAGGGAAGAAGAGTTCTATCCCATGATGACAAAAACACGTTCCCCTACAGATAAACAAGACTGGTAGTTGGCTAGGACAGAACTCTTGCATTTGTTTGAAATACAAAAGCCAAAAGCAAGTGGCCCATCCCTGTACAAATGGTCTTCTGAAAGTTCCTTCACATCTGTTCTTTTCTTGTTCTCGGGTTTCTGTGTAAGTCATCTGGGGACAATGCTACTTGCCTCAAAAAACATTGAGGGTAATTAGGCTTTTAAAACGACTTTGGATTCTCTCTTAGAATCAGTGATAATGGAACCTGGCTGGTTCTTTAAGAAGGTAATGCTTCTCATACCAACAAACTTAAGTCTACTTAATCTTCACCACTGTAACTCACAAGCAAACCACTCAACTCTTCCGAAACATGGCATCTAAACCTGGAGGATTTACTCACAGGTCAAAGGTAAAGTCAAAGGTGAAGACAGAAGATAACTCCAAGCAAAGCCTCCAATACTACAGTAGGTCACAATTCAAAGAGAATCACATTTTTCATCGCAGTGTTCCATGTTTAACAATAATAAATGCAATTATTATACCATTCCTTCCAAGGTCAAAGATTGGGCTGCAGCAGACACTTAAATAGTTCTTGTTGAATGCATAAATGGATGAATGAATGGCAGAATGACCACTGATATTTTAGAGAGGAGGGAATGGGGGCAGGGACCTGAGGGGGCCAGTCCTGTGTTTAATAACAGATGGAAGGAAGATGGGTTGTAATTGTTGTGAAGATTAATTTAAGTAGCCTGTGTCAAGTACTTAAGCTTCTGATCATCGATTATCAACTATTATTTTATTCTTACTAAAAGAAGTTATGCGTTCCCAAAATATCAACGTCATAAAAACAAAGAAAGGCTAGGATATGTCCCAGATGAAAAGATACTTGACACTGAGTGCAATAGGAGATTCTAGACTGGGCCCTGTACCGGAGGGAGGAAAGGGACATTATTGGGTCAATTGAGAACATTGTTACAATACTTGAATCTACTTCTGTATTGCAACATTAAATTTACTCAAGTTGATAAATGCACTGCAATTATGTATTCAGGAATAAAGTATGATATATGCAACTTTCTCTCAAATTACTCAAATGAGAGGGAAAAAGAGAAAACAATAAAGCATATGGAGCAAAATGTTAATAGGTGAACATAAGTAAGAGGTAACAATAGGAAGTTCTTTGTACTGTTCTTGCAATTTTGTCTGTAAGTCTGAAATTATTTCTGAGCTAAAACTTAAAGGAGAAGAAAGTATTAAACTGAAACATCAAGTCTATTTTGAAACAGTTCCGCCCTCTGCAATTTTCAGACTTTGATTGTTTCCATTTACTGATAGCTCAGATGCCACACTATTGCAAAAGTTCTGTACAGTCAGACTTGTCCCAGAGTCCTGTTCGAACAGTGCCTACAGAATAAAACAGGAAATAGGCTGAAGCCCTTCCAAAGAGGAAAAATAAATCATCCCTTTTAAGAGTCCTCCTCCAGGAGGTTTCCCTTTTCCTAAGAAGTCTCCTGGCGGTGGTTTACAATCCTTCCATGACCCGGCCTTGCCCACCTCATCCCGTACCCCTCTCCCGCTACTCTCCCCTGCTCCAGACACCACGGCCTTCTTTGAGCTCCTCAGACAAGCCCTACTTCCTTCTTCAGAGCACGTGCACCTGCTGTTCTCTCCTCCTGGAATGTTCTTCTCCCTGAACACAAGACAGGCTCCTCATTGTCATTCAGATTTGAAACGGAATGTTACAACTTTAAAGTCACTTTCCCTGATATCACCATTCACTCCATCTAAATTAGCCACCTGGAGCTTAGAACCCTTCCTGGGATACAGCGAGAGCTCTCTGAGTATCACTGATGAACAAATTAAGCCACACTCTTACTGAATAAGACAACTTGGGTTTTCCTTCTCTTCTGCCTCACTCTTATTACTCATATTCTCATTACGCAGTCACTTGAAGTACTATAGTTGTTTCTGCATATCTGTCTTCCACTAAATTTGAAGCAGCTTGCAGGAAGGAGCTATGTCTCCACTCCCAGTGCCTTAGAAATTCAACACATTTCTAAGGCACCAATAATTCAAACTAGCAAAGACTCACAGTTACACTGCGTCTCTTCACCCTCTCAATGCTCACTGAGAGCAAATGATAACAAGTAAAGCTAATAGTTATTTGGTGTTTATTATGGCTCAGCCCCCATGAAAAGTGCTTTAAAAGTTTTCTCTCCTTGAATCTTCATTACAGCCTTGCTAACTAAGGTATTGCTATTATCCCCATTTTATACGTAAGGACCTGAGGCTCAGAGAGGTTAAGTTACTTGCTCAAGAATTCACAGCAGCAGCAGCAGCAGCAGCAGCTGCACAACTCAGATCCAGGTAGTGGATCCCTAAAGCCCAGGCTTTCTATCACCCCAGGATGGCTGGAGAAAATCTGGCGTGCTGCTCATTCTTTCCATTCTCACTCTGCCAAATCGATCTACCTATCACCGCAGGAACATATGCACATGTGTCAGCTAGCTGACCTTACCCCAGGGTGGCTGCTCAAGTGCTATACCGTGAAGGGCATCGCTGAAAGAGCCTATTGTCCAAAATAACTCTCAACCACGCCACTGGAGGGACTGAAAATCCTCCATCGGGGAGCCATTCTTTAAGCACTGCAAAAGCCCAAGTTAAAACTCAAATATCAAAAGGGTTAACTGCTCACTACTAGTGTAAGTCAAAAAGATTTCTAAGTGAATTGCTTAGATTACCCAGAAGTGCCCTGAGGAATGGAACCCATCCAGTTAAGGTTGTCACAGAAAAGAGAAATTTCAAGAAACATCTAGTGGGGATCATCTTTGAAAACCCAGTCTGAGTCAGGCGCTGGGACAACCATTTACATACGTGTAGTAGAGGGCAAGGAGTCAGTGGAGTAAGTTTGGGCTTGGAAGAAAAACTGCAGATGGTGAGGAACATCTCCATCTTCTGCAAAATGCTGCTTTAGAACCAGGCCCAAACAGCAGCGCTAAAAGGTTATTCATTCCCAGCAAAGCAAAAGCCACAGAGCAGAGAGATAGGTGCTTGCTCCATTCAGCTAGAGAACAGTGGTCTTCATCATAGGAGAGCCAACACAGAGCCAGATAAAGCCAACAAGCCAGGCATTGTCTAAAACAGCAGATGTTCACAGCACATCTAACATGACAGCATCAGGGAGGAGGGTTTCAAGGCACTTCTCATTCTTGGAAACACTTCTCCCACCCTGGATGCCCTGTTTTAGTACCTGTGCCCTCTGGGGCCCTCGACCCCCCACAAAATGGCACTGAGGCTGCTCCCACACATGATCCGGTATCTTTAGCCCCCGGCCACTTCAAGTCAGGCCACCTCTGTGGGCTGCCAAGGTGGTGTATGCACCCTGGAGGCATGGGGAGAAGGCAGGCAGGGAGCCCCCTAAAGTGGGAAACACTGCTGTAACCTCATTACCGTTGGCTGGTTGCAAAGAGCAAGACCTCTACGCTGGAAATCCTGAGACTGTGGGGATCTTGGGGACTAGTGAGGTACTGGAGACAAGGACAATTTGTCTAGCTTCTTCAAGATAAAAGGAGCAGGACAGCCATCCAAAGCAGTATTTCCCAAACTTTAATCATTTGAGTACCACTCTTCACGTCTGTTTCCATGTTGCCCTCCTCACCCATACACTAACTTATCAATCACTTCTTTCTCTTCACCTGAGTAATGTGTTTAAACACACTGCATTGAAAAGGAAACTTTGTATCATTGTGAAATCGCTCGGTTAATGGAACAGTTTTTCGTAATACCCACGAAAACACAGAACACATAACCGCGTTCGTTTGTCCACGTGCCACCTCAAATCATGACTGTTAACCCCAGGGGTGCCACGAAGAGGAGAGGCTTTGGGAAGCTCGAGCAGTCCCCGAGAGGCCGGGGGTTGGACCCCGGGCCGGACTGGCTCCCCCAGCGAGGGCACCCTCGAGGGGACGCGCCGGAGTCGGCTCAGACTAACGCCCCCCCCCAAACACAGACACACATACCCACGTCCTCCCGCAGCCTCTCCACTCCAGCAGCAGTTTCCTGTCAAAACAAACCCTTGGGGGAGGGGACGGCGGAGGCCGAGCCCAGCGCCGGGGAAACCCCGGCAACAAACCCCAAACACAGGCTTCGGGCCCGCCCGGCCCTCACGACGGCTCCGTTCGCCCCCTCCAGCGAGGCCGGGGGTCGCGGGCGAGACAGTGTCCCTTCCCGGGGAGATGGTGCGACGCCGCTCGCAGAGCGGTCGCTGGCACGGGCCCAGCGAGATGTTACACAGCGGCCCAGCGGCAGCGACCGGCGGCCTCCGGGACCCGAGCCCCGCGGCCACCCCGACCCCCGCCGCGGCTGCTCGCGCGCCCCGCTGCCACCTGCCACGCGGGACGGCAGCGCGAGGTCAAACCAGAGGACTGGCGGGAGCGAGAAGCGGTGTTCTAACGCCCCTGGCCCGGCGTCTCAGGACTGCGTTCTACCGCGGAGCGGGGAGGCTCCGGCTGCCCCAAGCCAACGTGTCCCCCTCCGTCCGCCCTTCACCCCCGGCCGGCGACCCCTCCCCCGAGACGCGTACGCACCGGGCACCGCGCGGAGAGAGGCGGCGGAGAAAGGCGACTGCGTGAGCCCGGGGCCAGGGTCTCCGCGCGTCCCTCACCCAGGCCGGCACAAGCACCTGGAACACTGCCCCGTCCCACCACCTCCAGCCTCCCTGTCCCCCCACCCCCGGCCCACGCTGAATTTAAAGGGCCGGGAGGACTCAGCGGAGACAGCCACGGCGCGACCAACACGTGGAGGGCGAGTGGGGGGGGAGACAGCACAGGCCCGCGGGGAAGCCAGGGCGTTTCAGGCTCCACCGGCGGAGCTCTGACGGGATTCACTCACTTCAGAACGTGTGTCCGCACGTTCGGATGACAGGCGCTGAGGGGAGCTCGGACTGAAGGGGTTCGGGGTGCCAGCGGGAACGCTCCCCCCGCGGCCCGGGAATAGTGCAGTCCGGGGGCTCCTGGGGGCGGGGAGAGAAGTGTTTACGGAACTGGGGCAGCCGTGCAGCCGCGAGCGCCGGGCGTTGGAGGCGGGGCCTGGCCTCGCGCTGGGGGGCGGGGCTAAGCTGGGGGCAAGGGAGGGGAGCGGAACCCGGTCGCTGGGGGCTCGGCTTTTAGAAGCACTGGATTGACCCTCTTGGGATCCCCGTGGATGCACTAGCGTGTAGACATTGCTGCAAGCTCCTCGGACGCGGGTGGAACTTCTGCTACCCGAGTAACCCCCCCCACTAGACGGGGCGATCCGAATTGGGTGTTCACTGTCACACCGTGGACACTTGCAGACACAGCCCAAACGACAGTGTGGCAAGTGCGTTTCCACGCATGTCAGCAACCAACCGTGTCGCCCACGTTTGTGTCTGCACCTCCACGTAAACATGGGTCCAGATTTGCATACGGCTGGACTAGATGATTAACTCCTGGGCGTCACACCCACTCAGGCTCTCTGAAGAGTAAACTTGTGTGCCTGCAAAAGATAAAGCATCTCACTTCCCCTAAGCGTTCTTGGCAGCACCTAACTCTCGGTCCGGGAGACATTTCGACACCTGTTAATGTAAATAGACAGTGCCAGGATGGGCTCTGTGCTGTCGGGCCTAATGCTGCGCTCTTGTGGGCGTGCTTCCGAGTGTACAGAAACACCCTTCCCCCAACCTCGCACATGAAAACCACTCCATCTTCTGCCAGGTGTAGATTGGTGTTACTTAGGAGATAGTTTCATGCAGGAATGTAAGTAGATTTTACATAGGCTGGAGTATTTTTATTTAGTGTTGAAATCAATCTGGCTTGCGGAGGCAAAATTGGTTCTAGGAAAAAAACAGGCAACATTTTCGAGGAGGGGAGAAAGGTAGTGATCCTAAGTGGAATGATTCAGTGTTATAATAGGGATTCATCTTGAGTTCAAACCCTGGCTCTGACATTTACTACCCATGAGGTCTTGGTCCATGGGGATAGCAGTGATGGCTGTCTCATGGGGTTATGGTGAGGATGAAATGCGATAGACTGTGAATGGTTAGAGCTGTACACACTAAGCAGTCAATTGGTGTTATTACTGAAACTCTTTGGCAAACCACTCTGAACAAACTTATCTGATGATCAGTATAAATTTGTGTTTGTGTCACCTGATGCCATTCTCTCCTCCCTTCTCTAAAAATACACAACTTGATACAAATCAAGAGATTGATGACAAAATACTGTTGCCACCCAAGTTCCTTTCCAGATTCTTTCATGCCCTTGTTTCTACAGTTTGTTGGGATCAGCAGTCAGAATAACAGATGCCTCCAACTTCAACTCTTGTGAAATAACAACTGCCATCCATACCCTAAAATCTCCATAACAAAAAGATTAACCAAAACTACCCCTCAAACTTCTGAACACTGTGACAATGACACATTGCAGCTTTGCTTCCTTTGTTAGCTTTGTGGGAGCTTAAGTATTGTTTTGCTTTAATGCATAACTTGGAGCAGATGAGCATGAGTCAGGAGAGTTGACCAGTCTACCTGGGTGACCCGGGGCATAAAGCTCCACTACGTAACTCTCAAGACCATAAGGAAACAATTTTTATCAAAGCAGGTGAATCAAGTTTCAACGTGCTGAGTTGAGAACCTTGAGGTGGAAGAGGTGGGGTAACATCAGAGACTCAAGCCAGGGAGAGAAAATACACTGGAAACACAAGCTTCTGTTACTTTGACATTAAATAACTCGCTATCTGAAAACCTTTTGGTCTATTATCTGACCAACTGCCCTTAGCCTGACTTGGATATGAAAAGCACTTTGAAAAAATATAGTGCTGTAAAATATTATGCAGTTCCTTTTAAAAATGAGCCTTGCGTCACATTCTTGCTCAGATTGCTTAGGCAGTCTTAGAATAAAATCTTCCTTGCTCATATTATGTTCAAGACCTTCTCGGAGGGGGAATTGTCTGAAAAGGTAACATCTTTAGGAAGTAAAGTAACTAGGCTTTTATTTGAAGAAGACGTTAACACACCTAATTTTTCTAGCTTTTTGGGGAGCCCACCTGGGGAACTAACTCATGGTAATGCAGTTTGTTTTTTACCTACCAACTACACAATAGACTAAATTTGCCATTTTGCTTTTGGCAAGTAAGGGCATGTCGAAAATTTTGCTCAGTAAAGAAACATAGATACTAATTTTCTTTTTATGCACCTGAATTTTAAATTACAATGAATCCTTGAGGGAAAAAATCAGAATATCCAAAACTTTTGTTTTAATATGGATTTGCAACTCTTCAGCCATTTAACCTGTATAATGGAGCTGCATTTTGTGCTGATTTAGCATAATGCAAATTCAACTATACTACTCAGATGGGACGAGGGTGTGGGGAACACATGAGAATAATTTAAACACTGACAATGATTTTGCCCCTATTCTCTATGGGACTTTTAGGGCTTCTCTTCCTGAGTTGATCTGCATTTCCAAGCCTCTCATTTTGTTCCAAGCGTCTTACCCAGCCTGGCTTTATGGATGTACAGCCCCTCCTGCTGCATAAGACCCTCCACTTGGAAGAGCCCCACAGTTGGTTTAATGCTCTGCTGCTGGGATCTTGACATTTGTAATAATTTTTTTAACGAGGAGCCCCACATTTTCGTTTTGCACTGGACCTCAAAAATTACATAATTTTTGTAATTCTGTGCTGGCCCTGATCTCACAGCACAGATTATAAGTCTAATGTTTAAAGGTAGTTATTTTCCCTTAATCTGTCCCCAAATATAAAGAAAAAGAAGTGGGCGTGTCCCAGTTCTTGGGATCCATTGAAGGAACTTTCAGTGATAACTTTGACTGTATATAACTATGACCTTGTGGTGTCCCTTTGGAACCTAACCTCTCACATAAGATAGGACTGCATTGTAAGTAGAAAAGTTGATTACATGGAACTTCATCTCTCTTTTTCTCCCCCATTCATCTTAAGTTGCTAGGAAAGGCTAAAATTTAGTAATGTGGGGGAGGGCAATATAAAGTGAAAGGAATAAAAATAATTTGGCTAATACGCAAACTAGAAAATTGGTCACTGTGTGTTCAAAATTCAACCACACTTTCTTGGCAGATTTTGCATTTTTTCCTTTTTATCTCGAATAGAAGGCAGGTTTAGATCATTGACCATTTTTGACAGTTAATCAAACTGTTAATGCTTGATCAAGTTTCCAAAGCACCAAAACCAGTTTTTTCTCTGACTCCACTGAAGTGAATTAAGCATAAAATTGAAGGTTATTTCTCATTCCAATTGTTTGTACCCTCACATCTCATAGCCCCAGACCCTGAAACCCCACATACTAAAAGAAATAATATTCTTAATACCCTCCCTTCACCCTTCCTGGGCCCCCTCCACTTACCTGGAACCACTGCTGTCCCCTACAAAGCAAAAATGAGTGAGCCAGCTGTGAAGGCGACTCTGGGCAGGAAGTGGGAGGGGCCCAGGAGACTTCATGCTCAAAGAAGCACCTAGAGGAAGCAGAAGAGGTGATGACTCAGAGTCCTGGCCAAGACAGTCCTGCTCTTGAGCCCATCGCTGACCATCAGGCAGCCCTTTCCTGAATGCCTTCACAGCTCAATTGTGTTTGAATAGTTTGATCTCCAATTTAAACCTATATTAGAAAACCAGTGAGGGAAGAGCTTCTGAAATAAGAGACAAAACTTAGAAGACAGAAAGGAAAAGATGTAAAGATGCGTCTTCAGAGAGCAGGTTCAACATTAAAAAAAAACAAAAACGAGAACAAAAACATGAGTTAAAACAACGATTATGTGGTGATACCATTTATACCTGATAGAGAACTTGCACTTGAGAGTACATGTATGTATTCTTTATGAATGAAATGCACAGAAGCAGACTAAAATGTTACTCTCCAAACTGTTTAGGAGGCAAGTTGGGAGATGTTTCTGTTTTAGTCTATATACATGCAAATGGCTTATTTCCTTTACAGTGAGAATGTAATCATTCAGGTGTCACTAATACGATTTCACAGTGCCGTACAATGAACCACTCTTACCATTGCATTCCCTCCTAAATATACCTTAGTGGCAGTAGGCTATTACACTGCACAATGCATAACTTCCCCATCTCCCTTTTATTCATATTTTCAAAGTCATGGAAGTGGAGCTTTCCATATAAAACAGAAAGGGATAGATTTGCAAAAGGCCCTTATTATTTTTAAAAGATAATTTAATTTAAAATTCTATGGCATGTCAACATTATTTATGCTGGGTGGGAAAATATGAATCTTTACTTTTTAAGAAGTTCCCTTCAAACCCAATTCTTCGAAAGTCAAAGTGTATGGCATTTACTTGCATTTTTAAGACATGGTTTGCCCCTGCCTGTGATTTCTAAGGGTTTCCTTCCTTTGACGACAAACTGAACAGGCATTCTTTCCCAAGCGGTATGGGACTTTAATTAGAACAACTGATGAGGGTGAAAACCCTGAACATTTGGGGCTTTTAGCTGCACAGTAGCTTTTAGCTGAGTTCCTGAGGGTTCTGGTAGGAGGTATTGAAGGGAACAGAAGTTATTCCACCCTGAAGTTGCCTTTTGGGGGATATTGATTTTAAGCTGTTTCTTAAGAAATAAGACTCAGAAAGAAACTTCAAATCACCCCCCTTTCCTGTCCAAGAGATTCAGACAGAAAAACCTGCTTCAGGAAGGAAATCTTAGAATGTTTGCTTTAGCCTAACTTGAATTAAATGTGGCATAGGAGTGCTTTGGGCAGGAGCCTGTCAGCCAGCTACCCTGTGCTCTCTGAGCTGTCCAGCCAGGAGTCTCCTGCCACGGGTGCTCTGCTCTCCCCCAACTACCTGTGAGCCTTCCTGTCTCACTTCTGAAATCTAATGCCCCTTCCTCCCCTTTCCTCCTTTGTCCAAAGAGTCTTATATACTCAGTGTTGCCTCACTGTCTAGGGAATTTTCATGCTTAGGCGAATTTTCCATGCTCATGTATTAAAATTTTGAGTCTATTCTGTTAACCTGTCTCTGTTTATTTGATCATTAGCCTATCAAAAAGAACACAGAAGGTGGGAGGAAAGCTTTCTTTTTTTCAGCCCCCACAGTTTATGAGGTCCCTGAGGGTTTGGGTAACCGAAGGGCTATTCAGTGACTCACTAAATCGGCAGGTCAGGAATAGAAACCAGAACTTATTTCATGGCTTCTGTACACGTACACACACAGTGTCACAGGCAAAGTATTACCTATTGGCATAATTATCTAATTTCCATAACAACACGTCAACAGGCACGCTATCAACTAAGTGCCCGAAGTATTTATAATCACATTCCACATTCCATTACTGTAGAAGGGTGCTTGGACCAGGTACTGGTGTGGCTGTGCCTTTCAGGAAGCAAGAAGAATGAAATGCTGCCAACTCTGTTAAAATACGAATCTGTGTGTGCGTCTCTCACGCACATATGAAGCAGAGAAAAAAAACGTAAATCCGACTACAAGAAAGTTTGCAGTAAAGAGCAACGGTAAGGCATTTCTGGGAGATTTCCTGAGGGCGATCTTGGCCGTGACATTGTTCGTGTCGCAGGACAACTGCTCGCACCGAATCAGCAAGTCCCGAGAAGCTGGGCACAGCATAATTGTGTACAAGTGAATGTCAACGCTTGAGCTGAATTCTTTATTTAAGGGAAGGCTTCCTCGATTATACTTACAAATTTAAAAAGTTTTCTTTTAATTTACAAGTATATGTAGATCAAAGTTTTCAAAGAGCAAATCCATTCCAGTGCAAACTAACTGCAAATGTAGTACAGCGGGAAGAGGCTGTCCTCTCCATTCAGACAGACCAGAGGGCCCGTAGCCAAGTTCCACCAGTCGATATACATACACCTTTATTTTTACGGGAGTAAAGTAGGGGTGTTGGGGGGCCATTTGTCATTTTGGTGATCCAGCTTCCCAGTTAGTAGTCCCATTATTACTGTTTACTATACAAGCAACGCCGTCGGATACGATGTTCAGCAACGACAGAGATGTCACCAGACAGGGACTGAGCCCTGAGTGGGTCTGCCTTGAGCCAGCTGGTAGCGTGTGGGTTCCTGACGCCATGCAGGAAAGAGTTCACAAGTCCAGGGGACTTTAAGGATACATTTATTAAAGCTGGGGACAGTGAAACAGGAAAGGGCTCAGCATAGAAGAAGTGACAGGGGAGACCTAGGTGGGGCTGCTTTGACTCTCTAGAAATGTTATGGGAAAGAAGTGAGCCAAGGGCAGGCTGCTGTCAGCTCACTGGGAATTCAGAGGAAGTGGGCCTGGGGGACAGGTTCAGGGGGTTGGCCCAGAACCAGCTGCTGCTGCCCATGGCTCCCCTGGTTGCAAGTCTTGTGGGGTCCCTTAGAGTTTAGGAGATGCACGCCTGTGGGGGAAGGCGAGGGGGAAGGGAGAGCAAGAGCTGGGTCCTTTGTCTTAAAGGTCTTTTCCCTCTCTTGCAGGCTGGAATCTTAGGGGAGGTCTTGGGGGAAGATTTCAACAGACTAGTCATTAGTTTTCCAGGTGTGCCTTTCAGGGTCAAGGTTTCCACTGATTGGTCAGTGACAGAGCAGGGGATCATTAGTCATTGCAGCTGGTCCTGGCATTGCCCACCTGGTTTTGCTGCTTTTCTGGGCCTAAAGCTGAAATACAACTGAGGCCTAGACGTTATCGCTGGGAAGGTGTCTGTATCTGGCAGTAAATTGCTCAACCAGTTTGTTTAACTATCTTTCTCAGTTTCCCCATTCCACTTGCTAAGGAATTCTTAGCTTCTTACTATCCTGCCTCAGAGGTATTCTATAATCTCAATATACTCAAGTCACATGTGGCTATTAAGAATGTAAACTGTGCCCTGGCTGGTGTAGCTCAGTGGATTGAGCGCAGGCTTGCCAACCAAAAGGTTGGTGGTTCGATTCCCAGTCAGGGCACATTCCGGGGTTGTGGGCCAGATCCCTAGTAGGGGATGTGTGAGACACAACGACACACTGATGTTCCTCTCCCTCTCTCCTTTCCTTCCCCTCTCTATAAAAAAAAAACTAAATATAAATAAAATTTAAAGAATGTAAAATGTGCCCTGAAATGGGTAGCTCAGAAGGTTGGGTGTCATCCCACAAAGCAAAAGTTTGCTGGTTCGATTCCCAGTCAGAGCACGTGCCTGGGTTGTGAGTTCAGTCCCCTTTTGGGGCAAGTACCAGTGGCAACCATCGATGTTTCTCTTCCTCTCTTTCTCCCTCCCTTCCCCACTCTCTAAAAATAAATAAATAAAGTCTTTAAAAAAAGAATTTAAAATGTGGTTACTGCAACCTACGAATACAATGTTGAGTTTTATTTCATTTTAATTGATTTAAATTTAAAGAGCCATGGTCTGATGGGAAAGAATAACACACAGAGAGATCATTTCAAGAGACTATTGATTTGAAAACACCCAGGATGCCAAGGGAGCACAGAAGGGGTGCATTTAGGCTAATTCGAGAATTATGAGGGAGCTGCCTGGAAACTCACCGTGTTGCCAAATCCAACAGCGAATCTGAGGCCTCTACCTACTAGATCTCTGTATGGCGTACATCATAGTTTGAACACTCTGCCCGTCTTCAAACACATTTTTTGCTTTGTCCCTGTGTATCACACTCTCTTGCTTCTCCGTCCATTCCATGTTGGTCTTCGCAGGATCTCCTTCCCCTGATGAGCCCTTTGGGTGATGGTGTTCCCGAAGGGTGCATTTGTCACTCTTTTATCCTCACCCTGCCCACATCTCCTCTGCAGATACCTCACCCCCTTCCGTGACTTCCATAACCCTTTATGTGCTGTGTCCCTCCTGGCTTCTCTAAATCTAGCACTGTCTACCTTTGAGTGGGTGAGGAGCCAAGACCCGCACAGCTGGTTTTGACCATCACATTTGCAAGTCCTACCTGAGGAGTCTGACATCTATCTTTCTCGAGAACCTGGGAGTAGTCGTCATCCATTTTCTCGGGGCTGCAGATGGAAGCGATCCCACCGCCACATCATTTATATGCAGGCATACCTTGCTTTGTTGTATTTCATTTATTGCGCTTCATAGGTGGCGTGATTTTACAAATTGAAGGCAAGACCCTCCACTAGAAAAAAGATTACAACATGCTTTATTGCAATATTTTACGGTGGTGGCCTGGAACTGAACCTGCAATATCTCTGAGGAGTGCCTGTATCTTATTACATCTGTTCCTTCCAGTGGAGTCTACACAGGTGGGGGCTGCATCAGTATGTTCCATCTGTCCTTTCAGTGCCTGGTGTTGTGTCTGGTGCATTATTTGGTCCCTCATAAATATTGCGTGAGTGAATGAATGAATGAATGAGCTCTCCTAAAGCTCGGTCTCGAGGGAGGAGTTGGCTAGAAGAAGAGAAGGAGTTCAATGTTCTAGGCCAGGGCTCAGCCTGACAAAAGGCACAGAGGTGAGAAACAGCAGTGTGTACCTAGTGGGGGAAAGCCAGACTTAAAGGGCAAGAGCTACTGGCTGCATTCCACATGTTATTTAGTTGACTTCCCCTTGTCTAAGGCTCACCAACCTACACTTTCTTAATCCTATGGAAAAGGAGGAAAAAGGGAGGACTAGCTGTTGGTCTTACATTCAGGTCCTGAAACAATGGCTTTGTACCTGGCAGCAGATCTCGGCTAGTCCCGCCCGCCATGTTTGTTTTCCGTGTTTTCTGGTATTTCCCAAAGAGGCGAGAGAGCTCCACCGAGGTTGTGACTCTGTCTCCCTCCACACCATCTTCCTCAGGGACTTCAGGCCTTGTACTCTTCTTCCTCCTCCTTTCTCCACTGTCAACAAGCCTTCAAGGAAACGTGAAGTTATCTGCACCAAAAATGTTGGGGAACCATGTCATAAGATGTCATTATGCCCCATCCCCGCTCAACCACTATTAGTGGCTCCCCAGCGCCCCCTCCCCAAGTAAAATCCAAACTTTCTAATTAACATGGATTTCAAGGACTTCACTGACTGGACAGCAACCAACTCTCTGCCTTTTCTCTCAGCACATTTTCTCCAGTTACCATGGCTGTGTAACAGATTAACTCCAAAATTCAGTGGCATAAAACAGCCTTTCATTATACTTGCAGACTCTAGGGTGTCAGAATTTGAATAGGACCCAGGAGGGCAGGCTCATCTGCCTCCACATCAAGTGGCAACTCCACTAGAAGGCTTGAAGGCGGAGGGTAAGCCCCACTGGCCAGTTTGCACGCGCGCGCACTTGCGTGTCTGGTGGTCGATGCTGGGAAGACTCAAGCAGCTGGGGTTTCTGGGCCATCTCTGCCTCGCTGTGTGCCCTGCCCGTGTGGTCTCTCCAGACTGGTGGCTTTGGGGTAGCTGCACTTCTCACAGGTGGGTTCCCAAGGCACACGGCCTGAGAGAGCCAGGTGGATACTGCACCATGGTATCACCTTTTCCATCCTGGCTTTGGAAGTCACACAGCGTCACCTCCACCACATCCCTTTAGTAAAAAACCCACCATATGCAAGGGGAGGGGAATTAGATCCTACCCTTTGTGGCAGGGGCTTCAGAGAGTTTTTGAACATGCTTTAAAACTCCCACAAACCACACTTAGGCTTTAGGGACACTAAACCACCCGTTGGTCCTTGAATCTGTGGTCTTGCTTTTACTTACACCCTACCCTTTTCTTGCATTGCTGTTGTTCCCACAGACTTGCCTCCCAAATTTCTACTCATCATTTAAGATTCAGCTTGGATGCCATCTGCGATATAACCTTCAGCAGCCCAACATTTGGAAGTAATTAACCTTCTCTGTTCTGCTCATGGCCCTCTTTCAATTTCCCTTAGGTGACCTGAATGCATATTTGTTGAATGGATAAATAGAATAATAAAATCTCAGGTGTGAAAGTGACCTCAGGTGCTACTGAGAACACCCGTTTGGAATTAGTTGCTATGGATATTCATGTTTCCCTCTGGATGTTTAGTGTCTTGAAGGTAGGGGCCAAGTTGGACTTACCTTTGTAACTACCACCCCCCCTTTTACTTCTAGCTCTTCTGGCAGAGCTTTGGCCACAGTAAGCTTTCAAAAAAGTGTTAATTAAATGATCAAACCTGCCTTCCCCAACACACACACACACTCACGTGCATAGTTTGCTAATTTGCTACTTTTCCATTAAGTTGTTTGAGGCAGTCTGGAGCAGTGGGAAGAGAGAATCAAATGTTGAAAGGGCAGGAAATGCTCTTAATCCACTGGGCACCGTGGGTCAGAATTAATGGTCTTTATCGTGGCTCCCTTCCAACACCCACTTGCCTGCAGAAGGTGGATGCTGTTGTCCCAAGCACACCCGGGCCACCCTTCAGCCTATCCTTTCAAACTCCTCCCTCCCCCAACTTTCTCTTCTCCAAAAGCAGAATTTTCTGGGTCACAGCAAACAGATGAACCGAGATCATTCCACTCATTGTAAACACTAGTGCTAAAGCAAATTTTTTTTAAAAGGGCAACTCACTGTTGAGAAGTTTCTGATTTATAAACAAGTGATGTTCCAGCAATGTTTGGTGGATGCTTTGCAAGAACACCTGACTGCCTACAAAGGACTGAAAGCTCCTTAGGTGACTCACAGAACTCGATTCCAGCAATAATATCTTCAAAATGCCAATTAGTTGCAATGAAAAAAAAGGACACAATTCTAGTAATTAAACACAACTGAAAAAAGTGAATATAGTTTTTGGAACAACTCCCACGTGCTGGTGTTAGAGGGAAGAGCTAACCTGAGGAAAGGAAAATGAGACAGAAATGACGAAATTTGGGGTGTGTTTACTAAGGATGCTCTGACTCTCTCCATGACTTTGAAGACTGATTTACCTGGTTCATTTTTATGTCTAACTCTGATTCCCAACTCGTGTTCCCCCCACCCCAGGTATAACCCAATAGTCCCTGCCCTCACACGCTGATGCGTGCAAAATAGGTCACATTTCCATTTTGCACTCAAATTACGATAGCAAGGCTGCCAACCAGCTGCGTTGCTGGAAATGAGCCTCCTTTGAAGCACCTCCCTGTTACTCCTGAGCGTCCACGTGTGCCTCTGAGCTTGTAAACACTGCTCGGCGTCAGCCCTGCTCGTCCCCTCCTCCTCAGGTGCTGGTGTGTCCAGGTCTACTGCTCACGGAGACACGTGGACAGCTCCGCCACTGTTGGCCACGGGGCAGCCCAGGTCCACGCCAAACAGACAACCTCTGAGTGCTTCCAAATCCTCTGAACTCTGTGCTGGGCTCCGTGCAGATGTGGGAGCTGAGCCCCCTCCCTGACCCTGCTCACACCCTTGGTTGCTCCTGCTTGGAGCCCCACGAGGTCTTTCCCCAGTTGTGACTCAGCACAGCCTCCTGCAGACAGTTCTTTCAGGGCACAGCCCAAGAACTTCGGCACTAATCAGATTACTAATCAGGCATGACTAAAAAAAACTATATTTTTTCTTCCAGGGACTGTAAAGAGAAAATGGAAGCCAAGCTATTCTAAAGACATACCATATTTTTCGCACTATAAGATGCACCTTTCCCCCCAAATTTGGGAGGAATAATGGTTGTTAATGCTGCTGTTGAGTTCTGTTTATATTTACGTTGGTGCAATATTATGTTATTTATGTTATTAAATATTTTATCACATTTTTTACTTAAAATTTTTTTCCTATTTTCCTCCTCTAAAACCTAGGCGTGTCTTATGGTCTGAAAAATATGGTAAGTGTCAGAAGAAGAGTGGAGAGGAAGAAGAGGCTTTAGAAGAATGTATGTCTTGGTGTGGATGTCCTATCTTGGCGGTGGAGTGAGGCAAGTCAGGCAAGGTACCATTCATTCATTCATCCATTCAGCAAAGATTTGTTGAGCAGCTACTATGTGCCAGGGGCTCTTTGTATCTGGAGGGCCAGGCAGTGAACAAAGTAGGCAAAGTCCTTGCCCTCAAGGAGCTCACATGTTAGTCGTGGAAGGCAGGCAGCACGGAGATAAATAAATGGATCCCCATAATTTCATGTATGACAAGTGCTATCCTGCTGAAAAACAAAGCATGATAAGGAGACAGACAGGCTTGGGGTGTTATTTTAGGCAGTTTGGTCAGGCAAGAAATCCTTAGGTTCTTCCGAAAGTTATATTGGAACAGGAATCTGAAGGAAGTGAGGGTACAAGCCTGCAGGTGTCTGGGGAAAGAAAGTTCTAGGTAGTGGGAATAGCAAGCGCAAAGGCCCGAGGTAGACGCACCCTGGCATACTTAAGGGCTGGCCAGGGAGCAGGTGTGGCTGAAGTGTGGTGGTGAAGGTGATGGGGGAGGGGGGCTGGATGGGGGAGGCCCTGGGGGATTAGGGACTTCAAGGTAGATGTGAGGTTGGAGCTAACCTGGGGCCAGATGGCACAGGCCCTGAAAGGGATGAGAAGCAATTGGAGAGAAGTGACGGGATATGACAGATGTTTTAAAACAATGACCCTGGCTACTGTGAGGATAACAGACTAGGGCAAGAAGAAAGCCAGGAGACTAGTTCGGAGGCTGTGGCGGGAATTAGGCTGGAGATGGTGCTGCGTGTCCTGGGGTTGTGCTGGGGGCTGCTTCCTGTGGACAGAGCAGGCCTGGGCACAGCAGTGGGGCGTGTCCCTCTTAAATCCTGGCCTGGGGCTATACGGCCAGGTGCAGCCTTCTGAGTGCCAGTCTGACGGCGAGAAGGAGCTGACCTGGCATGGATGTAGTGGCATGCTACACGAGTAGGAACACAGTCATAAAAGGCCCTCAGGAAAATCCCCAAGTGGAACCCGAGACTCCGCTAGCTCCTCGTAATTAATTTCTCCTTGCCAGGGAACAGATGGGACTAGAGGATGATAAACGTTGCTCTTAGGGAAGGGCAAGCCAAGAAGACTGCCTCAGTTTAGTCTGGATGCTTTTAGCTTTGAGGGTCAAGGACCAATTCAGACTGGTTTAAACAGTGAGGAAATCGTCTCCCACAATAGAGAGTTCAGGGGTCTTCTCTCTGCTTCCACATCTCATACGTATATCTTTATAGGTGTCTATGGTCTGCTCCACTCTTTTTTTTCCCCTTCTAGGATGCTACAAAATGTACTTACTGCCCTGACCAGTGTGGCTCAGTGAGCTGGGCATCATCCTGCAAAGTGAAAGGTTGCAGGTTCGGTCTCCAGTCAGGGCACGCATGAGAAGCAACCAGTCGACGTTTCTCTCCTTCTCTTTCCGCCTCCCTTCCCCTCTCTCTAGAAATAAATAAAAACAAAATGTACTTACTTATTAGTACTGTCTTCTTTCCTTCATTAGAAGTAAGCTCTCTGCGGGCAGGGATCGTTGTTTTATTCACTTATGGATCCTGAGCGCCTAAAACGGTGTGCGACACAGGGTAGGCACCTAATACGTATTTGTTAAATGATTGAGTAAAAGGGTGGAATATTTTCCTTTGGATCCCAAAGGAAGCAAAAGGGAGGCTGTGATGGCCCTGCGCTTTGTCTCCTGGGGAAGTAAGGAAAAGTCAGGAAACTCTCCGTTTGCCAAAACAGTTCCTGTGTGGCCCCAAAGGGACCAGGCTGTAAACTACAAGCCAACCCTGAAACTCATTCATCAAACAAATCTTTGTCTGCTTCCCAACTGCTGAATGAGGAATGCCACGTTTAAGATAGTTCAAACGATCTTCACACTTGGCCGAGAGGTGGCTACCCTTGACAACGTATTTGGCAAATATTTAAAAATGCGTGGCCCCTCTGACTGCTCTCAGCCTCTGGACTCTGTGTCTTGACGGACTGCACCCTAACCCTGGCAGGCCTCACATGCATGAGAAAAAATAGAAGTAGCTGGCACCATTTCCGTTGAGGCCACAGATGTGGCCAGCTGATTTTATTTCAGGTCTGCTTATGAAGCCTCACTTCCCACATTCTGGGCACTATGGAAGATGCTGGGGGTGTAACAATGACCAAGGCTCTCAAGGTCAGTCAGGGAGGGGGTTTAGTGAGGCAGCTGGTGTAGTGCAAGAAACTAGGATATAAACAGGTAATTATAATGAAATGTTGTAGGTGTGGTATTGGGTGTTTATGCCAGGCACAGTAGAAAGGATTGTTAACTCCGAGTGGGGGGAACAGATAAAACTGCAAAGGAAGCAATTCTTACATAGGGTTTTGAAGGCTGAATAGGAGTTTACCAGGCAAACATGGAATAGGAAAGGGCAGAGTGACACACCAAATAGAAGATACAAATATATGGATATATGAAGCAGCACTGTCTTTTTAGAGAGCTACAATTGGTTATGTATTTCTGGAGTATGTGTACCCATAGGGGAATTACTAAAATTGAGGCTGGAGAGCTGGGCAAAGGCCAGAGTATTAATACTTTGCTTTCTTCGATAAGGGGACCAGGGCTTATTTTAGGTGATGGGTTTTCATAAGGAGAATGAGAAGATTGTATTTGCATGTAGAAAGATCACTCTGGCATCCAGGGGCAAAATTGGGTTTGAGAAGGATAAAGTGGAGTCAAGGGGGACCCCCCTCCTATAGGAAAAATTATAAAGCTTGGCAGTTTCCTATACTTCCCAGCAGGTGGAGCAAGTAGGCCAGAACAGCTTGGTTGCTGGCTGGAGCAGTGGGATGTGCCGGGGGGAGGCTATGGAGAAAGGATAAAATAGGAGAAAGCACCAGCAGGGGGGATTTTCATGAGCAGGATGCTTCTAGGCCCAGCACTCACAACTCTGGAAATAACTGTATTGATATAGAAAAATTCTCCAGTAAAACCTAGAAGTCACCAAAATGCCCACAAACAGAGTATGCATTAAATACCACGAAACATTCACATACTGGATTACCAGGAAGACAATTAAGGGAATGAGGTAGCTTTGTGTGCACCCACATGAAAAAAATCCAAGTGAAAAAAGGAAGTTGTAGAAGAGTGTACCATTTGATCCCCCTTCTGCAAATGTCTAGAAAAATGGTCATGACATTGACGTGAGCGGTCAGAAAGGGTTTGGGGGCCACTGCCTTTGTGTGCGTGTGTGACAGCTTTTCTGAGGCATAACTGGCCTACAGTAAGCTGCACTATTCAAACTGTACAATTCAATACGTTTTCCAGTCACAGCAGTGAATGTATCCATCACCCTCCCCAGTTTCCTCACAATCCTTTGTCATCCCTTCTGGGTAGACAGGGATGACAGATCCCTTCCCTGTCCCGTCCCCTAGGCAGCCGCTGATCTGCTTTCTGTCACTAAGAGTTTCCATTTTCCAGAACTCTACATAACTGGAATCACACGATATATCTTACTTTTGGCCTTGCTTCATTTAGCAAAATTAATTTGAGATTCATCCAGGTTGTTAAGTGTATCCATTATTGATTCCTTTTAATTGCTTAACAGTATTACATTGTACGGGTGTATTATGATTTGCTTATCGTTCATCTGCAGATGGGCATTTGGATTTGTTGACGGTTTTTGGCTACGACAGATAAAACTGCCGGGTGCATTCCTGTGCCAGTCTCTTGTGTAAATACCCAGGAGTGGAATGTCTGCATCATCTGGGAGGTGTATGTTTAACTTCTAGGAAACTGCAAAATCAGTTTCCAAAGTGATTGTATCATTCGCATCCCACCAGCCCTATATGAGCATCCCAGTGTCTCTCAATCCTTGCCAGTATCTGGCATGATCGGACTTTTTAATTTTAGCTCCTCAAACGGGTGGTTTAAATGTTCATTTCTTTAATGACTAATGATGTAGATTTTTCATATACTTATTTGCCATCTGCAGATCTCCTATGCTGAAGTGTCTATTCAAATTTTTGTAGGCTATTAACATTCATTTCACTGTCTACTTCATAGAGTTTTAAATTTTATGATGACCTTGTATCTCTTTTATTATAATAAAAAATAATTTAAAATATCTTGGCCCAGAACACAAGAACGATTCCAATTTGAACTTTAAACTTAATAGTAGTGTATTAGTAGTGCAATAGTAGTGCAATAGTAGTGCCTTCACTAGGGTGAAGGCAGATCCCGATTATATCCTTAAAAGATAAAATATTTGGTTTCCAGTCTCACATTACTAGGACAAGACCTCAAACCATTACGATTTGTATTTCCCGAGATTATTGCTTTTGGGAGATGCCACAAGTTTAGACTCAAAGGAACCTGACAGCAACCTCCAGCTCTTCTGCTTATCAGCTGGAGGATCTGGGGCAACGTCTCAGCGCTTTAATTTTCTTTTTCTTTTTTTAACATCTGACAGATCATTTACCTCACAGGTTCATCTTGAGGACAAAATTTGACATTATATTTAGCCCAATAAGCGGCAGGTAACACGTGTCCCGCAAATGTTAGAACTTGTCTGAGTGCCTTGACAACCAATGGTCCCGGGCTCACAGTCCAAGCTGGGGCTCACTGGACGCGGTTGCAGTGTGTTGTAAAGGAACTGCTGAAACCGAGGTCAAGGCAGGCAACATCCTTTGTGATAACAGAGATCCCCAGTCGTCCCCGCCCCCATTTTTAAAGACTCTAAATGAAGAGCTCTGGTTTGCGTTTGGTTTTGAAAGGGGGGCGGGTTGGAGGAAGGGGAGGGGGGAGGTGACCAAAACAGGAAACAGGAAACTTGTTGAAAAGGGACTTTATCGAGCACAAGCGGACTTTCTTTGGAGAACACTCAATATCCTCTGTTGCTCAACCCACCACAGGGTCTTGCAGATGCTGTGGTCACCCTGCAGGGTGGTGCAGAGCGCGTCTTCTGCAAGGTTCATATTGGGGTTGTTGTCAAGCTAGGGATATTGGGGCTAGCGCCAGTCAAAAATGCTCTGCATAGTGTAAGGCAATGGAAAAATCTGGCAGGCACAGCCAAAGAGAAGCTTTTGGAGGGGAGATGGAAGGAACAGCAGCTGAACCCACGGCTAGAGAAAGGAGCTCAGAACTCAAGACTCCTGTGTGCCTGAACCTTGAACTCTGAAGGGGCCCAAATGTACAGGCTGCTTCATCACCTCCAGCCCCATGGCCCTTGGCCCCCCACCTCTGTTATAGCTCCAATAACTGGGTATGGGGGTTAGTTGTTCCATAAGCTCTGAGTTCTTAAGGAACTTAATGATTAAATTCTTAAGGATTGTTGCTTATTTTTTAAATTGTGTCTATCTTCATCATCTGGCACAAAGCAAGTTCTCAATTAAATTCATAGATTTAAGTGTAATAGAGGAGGATAAAATATCTGCCATCCACCAGCACAAGAGTGGGTTCTGTTTCAGTGGAAGTTCCCTTAGCTCAGCTGGGCACCTGCAAGGGTCAGTGAGTTTGCAGGTTGGAGCTTGAGTGAGCTGAATGGCTGTGCAGAACAGAGGAGTCCGGGTGGGGGTGGGGTGAGGGTGGGTTGGAAGGCCAAGGGGAGGGAGGGAGGGGGGAGGGAGAGGACCTAGTAAGATGCTCGTAAGCAAAGCAGCCAATAAATAATACATACCCAGGTCCTGGCAGCCAAAGGGCTTTGCTTTGTTTTCACAGGGTTGTTGAACATTCACGTTGAGGTTGTTTTGAGTTTCAAGAGGGCAAACCTCACCTTGCCCTCCGGCATCTTTGATAAAGTCTGTGCCTTCCGATTGCCCTGTACTGTGGGTTTTCTGTAGAAACCGAGGAAGGGGCTGAGCTTCCATCTGGGTCAGGGACAGAAACGTGAGACCATTTCTGGAACAAACTGGTTCGGTGGAGCAGGAGTTGGAGGCAGAAGCAGCCACAAGAAAGCAAACTTCAGAAAGTAACCAGAAGTCATGGATAAGGCTTTTTAAACTTCCCTTAGGACATGGCTTTGGGAGCTTCTAGCTCATTTTATCTTATGGTGCGGAGAGGTGGCAGCTGACTTCTAGGATGCAAAGGGAAGGAGAGGAAGAAAGGGAGGAAAGAACCAGAGTGAGGAGAAGATGTCCTTCCTACCCCCAGGCTTCCTGGTCTATCTGAGAGGGTAAGTCCTGTACATATAAAAAGATAGCCGTCCACGAAGGAGCAAACATCAGTGTAACAGTTCAAGGACGGAAGGCAGAAGTTGACCATGAAAGAGGTGAGCCTGGAACTAGCCTTGAAGAATGGACCTACTGTTTATACGTGTATTATCTATATATGTGGGTATATAGTTATATACATAGCTATATGCTAATTATTGGTCTATATTCTTCTTTTATTGGGGAGGGTGAGTTGGCTAGTGTGTTTTGGCTTTGAAATTAAACAGACCAGGCTCTAAATCCTGGCTTTGGGCAAGTTATATAAGCGATCTGAACCTCGATTTCTTCATTTGTAGACTGGCGATAATAAAAGGACCCACCCCACAGGATTGCTGGGAGATTTAAATAATATAATCTGTGAAAAGTGCTTAGCATAGGGCCTGGCATAAGATAAATACCGAGTGGTAATAAAGGGGTGTCCATTTTTTATGTAAGTTTATTGAATGCAATTTGGAAAATACAGAGAAAAGTAAAACTAAAAACCATCAGTAGTTTCATCACTCAAAGAAGAAAACCACAGTTAACACTTTGGAATATACCTTTCCAGTTTCCAGTCAAGGTGTGATTTAGTTTGCCTTTTTTTCTTTTCGAATTGCCAGTCATTCTGAATACAAATCTTAAATCCGAATTAATACCTAGTCAACATAGGATTTTTCCCCCATCTCAGTCTAATCTCTTCAAAACATTTTTCAATGACTGGAATACATTAAATTGAATTCATATATAGTGATTGACTTAATCATTCTCCTATTGTTAGACATTTGTGTGGGTCCCAGGGTTTTCTTTTTCCTATTCTAAATAACTCAGCACTAAACAAGTCTGTACGTAAACCTCATCCTTTATCTTATAGTATGCCTTTAGAAACCATTCCCAGAAATGCAATCACTGGTGTAGCAAGTACCAACAGTTTTAATGTTCCTATCTATTGTCAAAAGAATTCTGAAGGCAGCTGGAGGAAGGCTGCTATTCCCACACCCTTCCCTTGCATCCCTCTTTTTTTGCTTCTTACCCAAGAGGAGGAGGAAGAGGAAGAAAGTGATGAGCCAGAGAGAGGCCCAGGGATTCAGTGGGTCACGTTGGCCGGTGGGCAGAGTTGACAGGCAGAAAGCAGTCTGGAGATGGGTATGGATTCTCTTTTCTCTGCCAGTCTGTTGAGCGCAGTGTGAGCGAAAAGCCGACCCAGAGCGGGAACTTCCAGAGGACCCCCGACTCCCGCTTTGCTCTTTTCTCTCATGAGGTGAGCAGCCCTGGGACCCTCCCTGGCCCCTGCCAGGGCTGCTTGCTAGGACGATGCACCTTCTCTTGAGATCTTTCTCTTGAGATCTATCTGTGGTTCCATCTCATCCAGCACGGATGGATCTGCATTGATAGCTTCCCTTGCAAAATGGCTGACCCAACGTTTATTTTTGGTCAGAGAAGCCTGCCCCCTTAGTGTGTAGCTGTGACCTTGTAGAAGAGTTTCACGCATCAGAGCAGTGTTTTGAGGAGCAGCCTAAAGCCCACCTAGAAATGATGCCCACCCCCCCTTAGGGTTTTGCCTCCCTGGGGGGACTACCTGGGGAGATTTATTGGTAAACTGGGGGTAATAAAATCTTAGGTGGGATTTGGGTGCTCTCTGCATCTCTGCATTGCCCAGCATTCTTGGGATGGCTAGTGACAGAAATCCAGGCCAGGTACCTTAAGGAAAGTGGTGTGCTAGTCAGTGCTTCACAACAGGGGGTGAAAAGCTCTGATTTGCACTGTTTGTAGATTTCCCTGGGCTAGAAACTCCCCCATGGCTGTAGAATCAATACTTCCACCTGGGCTGATAGCAAGCTTCAACTGCTTAACAACCAGTTCCCAAAGCTCCTGAAAACTTAACAATAGACTCTTGCCCCCCAGAAGGAGCCCACCCAGAGAAGGGGATGAGTGACTCAGGTCATCCACATTTGGGAAGAGCAGGGACACACAAAATGACCTCAGGAAGGACGGGAAGCAAAGAATCTGATGTCAACAGGATGCTCTCCGCAAACTAACCTATTTTTTCCCCCACCACATATATACTTTCTCCAGATTTCAGTACAGACAACTGCTAGCAGTTTCCAGAGGCAGATCCTTACCGATTCATAAAAAAGGAGGAGGACTTCTCCTCCAGCCAGTGCTGGTTGGAGACATCCCGGAGAAGGGCGGACCAGCCTTTACTCCCGTGCCTTCCTTGGGTCAGAGGGCAGGTGCGCTCACTGCGTGCAGAGGATCGTGGGGGCTGTCAGATGTGGGGAGGGAGAGCCGCTGGTGAGACAAACCCAGTAGTTCCCATTGCAGTGGCCAACCCGATGCCCTCAGACCCTGGTTCCCATTTCTACTTGTCCCCAGAGCAGCCGCACAGGTGACGGAATGAAGGAGCTATTTTATCCTACCCACTTGGCATTGTGTTTTACAGTTGTGTGTTTTTTTTTAATCTCAGCTAATTTCATAGATAAAAAGAATAACCTACTGGTATTGTAATTGTTTCTACTTCTTCTATCACATGTGAAGTTAGCAAAAAGCTTCTGTGTGTTGAATAACTGTACTTCCTCTCTTGTGAATAATTTTCATGCCTTTTGCTCCCTTATCTCCTGGGGTTTTAAGGTTTAAAAAAAATCTCTCCATTCCACAAATATTTACTGATCTGTTGTTACAGGCCAAGTGACTGTAGACACAGGACGTATAACAGCAAACGAGGTACGGTTCCGGCGTTCAGAGCACTCCTCTCATTTGTATGGTCTATTTGGATAATAATACACTAATATTTGCTTCTCCTATTACAACAGGTATTTTCCTATGTTCTTTCCTGATTCCTCAAAACAGTTGCTTTATATTGTCATGTAGTTAAATCTGATAGACTTTCCGCTTTTAATAAAACCTTTTTCTTCCATGCTCCATGCTTTTTCCCCTTTCATTTAAAACTTTTATTCCCTCCCTGTTTGACTGGGCTTGGAACTCTTGTATTCAATGACGTAATTCATTTGTAACTTGTCCTAATAGGTAGGTGAGCTGAGCATCTAAACTGGTCATTTTCCCCAAACTTTTAACACTGTGGCAGCCTCCCTTCCTCGGATTTGTAAAGATGAAAGAATTCTGACTGGTGGAGCGGTGAGGCGGGGGTGCTGAAATTGCTCATTTTAGGAAGCCGGTCTCAGAAATGGTGAGGAAGGGGGGAAATCCAAGCTGCTACTAGGCGGTGGAGTTTGTCTGGAATAAAGGGTCCATATGTCGTAGTGATTCTTAACTAGAGATGAATGTGCCTGTTTATTACCACTCAGGGGCCTGGTCCTGAGTGGGTCTGCCTAGGGCCCGCTGTAGTGTGTAGGTCCTTGTCTTCACACAGGAAAGATTTTACACCACGAGTCCGGGGGACTATGAGGATCCGTTTATTAAAGCAGGAACAGTGAAACGAGGAAGGGCTCGGCATAGAGGAACCACAGGAGAGCCCAGGCTGAGCGCACAGGGAAGACAGGTGCAGGGGGTTCGCCTGGGATAAACTGCCAGCTGCCCACAGGACGCCTGGGAAGAAGGAAGTGGGGGAGGGAAGGGAGTGGCCCGGGCTGCTCCCCAGAGGGAGCGCTTGTGCTGGGTCCTTTATCTCGAGGCCTTTAGCTGGGTCTCAGGGGGAGGATCTCAGTAGCACATTCATCAGTCCTCTAGGTGTGCCTTTGTAGGGTCACGGTCTCCACTGATTGGTCAGTGACAGGGCGGGGCGTCTTCAGTCATTGCAGTTGGTTGCCCACCTGGTTTTGCTGCTTTTCTGGGCCTGGAGCTGAAACGCAATTGAGGCCTAGATGTTATCTCCGGGGAGGCGACTGTCTGCATCTGGCTGTAAATTGCTCAGCCTTCGTGTTCAGCTTTCTGCCTCAGTTTCCCTATTCCACTTTCCAAGGACTTTTCCTTGCTTCTTACTATCCTGTCTCATGTGGACTGGGGAGTTAAAGGAACCACCCATGCCTTGGCCCTGCCATTGGTAGGTTTGACGCAGGGCAAGGGTTTATCTGTTCTTCAAACGCTCCCTGGGCGTGGCCACTGTAGGCAACGGTGGTGGATACAGCTAGTCAGATGAATAGGGAGCAGATTGAGAGAAGCGTCGGTGCCTAGACGGATTTAGCTGTAGGTCCAGGAAGCCTCTGAGGGCAGAGGAGAAAAAACATGGGCTTTGGACTCGGGCAGATGAAGGTTTCGACCACTGGCAAGCTGTGTTACTGGGGCAGATCACTGGTCCTCTTGGAGTCGCATCTTTCTGTCCTAAACAGTCGTAATAATATTTGCCTAATAGGGTGGTGATGATTCCGTGGGAAATCAACTATAAAATAAATGTCTGGCTCAGAGCCTGACACCTTAATTCTCCCTTCTTCCTCTTGAGTGAGGCTTTGGCCCCAGCCAGGCCTGCTTTAAGCCGCCTTTGAGATGAACTAATAATGCAAGACATCTCTAGAGAAAACATGCAAATACATGTCAGGATGAGAAAGGGAAGGTCTAAGATGTCCTTCAATCCGCGAGGTCTCAGAAACCTTCAGAGAAGCTGCACCTTTTTGGGAAAGGTACCCTTTCTCCTTGGAAAGGCGGAGAGATGCTTTGAACTTCACAAAGCTCTTGCCTTCATAAACTTGGCAAAGGAAAAATCTGGCTTCGCTATCTGCCACCTGAGCTCAATAGCAAAGATAATCTCAGTCCCTGGGCAGTTTAGCGTATAAAGCAAGGGCAGCTGTTGTGAAAAAAAAAAAAAGAAACAAAAAAAAAACCCCTACACAGGTGTAGTCATTTTTATTTAAAAAAAACAACTCATGCAAATCTGTCTACAGACCCAAGAATCTCCTTACTCGAGGATGAAAAATGCCATTACTTCTCAGAAGATCCTCCTGCTCTAATTTCATGTCATTGATAGTCCCTCGGTGATTGGGCAAACATTTCCTGGTATCACTCCTGTTGGACAAGTCCTTCGGAAGTGGCCTCTGCACAGTACTCATTTAAAACCGGTTTTCCACACCGCCCTGTGTTACACGTGTACACCAAATATTTATTTTAGAATTGCGTCCTAATCAGTATTTCTTGGAGGTCACCCATCCAAAAAACAGTGGGGGCTAGTGAAAAGGGAGAGGGATTTGGAATCAGACACACGTGGTCTCCAACCTCGACTCTTGATAGGGTGAGCTGTGTGAGTTTGGGCCAATTGCTAAAACACTGTGGCCCAGCCTCACTTTTCTCTAAAATGAGAATGCTATTCTTACTCTAAAGCTGGTGTTCTCTTCCTGGGAGAGCAGCCTTGGGTTGTGTGGAGAGGAGGAAAGAGCTCATTCACTCTGGAAAGCAGGACTTGAGGGGTACTAGAGAGGAGAGAGGAGAGTGATGTGGGGAGAGAGAGAGACAGACAGACAGACCTGCCCACAGTGGAGGGTATTTTGGGAACAATGAGAGGAAACGCTGGGACAGGAAAAGAAGGGCCCTTCTGCTCTGTACACTGATCACACACCAAAAGCCCTGGCCTTAGGACAGGTGTCTGGGAAGTCCCTGGAAGACAGATGGAGGGGCTTGAGCTGCAAGGGAAACAAATGCACGTGGCGACAGAATTGAAAGCTTTTTATGAATAGAGTTCTTGTCTGCTTTGCCTTCACTGGACATCAGAGAAACAGATCAAGAGAAGGATGGTATTTTTTTTTCCCTTGAAGAAAAGAACAAGGGGGCCTAGCTTTATAGAAACAAGAGGGGCCTAAATGAGACAGTGATACTGACTTCCTCAGTCTGAGAAAAGAGTATCCTATGTCATAAGGAGTCTCCTTTCTAAGAGACTTGAAATCTCCTGGCTGGCAGAGGCTCAGGGAGGAGTTCATTAGTTCATTAGTGACGCTTAATCTCTTCCACACACTGGACAAGTTTCCTTAATTACTGAGACGATCATTATGTTGGAAAGATTCCTGATGAGCTCCTAGTTCCCACACTCCCGTCCACTCACTTCTAGGCTGAAACCTTTTCAGACGCAAATCTGAGTTGCAAAGAGCAGACTCTGAGTTCTGGCACTGGGTCTCAGGTGACATTCCCCTCAAAGCTGATGAAGATGCTGGGCCCAGAGCCCAGGCACTTGCCATTCCTCTTAAGGGTCCCTATGAAAGGAAGGGGCCCAGAACCGATCGGAAGTCACGGAATTGGAACAACAGCTTGACTTCCCTATCTTTCTGAAGGTTGAGAAATTCAACCGAATTGATATAGTATGCATTTATATGAATTTCGTTATCACTTTAAGGCCTAGGGATTTTCAGAGCAAAGGCCAATGTAAGAAAACAATGTTTCCAGTGCAGCTAAACTTCAAGGGATAGCCAGGTGTTAATGGTCAAGGGCACCTGTCTACACAGGACAGTGAGATTCAGTTCACAAAGCAGTTGCTGAGTTCTTATTAGGTCTTGGTTTAGGTATTGGGAGGTGGGATTGGGGAAATCCAGACGTAATAGTAATAATGACAATGATAATAACAACAGCAACATGTGAGTACATGCTAGGCATTGAGCTCATTTATTCATTTATTCAATAAAAAGTGGAGGCTTCATAAATGTTTGTTGAAGTGTTCACTTGCCCCAGCTACACTGGCTCCTCAAATGCACCTCAGGGCCTTTGCATGTGCTCTTTTCTCCACCTGGAAGGCTCTTCTTCCAGATATTTGCATGGCTGTCTCCCTCACTTCCTTCGCTTCTGCATGGAAATGACACTTTCTGGGAGGTCTCCTTGACCACCCTCCCGCCAGCTCCACAGACTTCCTGCTCCCCTCCCCCCACATGGTTCCCCCGGAGCACTATCAGCAGCTGTATCTGCTGATGCACTGCTGCCTGGCCTCCCTTGCCGGTGCGAGAACTCCGGGAGGGCAGGGATTTCAGACTGTCCACCGCTCTAGCCCTCTTGCCTAAGTCGGATGCTCGAATTTGTTCGAGGTGTGAATGGAGTAAAATAATTTCTCAGTGTCAATTATCCACCCAACAATAAGCTCTAAGAATAGGGCCATGAACACGGCAGACAGGTTTTTGGCCTCCAGGGCTCCATGGCCTGGTGGGGATATCACACTAATTACACAGTAATCTCCAGGTTGCTGAAAGAGGGTGTTCTGGATGCTTTACTGATATTATTTCAGGGAAACCTCATCACAACCCCAGGCCATTGGTACTATAAGCCATGGTTTATAGACCCCATTTCAGTTTTTTCTATAGCGAAACTATCCAGGGGGGCTCTGAATTATAGAGTGGCTGGGTTTATTTAGTTGACACATAATAATAACTATGTATATGTAACTTCATTTATAATAGTCTTTTTCATATTCATTACTTTCCATGAACCCTGCACAGTGTTCATCCTACTCTGTAAATGTGGCTTCAGAGGAGTCAGAGAACATTCCAGAACCATACAACCGAGTTAGTTTTCCAGATAGGATGAAACCCAATCCTTATCCTTATTACCCGTCATTCCGAGGAACCCAGATGATGGAGGGACCAATGGATGGGATGGAGGGGGGACGGGATAGGTGGTCAGGGACGGGATGGTCCTAGAGGAGGAAGCTGTTGGGACTTCCCGTTGGAGGGCTGGGGAGAAGCTGAACAGCAAAGGCTGGCAGGCAGCTGTAGGGCGGGGAAGGTAGGTTGCAGAGACTCCTTGCTGGGAGGGGAGGCACAGTGCCCAGGCCCCCTTCCCACATACACCCTCCTGGTCATTGATTTGATTCTAATAAGGGGTTATGGGAGATTCCTGAGTAAAGCTGGGGCCTAATGAAAATGGTCTCTGAGGAGTAGGGTTTTTATAGCAACTTCTCCATCCCATTCACTTAGAGACCCATCGTATCCGCATACCCCTTCTACTTTTTGGTTAAATTAGCAACATACATTTGTAACGTGCTATCTGAACCTATCCCAACACACTGCATTTCCACGTAACACCTACTTCTACGAAACTTTCAAACTTTGGTACTTTCTCAATACCCCCACCCCCTAAGGAGTGGGCACTCTGGCAGTGTGGAATGCTGAGAACGAGAAGCCTAGCATTGTAAGTTATGCACTGTTATATCCATCCATTATGCATTAAGCGCCTCCTATAATCCAGGCAAATTACCTGGCACTGGGGATAAGAAAAGGAGCAGATCAGTATCTGTCCTGAAAGCTCTAGTGTGGATGGCAGTTAAGTACTATAAATAGACACTATATCACCTAAGTGCTGTCACCTCTCTGGGCGCTGCGGGGGCACCCAGGAGGGACACTCATGCAGGTCGGGGGTGGGGGCAGGAAAAGTGTCAAGCTCAGTTCCTTAGAGAATGTGGCAAAATAGGGCTCCTGTAGGGACGCTCCATCTGGCTACATAGAGAAGGAAGGGATTTGAGGGAGAAATGAGGCTGGAGAAGAAGGGGCCAAATTCTGAAGGGCTTTTTCATGTCATGCAAACACAGGGACTCTCATTATATATCACACATGTAATACAAGCAGCGGCGTGGTGAGAGGGAGCAGTTTCGGGAGTGAATTACCAGCATCCGGTTGAGCTATAGCCCTGCCCAAGCCTTCCCAATTTGAGAGTCATCCTGCTTATCAACAGTCTGGGTTTTACCCGAAGGCTGACTGGCCTTGAATAAGCTTCCCTTTGCCTTCCTTCCCACTATATCTCCCTGCGCTGGCCCAGAGCGTGAGCTCCAGGAGCGGCTGCCTAGATTCCAGCCCGACCCCTGCCATTCTCAAGTTGTGTCACCTTGTATGAGTTGCCCACCCTCACGGGTACACGGGATCGGCATTCCCGCAGTGCCAACACCAGAGGCTCGCTGAGGACGGAAGGAGGGGACACACGGTACACTCCGGGCAGGTGCTGGCCAACAGTGAGCGACTGGCAAATGTCGACGTGCTGTGATGTTGCAGCTCCCCTGCAGCCTCACAGCGCTGGCAACCACCCCTTCTTTGTCATCACCGGCCCCATCACCACGGTGGTCTCCGCCGTCACCATCCCACGGGCGCGTCAGGGAAGTTCTAGAGGGTCCTTCCTCACTGGGCTCCTCCCTGCACGCTCCTTCCCTGTGGCTGTCTGATGGAAAAGAAGGCTCTACCTGGATGGACTTGAAAAATATGAAATTCACAACATTTATTTATGCAGCAGACATTGTTCTAGGTACTCGGGGATAAAAGTGAGCTACATAAAGTTCCGACACACGGAACTGACAATCTAATGAGAAGAGACAGGCCATAATAATTAAACCAGCAACTCTGTAGTAGGTTAGAGAGACATGCACACTACCGTGAAAAATAAGGCAGGGAAAGGAAGTGGCTCGTGTTGGGCAGCTGTTACAAAGATGGTCCAGGAAGAGCACGCCTGGAGGTGGCCTCTGAGCTGAGGACGTGAAGGACACCACAAAGTGGAAGGGGTTGGTGGCGGTGGTCAGGTTCGTCAGGCACAGAGAACAAAACCGTAAAAGGCTCAAGGGAGGAACGTGCCTGGCACAGTGAGGAGCGACAGGGCGGCCTTCGTGTCTGATGCCGGGGGTCCGGGGGTGAGTGGGAGGGGATGAGATCAGACAGGGCAGTGGGGGGCAGAACATGGGGCCGTGGAGGTCATTGTCAAAGTTTTGCCTTTTACTCCCAGTGACCTGGAAAGTCGCTGCAGGGTTTTAGAAGAAGGTGTGATGTGATCCGACACATTTCCAGGGATTGCGTGTTGTCTGGCTAGTGTGTTGAAAAGAGGCCACGGGGCGGCAGGTGCTTCAGCAGAGAGGTCAGTGTGACGTTATTTCAAGAGTCCAGTCGTGAGTTGGTGGTGACTTGGATCAGAGGTAGCAAGTGGTGCAGAAGTGGGAGGTGCTGGAGATATCTGGAAGGAAAAGACAAGATTTGCTAACAGACTGCACTGGGTGTGGGGGGATTGGGTGAGAGACAGAGAGGAGTGGAGGATCGCTCTGAGCCACTAAATGGATGGTATCGGCACGGGCGGGGTGAGGAAGGCTATGAGCGAAGCAGATGTGGAGCGAACAGCAATTTAATATTCATGTTGCCTCTACAAGGTAGGTACCATGGTTACCTTAAAAAACTGGGACTCAGTGAGGTGAAGCCTGTGGTCTGGAAGCCACATATGGTGCTGGGAGCGCCAAGAAACAATTCCCCGACTGCATGGAGCTACAGGATTTGAAGCCGGGGAGCTGCTGGGAGTGTGGACCGTGAGGCTGGTGTGGTGGAGGAGGGGGAGATCCTAGCTGAGCCAAACTGTCAGGAAGGCCCCCACCTCTAATACACACCCTGTCTGCAGGGCATTCACGCTCACTCCTTGGCCCCTGGATGGAGGGGTGGGGTGGGTCCTATGGACCTGGAACAGAGAAGAGGCAATAAGCAGTAATAGGGGCTTTTTATTTAGGCATTCTAACTCAAATGCAGAAAACCCAGAGGGCTGCAGGCTTACAAAGCTCTACCTTATAATTTATGGTCCATGAAGTCCAACGGTGTTCTGAAGAGGCTTTGCACAAGCTGGGGAACCATCCAACACACCTGAGGGTGGATGAAGAGGAAAAGGGGTACAGGAGAATAAATCAAGAGGAAAGGAAGGGCAACTTCCTCTAAATGCGTGCTGTGCTGACTCGGAACACGGGGCAGAAGAATGGAAACCTCCATGAAGACCCGCCGGTGCCTTCCTGTCCTAGAAGATGCACTTTCACGGCTAATTACCGACCTCCTCCTCCGGGTGCAGCCAAACACCGCAGTGGAACCACGCTTCAGAGGAAAACACTGCCTGCTTTTTCAAGCGAAACACATCAGAGCCTGTGGTCTGTAAGCCTCATATGGTGCTGGAAGCTCCGAGAACTATGGATGAAAGAAAATCATTGAAACCTAGACACAGAAGGTCTGTGCAGCTACACTTTCCCTCAGTGACTCCGTGCATTGTGTTAGCCAGCCTTTATTCAGTGAGCCCTCTCCCGTGCCCAGTATTATACGGTGCCTCTCATTTAATCCTCACTACAACCCGGGGAAGTAGTTCTTATAACCCCATCTCACAGATGAAGACACAGAGACTCAGAGAGGTCACGTTCCCCAGTCTGTCATGACGCTGACTTTGAACCCAAGTCAGTCTATTCCAGACCCTGTGCCTTAACCACTACACTCACTACCTCCCAGAGGGAAAGGGGGAAGGAGAAACACTGAAAACAGTATCAGTCCCCCTCCTCCTCCCCTCTATCCATTCAGGGCTCAGTGGAGTCAGAGTTGAAAAACCTCCCATTTTTATATCTGGCCTACAGTCTAAATCAACTTAAAAAAATTTAAATATTTAATTATTGCTGACAAAAATCAGATGACTATTTTCCCCAAGACATAGATTGGTAATAAGAAAGGTTTTCTTTAGAGATGCAGAAGGGGTGACCTTGAAATCCAGAGAGGAGGTTAAGTACACTTTTCAATGTCGCAGTTTGGTGGCAGAACTAAGGCTAACAAAGCCGGGCTCCTGCCTCCCAGGCCAGCGCTTGGCTGGGCCCCCAGGGCTGCTTTGCCAGTTATTGCTGTCTCTTCCCTAACACGGATGACTGCATGAAGGATGATAGCTCTTTCTGCCTGCCAGAGATTCTAAACACAGTCCGAACTTAGCTGAAGTTTCTAAACAAGGGTTTTCTAGCACCTTCTGATGAGTTAGTGTTCTGTTCTTTTTTTTTTTTTTGCCATCCCCTCCCCACCTCCCAGTCAAGGTCAGAGTCGTGTGCCCTGTTGAACCTGTGTGGGGCAGATGACTATATTTCTAGAACGTACTATAATTTACTCTGCCCTCCCACACTGTGACTCTTCAGCCTGGCTGGCTGGCTGGCTTTTACAGACCTCTGCAATCCGGGCCCACTCCACCCAGCTCATACCTTCCTTCCCTATATCACAGCTCACACCCTTCCTATCAGACAGGTGTCCTGGGCTTACCCCATTTCCGGCCACAGAAATTTCCTCTCTGCCCTCCTCCTATGCAAATCCATTCTTCAAGGCTTTGCTCAAGACCCTTCTGCCCAAGAAGACTTCCCCAAGTACAGCCCAGAGGTTTGCTTTCCAAGTTCCCTTAACATTTATGTTCTCAACCATCTACTTTAGTCTCAAAATGTTTCTGCACATTTTTCCAAATGTAATGCAGGCCCCTTGAGGGTAGGCACTCATGTGTTTATTCATTCACTATAGATTTTTTTAAACCCTCACCTAAGGACATACTTACAGACTTTAGAGAGGGGGAAGGGAGGGAGGGAGACAGGAGAGAACCATTGATCAGTTGCTTCTTCCGCAACCTAAGCAAGTGTCCTGACCAGGAGGTGAACCAGCGGCCTTTTGGCTTACAGGGCGATGCTCCAACCACCTGAGCCACATTGGTCAGGGCTCATTCACTATAGATTTTAAAAAGCACCTTACAAGGTGAGACACAGAGAGAAATATAAGCCATGGTTGCCTCCTGTCCCCAAGGAGGGGAGATTCTACTAGATGGCAGACATCTGCGGGGCACATAGTGGGACCGAAACAAAGGTTTGCTCCATGGAACATATACATACGTTCAATTATTTGCTGTCTCTAAGTCCCATGAGAGGTACCAGGTGGTGTTACAGGGAAGGCATCATGAAAAGAGGTGGCACTTGAACTGGGCCTTAAGGACAGGGAATGTTTTTTACAACCAGAATGGGGAGAACAGGCAGAAGAATCCATGTTCCTTACAGCACACTGTTAGGCATACACAGTGCCAGGTACACACCAGGTACCAGGTTCAGGAGGAAAGCAGGGGAGTGGAGTTTGGTCCCTGCCCCAGCACCAACTAGCCTTAGTGAGGGTGAGCGAGTTGCTTAATTTCCACGGGGCCATGTTTCCTTCCCAGTCTGAAGTGATCAAACGGCACAGGCTCTGGAAGAAGCAGATGGCTGACTGTGACCTTGAGACTTCGTTTGGGGTGGCGGTTCAGCCTCAGTTTCCTTCCTCTAAAATGGGTAAAATAATTCCTACCTTAGGAATTTTAGGTTTTAAGAACACGTGTAAGTTGCTAAGCACAATACTGACATTATTGTATTTCCTTCTCCCAAAGTAGGTGCGACAACCCTCTCTGCCTCCCTGTCAGTGCCCCCAGGCTGGTCCCCAGTAGGGGCTGTGGACAGACTGTGGGGTGCGTGGGGGGGGGGCGCAAAGACAAAACGCAGTTGACAGGGCTTCAGAAAAAAAGACGACAGCGTTGGCAGTGGGCTGACTGGCTGAGGGGACGCCCAATACGTGCGCTTCCACGAAGAGACTTCACATAGTCCAAGAATCTTTGCTCACTGTCCCAATCATGCCCTTCGGGGTGACTGGGTTTTTTATACATACAGCCCTTTCGGCCTCCGCCTTCAAACCCAGGGGAAGAGGCAAGGCCCAGCCCCGTGGCGGGCTGGGAGGATGGCACGGAGTGGGGGGCGGGGATGCCCCAACTCCCAGCGGGAAGGAATTGGGGGGAGTCTGTTCCCCTCCGCCTTACTCCCACTCCCGGTCCGGGCAGGGCTCCTGGGGCTCCATCCTTCACTTCCTATTCGCTCACGGGTCGAGAAGGAAGAGGGGTTCGCGCTTGGCCCACTGCACCGGGTCATCCCAGGCTCTCCTCCGTTCCACCCGCCTGGCCACCCCCACCTCGGCCGCCTACCCCTGAGGCCCCTGTGGCCCCCACCCAGTCGCCAGTCTCCGACCCGGTCCGACCAGTCCTTCTTCCTCTCCCTTTGACCACCTAGGCTGCCGGCCCCCGGCTCCGCACACCCCGCCCGGCCGCCCTTCCTCCCTCCGTCACTTCACCCGCGGGCCTCCCCGCCCCCCCGCCCCGTGGTCCCGGTTTGGCCACCCCTCACCCCTCGGCCCCCTAGACCCCGCTCGGTCACGCCCCCACCCCAAGGCCGCGCCCACCTCCACCTCCAGTTCCATCATCACCCCGGCCCCCGTAGACCCAGACCGGCCCCTACTCGCCCCCATAGATCCCGCTGGGCCACCCCTCCTCGGCCCTCCCTCTGTGGGGTCGTGGCGCAGGGGGAGGGGCCGCCCCCGCCCCCGCGTGCGTGGCAGGCTCTCCCCGCTCCGCGCTCCCGGCCTCCCTTCCCGGGGGGCGGGGTCGGCGCCGCGGCGGCGAAGCCAGCCCCCTCCTCCTTCCTCCCTCGCCCGGCCTCCTTCCTCGCCGCCCGCCCGCTCGCTCTCTCTCGGCCACTCCGACGCCAGCAGCGCCGCGTGCCGCTCGCCCAGCCCCGGGGGAACCCGAGGAAGTGTCCCGGGCCGCGCGTCCCGCTCGCTCGCCTCGCAGCCCGCGGCCTCCGCCGCCGCACCCGCCATGCCCTCGGCCAAACAAAGGGGCTCCAAGGGCGGCCACGGCGCCGCGAGCCCCTCGGAGAAGGGCGCCCACCCGTCGGGCGGCGCGGATGACGTGGCGAAGAAGCCGCCGGCGCCCCAGCAGCCGCCGCACCCGCCGCCCGCGCCGCACCCGCCGCAGCACCCGCCGCAGCATCCGCAGAACCAGGCACACGGCAAGGGCGGCCACCGCGGTGGCAAGTCCTCCTCCTCCTCCGCTGCCGCCGCCTCGTCCTCGGCGTCCTGCTCGCGCAGACTCGGCCGGGTGCTCAACTTTCTCTTCTACCTCGCTTTGGTGGCGGCTGCCGCCTTCTCCGGGTGGTGTGTGCACCACGTCCTGGAGGAGGTCCAGCAGGTCCGGCGCAGCCACCAGGACTTCTCCCGGCAGCGGGAGGAGCTGGGGCAGGGCTTGCAGGGTGTCGAGCAGAAGGTGGGTACCCCCGGCCCCCGTACCTACAGCCAGATCCTTGCCCAGCACCCCCATCCGGCCCCCGAGTCCCCAGGCGGTCCCCAGACCCTCATGTAATGGCTGCGGAGGGATCGGCCTCGAGAGATGGACAGCGGCGAGGGTGGGCCGAGGGCCTGTCACAGGACACTAGCGGTGACCCGTAAGGAAGCCGGAAGGTTTGGGGAGCCCATTCTTTCTGGGTTAGGGACCGTTGAATGGGCAGAGTTCTCTGGAAAGGAGGTTGGAAGGGAAGCCGGCGCATCCCTGGAAGCCTCTGGCAAGGCCGCAGGTACCTCACATCTCCCCGTGGGAGACATCTGAGCCAGTTTTTAATGGACCCGGAGCCTGGGGAAGGAAAACCTAGTGGTCTTGTTCATTTGCAAAATTCCAGTGAAACAGTACATGTCTTTAGGCCCCCTCGTCCTTTTTCGGACCTAGGTACCCATGTGGGCCTTTGGAAGCAGCACACTACAGCTTTAGAGGAAAGGAAGGCCAAGAATATGGGTGAATAATACCACTTATATATGGTGTTTAGAAGGTTTACTCACTTATCTAATTCTCATAGTACCTCTGGGAGGCGGAAGGGTGGTGGCAGTTTCGACTCCATTTTCCAGGCTAGAAAACTGAGGGTTACAGAGATGAAGTGAAAATCATGAGAGATCAAGACCCCAGCTGGTGAGTGGCAGACTGCGTGCCAGTGTCTGGGCCCCTGCCCAGTTCAGGGTCCACAGGAGCTTATGGCAGGTGTGTGGATGGACCCACGTTTCAACACAGAGTCGCTTAGCGTGCACTCGCCTGTATTTTTCCACACCGAGTGCGACTCCCTCAAGTCTCATTCCTCCTCCTCCGTCCTCCACTTAATGTCATTGCTCAATGAAAGTTGGTTGCCTGATGAAACAAAAAATCCCGCCACCACTCAGGAGCCCGAAACTGCTGCCTCCTTTTCCCAGCATGCCGTCTGTCTTGCCAGGTCCCTTTCCATTTTTGTGGAGTGCGCAGGGCCAGGCATTTGCTCCTCAGACAGGCAGAGCAACTGGGATGAGTCAGCCTGCTCGGGCTGCAGGCCACGGGAGGTGACTTTTGAGTTAAGTAGGCAGTGGTGCTTTGCCTGTCCCGAATGTGAAATCATTCTTAAGAAAATAGACGTGCTGCTGGGGTGGAATCACTAGGCTCCCATTTTCCTCCCCATCGTCCACCCCCTTGCTAATCATCATAATATTTATTGAAGTCTGATAGTCCCATGGCTTCGCGTGGGCCCTGTGGATGGTAGGAAGCAGAAAAGACACAGATCATATTTGTGAAGCTGCACATAAGTGGGTTTCCATCAAGGAAAACCGGGGGAGTGTCCAGAAGGGAGAGGGTGTGGAGTTTGCCTAGGCCTCTGTCCTATCCGGGTGGTCAGTGGAGATCTCGTTGGTGATCCTTACCTTGAGCGAAGGCATGAGGAACACGCAGGCAGCGGACAATCTTGAGCATGTTTGAGGGACAGCAGGTGGCTACTCTGCCTATAATGAGCAACAGGAAGTTGTGAGGGGTGATTGAAACCGGGGCCCAGACGGAGGAGGGGGGTCATGAATCCAGATTGAAGAAATTGGGCTTTATTCTCTGAGTCCTCCCTGTCCCTCTTAGTCCTTCATTTCTGGTTCCCACCCCTTCTCCGTCACACGGCACAGCTGTGTACAGATTACTTTCCTCTCTGGAGCTCAGTTTTCCCATCTCTACAGGGGAGGGTCCCATCTAGATTTTTAAGCATCTCCCCGGCAATAAAAGTATTGAACGAGTGATCCCTATGGAAGATAGTGATCTTCCTTTTAATTGAGCATTGTAATCAAGCTGTTACTTAATGCATCATATTTATTGTGCGCTCATCTCTTTCACAACAGCCCCCAAGGGACAGCAAGTACAGCTGACCCTGGAACATCGTGGGTTCAAACTGCATGGGCCCACTTATATGTGGGTTTTTCCCGATATCTGCATACAGTACTGTAATGTATTTTCCTTAATGGTTTTCTTAATAGCATTTTATTTTCTCTACCTTACTTTATTGTAATAACACAGTATATAATATGTACATATAACATGTAAAACGTGTGTTAATTGACTATGTTATTGGTAAAGCTTCCAGTCAACAGGCTATCAGTAGTTAGGTTTTGGGGAGTCAAAAGGTGTATGTGGATTTTTGACTGTTGGGGGGCGGGGGGTTGGCACCACTAACTCCTGCCTTGTTCAGGGGCCAGCTGTGCTATTGTCCCCGTTTTGCAGATGAGAAAAGTGAGGCACAAAGAGGCTAAGTAACTTTGCATAGTGACACAGCTGGTAAGTGGCAGGGCTAGGATTCAACCCACATTTATCTCCTGGAACACTTTTACTCACTCATCTGTTCATTTTTTGTGTTTCCTGTGCCTTACCTGGTCCGTAGTAGTGCTCAGTTTATGCTCATTCCATTGGCTTGGAACTCAGAGCATGCCCAGAAGAGTATAGGATTTGCCACAGTGTGTGGTCACTTCTGTGTGCAGCTCTGGGTAGACAGTGAATAAGTTATTTTGCATTGAGGAGTGAGTAGTGATGGGTCCTCCAACAACCTAAGCTTGACCCCTTTTTAAGCTTGATAGAAGTCTTGGTTGGGGCTGGAGTTTGGTTCTCAGCGGGGACATATATTTACAGTGTTATTATACATAATTAGTATTCACGTATTAACGCCAGGCATTCTGTTAGGTGTTTCCCAGCCATCCTCTGAGGCAAGTATCCTTTATTAGTTCACAGGTGGGCCAGCTGAGCCTGGAGTTACTAGTTCAGGGTCACACACAGGCCCTACGTGGTGGAGTTAAAGGTCCCAGGTTGCCCTGGTGGATCCAGGGTGGCCTAAAGTGATGGTAGGAGTCGGCTTAGGCCGAGAGGGGGCAGTTTAATGAGACTACTTGTAATTTGTTGAAGAGCGAGTTCACTGATGGTATTTCCTTGTCTTCCCATTTGGCTCTGGACCAGCAGCTCGAGCTTTGGGTTTAGGCAGCATCTCCAATGCTCTTAGTGCACTTAGACCACGCCTCTGCCTGAGCATATTGCACAGAGGTTAAAGCTCGGGTTCTGAAGTCGCACATCCTGGGACTCCGGTGCTCAGCTCTGCCACCTCTCAGTCTCCTCACTTGTGAAATGGAGATCAGTGGGAGCCGCCAGTGAGAAGGTTATTAGGAGGATGTAATGAGATGATGTCTCTTTAATTCCATAGCTGTCAGACTTCCATTCAACTCTATTTCTGATGGTTCTGAGTGATGGCTGTTCTGTATCTTTGTTGTAATTCTGATGTGGTTGTGTGAGGAGGTGAGTGGTGTGCTTATGCCGCCATCTTGACTGAAAGTCAGAGAGGATGTCGCTGAAGTCCTTGGCATAACTATTGTGCACAGTAAGTGCTTTGTTGAGTGACAGTCATCACCATCCTCCTTCCCCAGGTTGTGAGCCCCTCGAGGGCAGATGTCCTGTCTTAGCTGTTGCTTTATCTCTGATGTGTTGCCCAGCACCCACCGCTTAGTGGCATCCTGCATATATTGGGGGAACACGTGCATCTGTTGCATATTAGTTATAAGAAGGGCTTTGCATGTAAAAATGAGCAACCAACAGCATCAGTAGGGGGACACTGTTCTTTTTATAGTGTGGGGACGTGGTTGGTTTGGTTTCATCCATAATTTCTGATCTAGTCCCTTTCCCAGCCATTTGTAAAAAGCCAGCCCAGGATGTGGGTGATAGTCAGGGATCAGAGAGGAAATGGACCAGCTCGGTCTTAATTCGACTTTGCTGTGTTAATTCATTATTCTTTGATTCATTCACTGGTGAATGTCTGCCATGTTGCAGGTACTGCACTCACCTGCTCACGCCTCTATTCTGAGAGCAGGCAAGTACTGATTACATAACCTACTTTCAGAGGTGAGCTCTCTCCAGTGTTCTTTATTACTCAGGTTATATTTGGTTGGGCAGGGAAATTGTCTAATATCCTAGAGTCCCTGAGAACCATAGTCTAATTTGTCTTAAAATCACAGGCTGGTGGAAGCCAGAAGGGACTTCAGAAACTATTTGTTAATAGACAAGGAGCTTGGGACTTGGGAAGCGAGTGTGACCGCTTTGTGCTCACAGCGCTGGTTATTGGTGAGGCTGGAACTGGAGCCCGGGTGTCCTGTTCCTGTTCCTGTAGTGTGTTCCCTTTGGCATTGGACTGAGGATGGTCTAGGAATCCCCAGACTTCTGAGCTACTTCAGAAGAAAGACTAAACAATCATGAAGATGATGGTTACCATTTATTGATCATTCACTATGTGTTAGGCATGATGTAAGCACTTTGTGTAGATGAACTCACTTCATCCTCACAAGACAGTCCTGAGTCAGGGACTTTTGTTCCCGTCCTGCAGCTGAGGAAACCAAGGCACAGACAGGGGAAGCAGCTTGCCCACGAGCGCATGGCTGGAAGTGTCCAGGCTGGGCTATAGACGTAGGCAGTCTGGTTCTAGAGCCCGCACTATTTTATCTGTTCACTTTTTATGACGGAAGTGTTGAAGCGTCAACAAAAGGAGAGATCAATACAATGAATCCCAGTTTCAGGAATTACCTTTTTTTCCTAGTTTCATCCGATCACCACCCCTTCCCACCTCTTGTTTAGTGGTCTGGAGTCAGAAGCACTGTACTCCACTGCCCTGCTGGGACCCCACCTGCTTTCCCTCATTCTCCAGAGCTTGTCAGTTTTGGAGAAAGGCCCAGGTCTCCCAAGTGGCCACAGCATGGGCGGAGAGGCCGGCCGGTCTTTACCCAGGAGATCAGCGGGCAGCAGTGGGTGCGGGGCTTCGGACGTTGTTGGAGTTTGGCTGCAGGCCCTTTCGAGGGCCCAGATGCCCTGGCACACCCAGTGGACAGTGCACTAGGAGCTGTTGGGTTGGCCAGAAAGTCCGTTATGCCTTTTCTGTAGAATAAAAAACACAGTTTTCATTTGCAGCAATAACTTTATTGATTTAGGTATTTTGAGTATGTTGGTTATCTCCCACCATTGGCTTCTTGCGGGTAGATGCCAGGGGCGTTGCTAAACATCTTCCAATGCATAAGACAGCAAAGAATTATCTGACCAAAATGTCAGTTGTACCAAGAAACTTTGCAAACCACTTCGGACACATTCTATCAGTCACAGCACCTTCTCCATACATTGCACTATCATTTTTTGCGTTTCAGTTGCATTTTACCTTTCTTGCAATAATAAAGCATAATACACCGAAAATGTTGCATATTTTCTTCCATCTTCAACATAAAAGTGGTGCACAAAAATTCATCAATTTTGATCATTTTTAAAAGATGCACAGCTGATAAGAGCTGTCACAACATAATCTAACAAAATTGTTTCAAATGAAGTTAAAGACAACTAAGCACTATTAGAGCCATTGTATGGAAAAAATAAAGTGGATTTTTGGTCAACCCAATAATTTTAAAATTAATGTCTGACACATCCGGTCACCCAGAGTATTTTAGGATTTATTTCTAAAAAACAAGAGTTTCTTTCCTCTTCTTCCTTTGTTTTTATTTTTATTTTTCACAAAACATATCTTATCTCTAACAAAGTTAATTCTTTTTTTAAATTTATTATTTAGAGAGAGAAGGAGAAAGGGAGGGAAAGAGAAACATCGATTTGTTCTGCTTATTTATGCATTCACTGGTCAACAGTAATTCTTGACTGTCTTCTAATACCCAGTCCATAATGAGATCTCCCTGATTCTCTCAAAAATATGTCCCTTTCACAATTGGTTTTTTTTGGATGAGGATCCATTTAAATCCACACATTACATTTGATTGATGAATCTTAAATTTCTTTCAATCTGTAATCTCTTGTCTTTCTCCTTTTTTAAAAGATTTTATTTATTAATTTTTTTAGAGAGAAGAAGGGAAGGGGAAAGGGAGAGAAATATCAGTGTGTGGTTGCCTCTTGTGCACCACCACTGGGGACCTGGCCTGCAGCCCAGGCATGTGCCCTGACTGGGAATCAAACTGGCTACCCATGGGTTTGCAGGCCAGTGCTCAGTCCACTGAACCACACCAGCCAGGACTCTCTATTCCTTTTAAAATGCCATTTACTTGTTGAAGATCCCGGTCACTTGTCCTGTAGAATTTTCCACCTTGTGGATTTAGCTGATTGTATTCTGGCATGTTTCTCTCTCGTATGTTTTCTGTGAACTGGCGATTAGAGCTAGAGACTTGATAGATTCAGTTCTTTTTCCCCTGTGTGTGTGTGCGTGCGTGCACGCACGTGCTCATGAAAGCATTGTAGGTGGCCCTGTGTACCCGATTAGGATAAAGCCGAGACCATTAATCATCATCTGTCAGCTTCTCAGTACGTAGAACCAGCTCCTTGGGGTAGTTCCCAGGTCAGACCTTGTTTAGGGTACAATTTATTTACAATGAATGCGTGATGGCCAACAGGATCATAAGGTGTTCACTAAGCCAGAGCATGCTGAGGGATTGTCTGGTCCACCGCCCCCATTTTGCAGGTGAGGACAGTGACTTTTCAGGGCCGCACAGCTACCCTGAGTGGTGAGCAGAGACCCGAGTCCTTGTCTCTTGCCTCTCAGCCCAGTGTCTCCCATGAGCCTCAGTGTTTTTCCCTGTGAAAACTTGTGAGGCTCTTCCACTTGCAAAAGCTAGAAATGTAGCTCAAAGTGTCTTAAGGGGGGTGGGGAGAACTTACTGGCTCAAACTAGAGAGTGGAAGAGTAGATTTCCTCAGGTGTAGCTGTATCCAGGGATTCGAATTGTGTCTTCAGACCTTGATCTTATCATCTTGTTTCTCAGTTCTGTTTCCCTCTGTGCTGGCTCGATTCCTAGACCTGCGTTCTCCTCTGCTAGTCTGCGTAGCTCAGCTCCAGGCTGCCCTCATTCTCTAGCTGGCAGTCCCCTGTAGGAGGAGAGGTTTTCTTTCTCACCAGATTTAACAGGAGTTCTGGCAGTGACTTGGCCTGCTCTGGGCCACATACCCACCCCTGGGCTCCACTGTTGGGGAGCGAGGTGGATAGAGTGCTGGTTGGTCAGGCCTGGGTTACAAACCATCCCTGGAGTACTTGGAGGGGGCCCTCAGGTTGGTCCCCCAAACCACAGGGATTGTGTGTGTAAGGGTGGTTGTCTAAAGGAAAGTTGAGGGGCCATTCTAGAAGTGGAGGGACCTGGAAGCTGGACAGACAAAAAGAAAAATGTCCCTACTTGTGTTGCATAACCCTCATCAGCTCTTCTTAGTTAACATCTGGACTTTGGTTACAGGTGCAGTCTCTGCAAGCCACACTGGGGACTTTTGAGTCCGTCTTGAGAAGCTCCCAACATAAACAAGAGCTCACAGAGAAAGTCGTGAAGCAAGGGGAGAGTGAGATCAACCGGATCAGTGAGGTTCTGCAGAAGCTCCAGAACGAGATTCTCAAAGACCTGTCGGATGGGATCCACGTGGTGAAGGACGCCCGGGAGCGGGACTTCACGTCCCTGGAGAACACGGTGGAGGAGCGGCTGACGGAGCTCACCAAGTCCATCAACGACAACATCGCCATCTTCACCGAGGTCCAGAAGAGGAGCCAGAAGGAAATAAACGAGGTGAAGGCAAAGGTTGCCTCCCTGGAAGACCCCGAGGGCTACAAGCAGGATCTGAAAGCCTTGAAGGAAGCTGTGAAGGAAATGCAAGCCTCTGTGAAGTCCAAAGAAAAGGACGTGGAGGCCCTGAGGAGCACCCTGCAGGCCATGGAGTCCGACGTCTACACCGAGGTCAAAGAGCTGGTGAGCCTCAAGCAGGAGCAGCAGAAGTTCAAGGAGGCGGCGGATTCGGAGCGCCTCACGTTGCAGGCCCTCACGGAGAGGGTGGTCCAGTCCGAGGAGTCCGCTTCTCGCCTCCCGGAGGAGATCAGGAGACTGGAGGAGGAGCTGCGCCAGCTGAAGGCCCAGGCCCTGAGGCCGGAAGAAGATGGGGTTTTCAAAAACTCCGACGCCCTCGAAGCGCTCCAGAGAAGGAGCGAGGGCGTGGACTCCCGGCTGCACACGGTGGAAGACGGGGTCCGGGCTGTGCAGACCGCCTCCGCGCGGCACAGCGAGAGCCTGGAGGCCCTGCTGGCCAAGAGCGAGGAGTGCGAGCGGCGCCTGGCCGCCCTGCAGGAGCGCCTGGACGGCCTGGGCCCCGCGGCCGAGGAGGCGGACCGGGGTGGCCTGGCCAGCACGGTGAGGAGCCTGGGGGAGGCCCAGCTCTCGCTCTACGGCGACGTGGAGGAGCTGAAGAGGAGCATGGGCGAGCTCCCTAGCACGGTGGACACACTGCAGAAGGTTCAAGAGCAAGTCCACGCGCTGCTGGGCCAGGACCAAGCCCAGGCCGCCCGCTCGCCTCCCCAGGACTTCCTGGACAGACTCGCTTCTCTCGATCACCTCAAATCCTCAGTCAGCCAAGTGGAGTCGGACTTGAAAATGCTCAGGACTGCCGTGGACAGCTTGGTGGCATACTCAGTGAAAATAGAGACCAACGAGAACAACCTGGAGTCAGCCAAGGGTTTGCTCGATGACCTGAGAAGTGACCTGGATAGGCTGTTTGTGCAAGTTGAAAAAATTCATGAAAAAGTCTAAGTGGATTGTGTTTTCAGGGTGCGGATTGAGAGTCCAATTTCTCATGACCAAAAAAAAAAAAAGTGTTTTTCTCCCGTGCGCCTGCCCCGTCTCCCCCCCACGTTCTTGTCCCCTCTTAAAGAGCAGTGGACAACACTCGGAACACTGCGGCATTTTGTATGTCTGCGCCTGGGCTAATTTGGGTTAATTTATTTACAATTATTACCACACACCACTGGTTTCTCAAGTGTTCTGCTTCTGCTTTTGGTTGGTTTCCTGGAGGCCCCGCCCCTGTGGACCAGAGGTGCCTGTTAGCAGGGATGTCTCTAGTGTCAAAGAAGAAGGGTAGTGGCTTCATCCGAGGATTAACAGAAGCAGATTAACCTCAAAAAAGCCTGGCTGGCTGGCAGATTTCAAGTGAAAAAAAAAAAGTGGGGGGAGGAGGCATTTTTCTTCCTAATTGTCTTTAAGGAAAATTAATTTTACTTTTTTTATACTTCCGGCCGAAGTCTTCAGGGGACGTCACTCACATATTGTCTTCCACTTTAAACTGGTTAAAACAGCATCCGTGCCAGCTCTGAGTAGGGAGGGGGAAGCCCCTCGGGGGTTGGTTGAAAGAAGCAGCTGCTTGACCGCGGCCTCCCGCGGTGTGGGTGTCTCCTTCCTTTCCCCGAATCATCTCACGATCTCAAAGGTAACTATGCAAAGAATCCAGAGGGTTCTGAATGTGAAGGCACAACACCCCCACAGAGTCCCCTGTGGCTGCCCTGGGTCACCTCTTGGTAGGGTCCCAAAATAATGCGCACGTTTATAACGTGTCCGTGTATAATCCCCGAAAGGAGGGGAGTCCTTGGGTTCCTTCAGGAAGTGTATTTTGGGGGCTCTTCACGAAGGCACGGGCCTTCTCCCCGGGGAATGGAGGCCACGTCCTTTTGTCTTGCCCCAGCGTCTGTCCGTGCGGTGGCCCGCGGTCAGAGCGGTAAGGCGCGTGTGCTCTGGTTTGCTGGTTCCCTTTCCCTTCGAGCGGAACTGTCCTTCAGTGGCTGTCTTGCCTTTCAAAAAAAAGGAAAAAAAAAGAAAAAAGAAAAAGATTTAAAAAAAGGTTTGTTTAGTTTACTGTGAAATGAACTGTATGGCTTATTTACAGTATTTTTAATTCTTAATAAACACTTGAGCTTTGTTACAACTTTTCCAGAGTGGCTCCTTTCCGAGAACTTAGTAGTTACGTGCATTTTATTAAGGTGCAGTATTGAGGATTAGAAAGACAGGTACGTTTTCGATTTTTGGACTCTGGTTTTCAATTCTGAAACCAAAATGGCCTCACTCAGGCCTGGGGACAGACTTTGAGCGACTACTAGCAGGTTTGTCTACAGGTCATCGCTCGACTCCAACTCTCATTCACCGAGGCAGAGGGTCTCAACCCCGATGACCTGTGCGAACCTTCTGGAGCTTTAAACACGCCTGGGCCCGCCCCATGGGTTTGGGAGTAAGTGCGTGTAGGGGGGCTGGCACCGGAATTTCAGAGGCCCCCGGGCGGACTCGGATGTGCCGCCAGGTTTGAGAGCCTCCGTCCCAGACCATCTGGGCAGCCCTCAGGCTGTCGCAAACCCGGGCACAGGTGCCTCCCACCTCGCCCTCCCTGCTGGCTGGTGAAGGGATGTTGACTGAGCACCTGTGTGCCAGCGTGGTGCTAGGCACTTCATAGGCCTGTGTATTCCTCCTAATATTTCCGGGAGGTAAGCATTATTATTGTCCCTTTTACAGAGGGGCTGAGAGGCTTCATGCAAGATTATTAGCTAGGATGTGAATGTGGCAGGGCTGAGATTTGAACCCAGTGTCTGTTTTTTTTTAAAAAAAGTTCATTTTTAGGAGAAGGAAAAAAGAGGGAGAGAAGCAATGTGTGGTTGCCTCTCACACACTCCCTACTGGGGACCTGGCCCACAACCCAGGTATGTGCCTTAGACTGGGAATCAAACCAGCGACCCTTCGGTTTACAGGCTGGTGCTCAATCCACTGAGCCACACCAGCCAGGGCTGAACCCAGTGTCTCTTAACAGCATCCCTCACCTTCTAACACAGGCAGTGCAGGAACCCTTCTCTCCCACCTAGGCAGTAGACGGGGGGTGCAGGAGCAGGAGTGAGCGCACGTGTAGCTTCATGCCCTCCTTTCTGGCCAGAGGGCTCCTCATCTCTGAACTTCCTCTGTCAATCATTCTGGGTCCCTGAGGCAGCACCTCTGAGGTGTCATGACCCCTAGCACGATGCCTTCGTAGGCATTGGAGATCATTTGTATTTTTGTTTTAAAGTCTAGGCGTTGGCGTATACGCTACAGTAACCAGTTTCGCCCTCGTTTTGGGAGGGGGTTGAGCAGCATAAAATGCACGGAGAAAGTAAAATTCAGTTCTTTCTCAGGGCGGTTGGTTGCATCAGGCACATTCTTGCTCTTCCATCATTTCTGCAGTTTCTAATCTCAGACTGGGCGGAGTATTAATAGATTCTTATTTAATAGAGTAGAAAACACCTACAAGGGTCAGAGAGGTAATCAGACATAAATTCAAGTGGTGAAGATAAAAGGACTGCATTATGGACTCACGTTCCTGATGGTGGGGCAGTTGGAGCTGGATCCAAACCCAAGTAATAATCAAAACTCACTCCTGTTCACGTGTCTGCCCATTCATCGGGCATTTGTTGAGCCCGTAGCTGTCCATCAACGAATTCAAGGTGGATGTGACAGGCTCCTTGTCCTCCAGTGTCCCCGAATTCCAGTGGGGTTGCCAGTTGTGGAAACAGGTGGATGTCGTAAGGAACTACAGGTGATACAGGCAGGTGTAATAGGGCAAAGGAGGGAGTGGCCATTCTGCCAGGGTTGGGCTGGGGTGGTGAGAACAGGTTTGCAAAGGCCTGTGGGAAGTCCCTTGGAGTGCTTCCAGGAGTGATGGGACGCTTCGGGAAGCGAGGTAGCCTTGTGTTTTGAACAGAGAATGTGCACAAGGCATTGAAGGTGTTGATTAAATTGCAGAGGACCCAGCACCGTGATCAGAGGCTGCCGTGGCCTTTTCCCAGGTGAGATAATCAGCACACTCAGGAGACTGCTCTGCCCCTTCCCGTGTGTGTGAGCGTGAAGATGGGGAGGAGGAGGAGGACGATGCTGGTGATGGCACCTCACAGGTGGCTGTGGGGTTTGAATGAGGTCCTGGGTGGGGAGGGTTGAGCTTAGCCCAACACCTGGCACATAGTAAGGCTCTAGGGCTTGTTCCTGTGCAGCCTACCGGGGGTTAAAAGACTGAAATCCTCAGTGCTGCCTGGTAGAGAGCTGTAGCCCGGAGCCCCCTGAGCGCCTGCCTCCCTTGGGACCACTAGACCTCCTCACAGTCCAGCAACTTAGAGATTAACTACCACCTGGGCACAGCAAGGGCCCCTGGGACCCTGCTCCAGCCCGGTGGCCAGCATTGGTTCTAATGGCTGGGCGCCCATGCTTTACCAGTGGTTAAACAGTTTGAAATCGCCCTCTGTCTTCCTCAAAGCACGTCTCTGCTCTACTGATCTATTTTTTTCCCAGTAACATCTGGACACACACACACCTCACCAGATGTCTCTCACAGGGCTCCGAACCAAAGCCATGGTTTCCCCCCAGCGTAAGTGAAACCACTGCCCCCTCACTGCTTGAGCTGTTAGCTCAGGAGTCAGCCCCCGTCTCTGCCTCTGCATCTTCCTGCCTCTCCACAGCCACGCGCCCCACCTCTCAGCCTTCCCTCCGCTCCACCGTGAGATGATTGATGCCTGTTTTCCTGCACCCCCCTCCCGCTGCACCCCCGGCCTGTTGATTGAGAATGGAAGCGTGGTTTGTGCACTCAGTATTCATTCAGTGATGTTCAGAGAGCACCGCCCTTTGCCGGGCACAGGGGAGGTGACTGAAAACGAGACAGATGCGGTTCCTGTCTTCCGGACACCATCCGGCTGCGGGGAGGCCAGCAGTAAATACACTCTGAGTGTACAAACTGTAGCAGGTGCCTTGAGGGACAGGAACAGCCCCCCGTTGGCTTCCCTGTCTCTAGCCCGGCGCCCGTTCAGAGAATTCCCTACAGGTGACCAGCTTGGTCTTTCTCAAAAGAGATCTGCCAGTGTCCCTTCCCCGTTAAATCCTGCAGGGTCTCCCCTTTGGCTTCAGGAGAAAACCCCGGCTCCGTGGTGTGGCCAAGAAGGAAGTCCGGGCTGCTCTCTCCCCCTGCTGTTGGGCTTCATCTTCCGTGGACTCTGCCCGGAGCAGCACTGACCACCTGAACTGTTGTTCCTCATGTGCTTCTCGCTCGGTCACCAGGTACGTTTGCACATCCCTCTTCCTCCCACTAGAGTTCCCTGCCTTCCTGTCCACACCAGAGCCACAGACGGAACGTGGGAGCTCTTCCTGTCGGCTCCCACGCTCCAGGCTTCTCGCTGTCTTCCCACCGGATGGTGCACTCCGTGGCTGTGTCTTCTTTCTCTGTTCCACAGAGATCGCACTGTGCTTGACTCGCACCACTGACCATAGCAATAACTAACACGTATTGAGCACTTACTAGGTGCCAACCACTGTTCCGAGGGTTTTGCAAGGATTAACTCATTCCAACTGTTACAGTAGTGACGGTACGATTATTATCCCCATTTTACAGATGGAGAAACTGAGGTGCAGAGCGGTTAAATAACTTGTTCCAAGGGCTCACTAGTCCCAGAGAAGGAAGTGGCAGAGCCAGGTTTAGAACCCAGTTTTCTAAGTTAAAAACCTGTGCTCTGAATTAGTATAAACTGGTTTCTTTTCTCCACTTCTGAACACCTCACACTCTGGGGATTTACTTTTGATCGGAGTGTAACTTCTGTGCTCTAAGGCATACACGCCTGAAGTACTCGGCTGATGAATTTCCACACACGCCACGTACTAACTGCCAGCTGAAGATATTCCCCACTGCCAGCCCTCCGGAGGCTCCCTGCCCCTCGGGCCATAGCTCCGCAGGTCACCGCTCTTCCAACCACTGTCACCACGGGCTACTTCTGCCCAATCTGGGGCGTCAGACTCATTTTCACCGGGGCGGGGGGGGCCACATCAGCCTCGCAGTTGCCTTCAAAGGGCTGAATGTAATTTTAGGACTGTGTACATGTAACTACTCCTTAACAGTTAAGCGAGAGCTTGGTGATGCCGCCGGGTAGAAACAAGGTGCTGGGCTGGATAAAAAAAGGTGGAGGGCTGTATTTGGCCCGAGGGCCTTGTGTTTGCCACCTATGCAATAGACAGAACCGCAGTATGTAAGACCTGTAGTCCTTTAAGAAAAACAACAGCCTGGGTCACCGGTTCAGTTCCCAGTTAAGGCACATGCCTGGGTTGTGGCCCAGGTCTCCAGTTGGGAGCATGTAGGAAGCAACCACACAATGTTTCTCTCCCGTCTCCTCTCTCTTAAAATGAATAAATAAAATCTTCAAAAAAAGAAAGAAAAACATATTCACATCCCATAAAACCCATCCTATTGAAATGTACAACCATTCTTAGTGTATTCACAGAAGGCTGGACTCATTTCTAGCTTGATAACCCTTGCCCCATCACACATAAAAAGCTGTGGCACCCAGGTGTTCAGTAAACAGCAGCTGTTTGAGTCCACAGGAACTTTTGAGCCGGACAGTGCATTTTGGGGTGTCCGTCTTGCTGAGAGGAAGGAGAGTGAGCTGTGGTGGAAACGTTCCTTCTCTTGCCTGTGGGGCTGGGTCCGCACTGGGTGGAGGTGGAAGCCACAGAGTCAGAGGCTTGACCGCCCTTCCCCATCCTCAGGCTAAATTTGGTCACGGGGTTGACTCCACTGTGGCTGTTGGTCACGAACTGGGCCCTGAGCTGCATGCACTTTGGGGGATGAGCTGAAAGATGAGGTCTCCTCTGCTTGGGGATTCCCAGCTGGACAGGACACAGGACGCCATAGTCATGGTATAGGGGTGCATAAAATGGGGAGTGGCGGGGTCCGGGACCTTTGTTGCTGTTGCCTGCCCAGCATCCACTCCCCTCTTGCGTGTTAACAACTTTACCTTTCTTTAGAGAACCACCCCGTCCCCACGCTCAATCTGTTTGGCTCTGATGAGACCGACTGGGATGAGCACATGACCCAGGTTTGGCCAAACGAGAAACCCCATTCTCCTGGATGAACGAGTGTCCCAATCTGGTGCACTGACTGCTGCTGGGACTTTCCAGAAGCCAGCAGGGTATAAGCCCAGAGCCTCTAGGGGCCATTACTGAGGGACAGACCACCGAGAATGGAGCCAGCAGAGAAGAAAGCAGAGCTAAGGGGTGGCGTGAGTCAGGGGCCAGTGACATAGTATGAGCACCTGGATCCAGCTGTGCCTGAAGCTCCAGAAGCCACGTTCGTCACCACACAGAATCTCACACCACTGTACCACCTTCTGTATGTACACAAGGTGACGGGAAGCCACGTAGGGAATGGGCACAGCAGTGCTGCTGATGACTAAAGACATTGGAAACACCTAAAAGGTCTGGCAGCCTGATTGATAATCACATTGTCACTTGTTCATACAATGGGCCTCAAAATAATAATAGAAATAAATAAATCAGAATCATCCCATGTATCAGGCAGATGAATCTCTTCATTAAAATCTGAGTGAAGAGAAACAAGCTGCTGAAAGAAATAGTATGAAAACTTGCATGTGAAATTAAGAAACCAGCCCTGGCTGATGTGGCTCAGTAGATTGAGTCCAGCCTGAGAACCAAAGGGTCCCTGGTTCGATTCCCAGTCAGGGCACATGCCTGGGTTGCAGGTCAGGTCCCCAGTGTGGGGTGCACAAGAGGCAACCACACATTGATGTTTCTCTCCCTCTCTCCTTTCTTCTTTCTCCTCTCTCTAAAAATAAATAAATAAGATCTTTAATAGAATTAAGAAACTATGCAAAAGAATATTATCTATTATAGTGAAAGTGTCAGTAAATGACTAGGAGACAGAATATCCAAATTCAGATTTTTTGATTTCTTAGGCTAAGTCAGGGCTGCCTGGGCATTCATGATATTACTCTTAATACTTAATTCTCTCCACAATGAATTATGAAAATTCAAACAGAAAAATGGAAAGACTTGTCCAGTGAGCACACATATCTCTACTATTTAGATAGCACAATGCTGTATTTACATATATGTATATCTCCATTTCCCCATATCCTTGATACCTTTTTACATGTCAGAAATATTTTGTAATTAACAATTTTTTAAAGGGGGAAGAAACAACATAGGGAAGAACTCACACTTCTATTGTTTATAATAGCGTAGGTCAGAAAACAAATGACGACCTCCATATACTTGGTGAAGTGCCATATTTAACTATGATTAATTCATTTTCGTAATGATGGTAGCTGAAGAGCCATGTGGCAGGCCTTGGCTAAGGTGGAAAAGGACTTCCAGTCTAACTCCCTCATTTTACAGATGGGGAGACTGAGTCTCAGAGAGAGGAAGTTGCTCCCCAAAGCTCACACACTGTTAAGGAGACTGAACCTTGTTCCTGCTTATCTCCCCCACGATTTGCTCTGGCTTCACCCCAGCCTAAGCCAAGATCCTTCATGCCCACCAGGAAGTGAAGGATCAGGGCAGCCGAGTCCCTGCAGAGAGCAAACTGCATTCTGGGTGGGAAGGGAGTGGCACCTTGGCCAGGCTGAGCATGTTGGTCACGAACATTCACAAGCAGTACTTGTTGGGCAATGGCCTATGGGGAAACTGCGGCCTCTCTGTGTTTGAATACCTGGTAATGTTCTGTTGAAATGCCTGTTACCAATCGGGGGTAGCTGCCTGGGGTTAAGATGCTTGCTGTCCCACGGAGTCACTCTATGAAACTCAGGAGCATAGGTCTTTCTCATTAGCTGGTGTGGTTGGTCCTGGTGTGCTCTCCTGGGGCAACTGGAGTTGTCACAGCAGCAGGCAGGGTGGAAAAGACCTGGAATCAGGAGGCTGGTCCTGGTTCTGTCTGCTTGCCTGCATTGCCCTGGATAATTCGCCTCTGTCTCTGGGCCTCTCCCCGTCTGTAAAGTGAGGTGGTGATAAGATGACCTCCAAGTTCTCTTCCAGCTCCAACTTTCATCGACTTTATCATCGTATATGATTCTTTGGGAGTTTCCTGTGGGCAGTAGGAGCCCTGAAGGAAAAGGACAAGAGAGTGGGCAAATGCCTGGAGGAGGGCTGAGGGGCAGGGATGACTTCTGTCGTAACCAAGGCAGGATTCCTACCTTGCATCAGTGTCTGGTATACAGTGGGTGCTCAAATACTTTCTTTTTTACTGAAGTGGGGCCAGTGATTTATTAGATTTGTTATTGGGGATAGTTGCCAGGCTGGGCTGACGTCTTGTAAAACTTTGTCTGAAGTCTGTTTACTTTCTGAAGATGCCTGAATCACCAGTAGCAAATCTAAAGTAGCCCAAACGTTTGAATTTCCATCTCGGGAGTATCCATCCCTCCATCAGTAGGACTGGTGGCTGTAGGAACCAGAGATGCCACTTGAAGTGAGAATTTAGCGCCATCTAGTGTTGTATTGGGGATCACAGAAATGATTTTTTTTTTAGCTATTCTGTTTTACAAGACGAATAAATCCAGTCGCACCATTAAAATATGCCAAGAAAATCACTATTTAAAAGGCCTACAAGTGCATTTTTATGTGATACAAACACTTTTTGATATGTATACTCTCCCTTTAATTAGTTCCTCTGAAAACTTACATTAACTAAGGGTTCTGTTCATTGGAATCTTTTGTTACTAGAAGCTTCGCGTGCCAGGGGCTTTTATCCTCCCCATGCCCAGCTGGTTCAGAAGGGCAGGCCCTGACCCTCAGCGCAGCCGCTGCTGCACGCTTAGTCGCTGACATAAATAGTAGCAGCCGCCCATGACGGTGCATCTGTGCTTTATGTCATGTGTCAGGTCGAACACATTTTTTATCTCACTTAATCCTGGCCATTATCCTAGGGAGTGAGAACAGCTGCCTCTGATTTGCTGAGCAATCACCGCAGCTAAGAAAGTTTCACTAATTCGTCCTGGGGTCACGCCGTAAGCGGTGAGGCCACGATTCAGCCTCACACGCGTCTGTCTCTGACGACCGTTTTCTGCCTACTTTAACAAAACCACCACCACTCCCTTTTCCATCGTGATAAAAGTGGCGTTCCATCGTGTGTAAGGACACAACTCTATATCCTTCTACTGCGTATAGAATACTAGTGGTTAAGAAATCGTGTTCTTAAGCCAGACAATCTGCTTTCAAATCCCAGCCACACCGCTTTCTACCTGTGTGACACAGGGAAAGTTACTGAAGTACTCCGTGATTCACTTTCCCATTACCAGTGGGGTTGATGCTAATTTAACATCCACTTCAGAGGGTTGTGTGAAGCTTAAAAGTGTTACTACAACTAAGGTGCTTAGACCAGTGCCCATCACAGAGTAAAGTGCTCAGTACATATTACTTAAAAGTCGACAATAAGGCAGCGAATTGAAAATGTGAGGCTTGTGAGATGAAGCACTACATGGAGAGATGCAAGAGAGAGATTTGCAAGGAAAGACTCAGTCCAGAAGCTCACCCAGCTGCAGCCACTCTGCAGAGAAAATTCTGCCCCCAGGAGACGGCAGAACTTCAAGACAGTCTTGAAAAGTAGAGGCCGACCAAAAAGGCAATTTCCCGTCATTGCCAGAAGAGGGCAGTGTAGTGCAGAGGACAGAGGACAGGAGTGGCAGGTTCTAGTCCAGAAGGCTGGGAAAGCACTGTGGTCTGTAAAACAAGCTTGGCCCAGTTTTTCCCGGTGGCCCCTTCTAGCTCTGAGGTTCTGTGATCCTGTCAGGAGAGAATTGGAATGAATTAGCCAAGAACTCCAAGCAAGTTTATGTAAGTAAGAAACCAGAAGTGGCAGAGAGGTGGGTGTGGAGGGGAATGAGGGCTAAGGGGTGTGGACACAGCTGGGAAGTTTCTTTTGTGGGAACTCAAATATCTCTAAGTGAATCCAGCATGGGGAAAACGCCTCCAGACATCTCCCTTAGGGCCACGTGCTCCGACGGGCAGCATGTCAAACCACCTCAAGTAGTTTGGAATCCACCATTATAGTCTGTCCCTGCCCTTGTTGGGACAAATGCTTAATTCCAAAGAAACAATTAAAGTCATAAACACCACACACCAGTGGTTTTGCCCATCTCTGCATTTTATAACAACGAAGCCTGTATTTTTTTTTCTTGGTGGAAATTCCTTCCTGAAATGGCTTGATGCAGAGTCTGTGGTGGCCGCGGGGTGCCCCTTGGCAGAGATAAAAAGTGAAGTCAGCAGGCAAAACCCTTTCTGGCTCATCCCAGCTGCACGGAACTGCCTGCTTGTGCTTTAGAAACCCATTGGGGTCCTGGGGTCACCCAGTGACTTTGGGAAGAGCCTTTTTCCATTGGAGTCATTTGAATGGGTGCCCCGGGAGTCAGGGACAATGAGATTATGTGTTATGAGACCAGTAAGGGTCTAGCTTGTCATTAAGAGATGAATGGGTATTTTGGGTGGTTTGCAGGCATATGCATCTCCACTGGGGCCTCCAGTTCTGCCAGACTCGCCCAGAAGCCAGCCGCAAAAGGATAAACGCTGGGCAGGTGACTGCTGTCAGGAGCTTCCCACCACACTTCCCACTTTCCAGCCTGTTCCTGCGTCCCGTGGCTGTGGACTGCCTGTCTCACTTCCTGTTGCTAACTACCGTTGGGTTTCTTGGGGGCAAGAGAGCCTCGTGGCTTGAACACAGGCTCTGGAGCTGGGTTGTCTGGGGGTGTGACTCAGGTTAAGTTACTTCTCATTGCCTCAGTTCCTCACCTGTAAATGGGGTGAGTATCATGGTACCTCACAGAGTTATTTGTGAGGATTAAAGCACTTAGTGCATTATAAGTAGGCGCCTGATAAAGATTTGTTGAAAACATACATTCCTGTCTATGTTATAGAGAGTAATGTAGGCAAATAAAAAATCCCAGGAAAAAAATACATTAAAATCATTATTTCTACTGTGGAGGAAGACAGGCACTGCATTTGCCCGCCCGTCTGAAAGAACTAAATACTAAGCGCGTGACAAGTGCTCATTAAAGGTTGGCCTATGTTATCGGTTTCATGCTTTCACTCGTTTATCCCTTACAACAGGTGTGCGACGTATGTCACATTGTTAGTCTCATTGTACCGCTGAGGAAACTGAGGCTCAGAGAGTTCACACGACTTGATCAAGGTCAGTTAACAAGTCAAGGGCAGAATCAAGACCCAGACTTTCTACAGCACAGGTGGCAAACACAGGCCCGTGGGCCGAATCCGGCCCTCCACCTTGCTTTATCCGGCCCGGCACCTTGTTTCTACCCGGTGGCAGCGGCGCCGAGCTCCTCGCCCCTAGTTAAGGAGCGGTTACATTCATACAGTCCTGAAATTACACTCAGGTCTTTGAAGGCAACTGTGAGGCTGATGTGGCCCCTGGTGAAAGTGAGTTTGACACCCCCGCTCTAGAGGCAGTGTTCTGGACCACTGTGCTATTCTGCTTGAGCCTGCAGCTGAGTGTCCAATAATATTTGTCCAAGGAATGACCCGACCACCCAGAATGAGACATGCCCCATCCTCCCTCCCCCTCACCCCCTGTGTCTTCGGCCTCATCTCTTCTGGCTCTATCCACTCAAGTCTTGAATGTGTTCATCTCTTGCCTGTTCAGGAAAAAAACAAAAAACAAACAACCAGAAAAACCCCAAAACAAAAAACAAACCTCCCGTGCCTGTCCACCTCACTCCTCCACTCCACAGGCAAAGTTCTCGAAGGAGTCACCTACGTTGTCACCTTTTCTTTCCTCTTCAGTCCTCTCTATCTGCATTCCCCTCCCTGAGGTCAGAATGGTTCCTGCAGAAGCCCCCAGCAGTTCCCAAGACCCAGACCTCTCCATCCTCGCCGCCTTTGACCCCCACAGCTACAGGAGCCCAGCCCCTCCCTTGGCGTCCATCCTACTTCACGCTTCTGGTTTTATTCTCACTTCCTTGGCCATCTCCTTCTTGGGATCTGTGTGGGCTTCTCTCCTTGTCTAGACCCAAGGTCTTGCCAATGGGCAGTCATCTGCCCTTGCCCTTTCCTCCCTTCCTGGGTGATGCCATCTGTTCCTGGGCTCAGCACGCCCCCTCCACAGGCTGAGAACATGAAGGTTTCACCTCCGGTGCAGACCTCTCTTCTGAGTTCTGGGCCTGCTCTGGGCTAATGCGTACTTGACGTTTCTCCCCGGATGTCTGAAGACCTCACAGCAGACTCTCTGTTATTGGAACACCCTTTCTACTGGGCGGGGGAAGAGACACAGATATCCTCTCTTCTGTTCTCAGCCAGTCACAAACTCGCAACCTCAAGCTCTTGCTCTTGAAGGTGCAGAGATCATTGGAGGTTATTTATAGTGATACTGAAGACACTGAGCATCCAGGGACGAGGTGGCAACTGTCCAGGGGTGGCGATGGCCCTGGCAGCATCACATGGACTGATTTCACACGAACTTTGCTTGCCTTGTGTCTGAATACTTCCAGGGCCTCCGGCCCTCCGATGAGCCAGGGAGCCACCAGCTGTTCTTGCAGGCCGGGTTGTCTCGTGCTGATGCAGCCTGGACCTGTGACGGTGACAGCTCATTAAATCCATTGTGCCCCAAAGGAGCTCATGATCTGTCCCCCCTCTTCCTCCTTTCCTTCCACTGTCTCTCTTTCCCAGTCCTCTTTTTCCTTCTTCACCCGCTTTCACCAACCCACCCTTCCTTCTCCTTATACAAGACTCTCCTGTTCTTTGTTGTCACTAGTTCTTGGACTGTGTATTCAAAGCACATGGTGTTAAAAAGCACCCAGCTGACTGGAAGGCTCTCCTGCAAGGCAGTTTCCAACAGGTGTGCCCCATTGAGCCCAGAGCTCCACCAGCCCCAGGCCCAGTCCCACGCCCAGCCCCCACCCAGCCCCGGCCCTGGCTCTCATTTCTGCCCAGCTGCCTGGACCCACCCCTTCTCTCTCCCCACCCCACACCCAGCCTTTGCTGAGCACGACAGGGGGCTGCCTTTAGCAGGTGTGGTCTTGGCTGCCAAAAACCATGCTTCTGGTGCCAGGCAAGAGCTCTCCACATGGTAGAATGTTTATGGGACTTTTCCTCAGAAAAATCTGGAGCCTAGTGGTTTTAACTGTGGGGAGGGATCCTGAAAAAAAATTTTTTTTGGTGTGCACTTTCTCCAAGGAACTTTCTCAAAAGCAAAGGCAAATTACATTGTTTATGGAGAAAAAAAGAGGAGCACACAAAACCAACAATGCACAGGGTAATTGCAGAGGGTGGGTGAAGCGCGGTAGGAGATCACTGCTGTTTTTTCCCTCAGCACTCTTCATGTTGGATGCAAAACAGCCATGGCTGTGCTGGATTCCTGTGGATGGTCCTGTGTTCTTTCTTTCTTTTTTTTTTTTTTTGGCCAGGATGGGGCTGGTTGGTATGAAATCTTTTGGTTCTGAGTAAGGATGGAATGCGTAAGTGTTTGTTGGAAAGATAATTCCTTGGCCTTCTCCAGGCTCCGGGAATCCCGGGGAGCTGGGATTTGGAAGCTCCCGGTTCAGCCTCTGGGACATCTGGCTCTGGTCTAATGAAGATGCAGTGACCCGTGGCCCCTGGGGAACAAAGCCCCGTGTTTACGCTTCCTCCCTCTGCCAGAGCTTGAGCCAGCTGCTGACCCGCCCAGTCGCCCCCCGGCAATGTTAGCAGCGTAGGGACGCGAAAACAAGCAGGCAGAGAGTGGCTTTTCAAGAACTCGTGCCGAGAGGTCTTGTATTGCTTTCCTATAGCTGCTATAAAAAATGACCACAAACTTAGTGCCTTCAAACAACACAAACGTGTTCTCTTACAGTTCTGGAAGTCACAGTCCAGCAACGGGCTCGCTGGGCTAAAATCAAGGTCTTGGCAGGGCTGGTTCCTTCTGGGGACTCTTGAGGAGAAACTGTTTCCTTGACTGTTCCAACTTCTGGAGGCTACCTGCATTCCTTGGTTCGTGGCCCCTTCCTCCGTCTTCAAAGCCAGCACCGTGGCACCTTCCAATATGCACAGCATTGCTCGAACACCCTGTGTTCTTCATTGCCTTCCTTCTCTGACGATTTTCAGGACCCCTGTGATCACACTGGACTCACCTAGACGACCCAGAATAATCTCCCCATCTCCAAGTCTTTCACTTGATCACATTTGCAACGTCCCTTTTTACCATGTAAGGTCGCAAGGTCACAGGCTTCAGGGATTAGGGTATAAACATCTTGGGCAACCCTTACTCTGTCTACCACAGCCCTCGTTGAAAAACAGTTCCTTAAGTCATGCAATGAGACCGAGAGGACAGAGGGGACTTGCTGAAAGTAGGAAAGCCAGTCACTGGTTGAGATGGGATGTGAATCCTAGTTAAGGACCCCCTGTCTTTTCATGATGCTAGGATTGGAGGCTGAACTTTTGAGGGTGGCTGGGGATCCCTGCAATGCAAATCTCAGCCTGCTTACAGAGAAGGTGAAGGGGTGGCCAAGCCCAGACAGTGTTGGAAGGATTGATTGAAAAAGTGATAGAAACTGTGTACTGAACTCTAACTTGTGCAAAGACTATGGTAAGTGATTAAATGCCTTACTTCACAAAATCATTCCCTAAACACTTCGCAGTAGGGACAATTATTAGCTCCATTCTACAACTAAGAAGATCAAAGCTAAGGGAGATGAAATAATTTGCTCAAGAAAGCAATAAAGGCAAGATGCAATACTAGGTCTGTCTGATTTCGACACCCATGTTCTTAGTGGCTGGGCTATAAAGGGAGCCTCGTAAAACACTCTGCTGGTGGGGGGAAAATTTTGCTAGTTCTCCTATTTTACCTGCAAGGCTGAGTTAATTCACTATCACTCAGAGGATAGAACAGACATTTATGAAAAAATTCTAGGCAGAGAGAGGTTAATGACGTGTCTAATGTCACACAGCCAGGCAGAGGCAAGGCCAAGAACAGATGCCTGCAGCCATCCGGCCGTGGGGACCTCTGCATTAAGGGTTATTTATGGTAAGAAAAGGATACTAGTACACGTGCCGCTTCATCTGTGACCTTCTCTAGTGCATAGAGAAGAACACGCAGGGGGGTAGATGCACTAAAGATGGTAGGGAGAAGTCTAGCGCCCCCTGTGGCCAACTAAGCCCTCCATGAGGACTTGGCCCCTGCCTTCTAAGCACACCCCGGGCCTTTCTGCCCCGGCTTGCTGTGCCCCACCACACTGACCTTCCTGCAGTTATGCCGACACTCCAAACTCCTGCCTGCCTCAGGGCCTTTGCACTTATTATCCTCCTGCTTCAAATCTTACTTGTCTGACAACCTCTTGCCATTCAGACCAGTCACCTCAATTGTCACCTCCTCACGACCCTCCCTGACCACCCAGATAAAACTGTCCCGACACTGCCCACCTAATCACCATTGTCTGCCATGTCACACCGTAATTTTTGCTTTGCTGCATTTACTGCTATTTGGTTTTCTTATCATTTACTTTTTTTATTATTAGTCTCTCCCCTCTTACTCCAATAATCTTCATTGAGGGCAAGAGGGTTGGGCCTGATTATTTACAGCTGTGTCCTGGTGCCCCTCGTGTGGTACGCCCTGGGTAAATGTTTGTCGAACGAATGAATGAGAGTTGGTTAGGTGAACAAAAATGAAGGGGAGACGTAGGAGGACTCTGGGCGGAGGGAAGAGCGTTCGCAGAGGCATAGGGCTTTGAGAGCACAGGGGTCGGTGTGGGGTGGTCAGCCACGGGCTGTGGCTGGAGTATCGCTGCTGAAGGGGAGGATGGAGCAGGTAAGCTGCTGCGGTGGGCGGGGCCAGCTCCCGCGCACAGGGTCCCGTCTGCCAGCGCCAAGAGCGAGCGGTTTCCCCGGACAGAGATGGAAGCCACTGCGGGAGTCTGGGCAGGGACGCGTCCTTGTCAGGTTCTCATGTTTTACGGGCCACTTTGGTTGCGTATGAAGAATGGACCAGACCAGGGTCAGTGAGGCTGGAGGCAGGATAACGGGTGGGAGGGGGTTGCACCGTCGGGGGGAGGGCTAAACCTGGATAATTTGTTTAGTCTGAAGATGTTGCCAGTGGTTTTTGGGTGGTTCCTGTAATGTATATTTATACATATACAGAGACCAGCACAAATAACGCCCCTTTTTATTACAAAATCTTTTATTACAAAATCATAAGCATGTAACTCTGTAACATAACAGTACCGCACTGAAGCACACCATGTGACATTTTAGGTGAAATGTTCAAATTGCTGTCCATCTCGTGTGAGACGTTCATGTACACCAACCACACTCAAGCAGGCCTTACTCTGCCGGACCCTGTATGTTCCTTCTTTGGCCCCACTGGCCTCCTTGCTGTTTGCAGTGGACGTCAGTGTCCTGCCCATGGCCCCTGTCCGTCCCCACCCTACTTCAGGCCTGGGGCACCCTGCAGGGGCAGGCAGCAGCAGCTCTGCCTGCTGGCTTGCCTGCGAGTTAACACCTGGGGAGCAGCCTCCGCCAGCAGAGCCAGTGTCGGTAGATAAACAGCCCAGCCCCCTCACACCCCAGGGGAACAGCCGGAGACCTATTCTATTCGACACCATCTCCCAGATGCCCCCGGGGTAACTGCTCCTGAATGAACCACTTTATAATGCCCTCCTCCTCTTCCCTGTCTCACTTCCTCACTCCCCTCTCGGTGTTTCTAGGGTCCACTGCCAAATAAATTCCTTACACTCAAATCTTTGTCTCAGGGTCTGCTTCTGGGGGCTTTCACCTTAAGACCCTGACCCTCACACCGTATACACACTCCGGTTCAGGGGGGCTTGGGATGTGCTGTCCCTGGCTTCCTCTCCCTGCAGGTTCACTCCTTGGACTCCTCAGCTCTCTCCTGAGATAGCACCTTCACTATCAGTCAGGATGGGTTCATTATGCCGAGGTAACAAACAGGCCCTCATCTCAGTGGCTTAACCAACAAAGATTCAATTGTCCTCCTGCCACTTGCCCGCTGGATGTTGGCCGTGGTGGGGGGCTCTGCTCATCAGAGGCCCAGGCTGATGGGTGCTCCAGGACAACGTGGATCCCACCATCTGCACAGCGCGACGAGGGCCAAGGAGACTCAGCACTCCTCCCTTCGGCTCCTAGGCCGGGCGAGTGAATGGCTGTGGGGACCAGAGAGCTGGGAGCATTTGGTCCGCAGCTCCGGGGACTCCCACATCTCAGCTGTGACAACGGGGCCCCACAGATGCTGGTCAGGCTCTGCGTCGGGAGCCAGGCGCTCATTACACGGCCACGTGACCTTTGAGAAACTGCGTGGAGCTGAACACTTGTGACTTGTTCGCTTTTCCTTACGGGTATGATACTCCACTAAACAGCCCCCAAAACCTCACTCCTGTGCAGACTCTGCCTTCCCTACGTTTCCTCCGCAGCGTCTGCCCCATCTCACCCACTGCAGAGGAAGCGGCTTTCTTCTGTCTCTCCCGAGGGCAGGCCAGCTCCTGAGGGAGGGAGGGCATTTTCAATTTCTTTCTTCCATCCAGTCTTTCACCGCGGTTTGGCCGGGTTCTGGCACACAGTAGACACTCAGTGTATACATATTAAGTAAATGAATATCTGGAACCAGATAGAATATTCAAAATAGGGCATGACTGGAAGGTGGAGACCCAGCTGGGCCGGGTCCTTCGCCGGTGCAGCCTCACTGGGCTGTGTGTGAGCCCTGACTGGGGCACTCAGCGTAGCATTTGAAAATCTTCTTCTCACCTTTTAGCCGTGGATTAAGCACAATCTGGCAACAGGCAATTGCCAGGGCTGATGTCGCTGCAATTAGCAGAGGGAAGGGGAACTCACACCTACTTAGCATTGAACCTTGTGCCCGGTCCTGGGCTGGGCCGTTTATGGTTATTATTTAATTTAACTTCATGGCCTGGGTTATTTTATTTCACAAGAATCCAAATTGCCTACCCCAACATTTTTCTCTCCCTCTGGGCCTCTCTTTTCCTCCCCGTGCCCACTTTAGAAACGCACCTGGCAGGGAAAAGGTGCTCCCGGGGCCTCGGTGGGTGATTGGAACCAGGTTAGGAAAAGCGGGCTGCCGTGCGGGTCTGGCTGGGACCAGCACCTGCGACAAAACCACAGAACGCCGACGTGGGGCGGCCTCCGCGGCCTCGCCTTCTCTCTGTGTTCACGCCCACCTTTCCCTGCCCCCTGCGATGCCGGAGCTGCCCGGCTGGCCCAGGGGTGCGTAAATAACGGCAGAGGAGTTGTTATTCTTTCAGCTTATTATCATTATTATTAGCGTTTTTACTGAAGTCGTGGCTTGAGAATATGAAGTCTGCTTTTTATGAATTTTGGCTTGCTTTGGGACCAGACCTCTGGGTCTGGCTCAGAAAGTAACGCTAGCTCAGAACTTCACAGATCTGACACATTCAGTTCCCCTTGATTTGCTCACTGGACTCCTCAGCATCCTGGGAAGTTGGTCCAAGAACGGGGCAGGGTTTGGGTTCCGTGAGGCTTTTTAAAAGGGATCGTTGGTGGTGATGGCCCCAGAAAAGAGTAGGGACTTCGGGATCTAGAGCTGTGACTACTCCTACCTGGAGGATCATTTCATTTCTGCGTTTCTGCCCCACCCTCACAGGGCTCCAGGGCTGAAAGTAAATTCCTTCTGTCATTCAATCTACCAACAAAGATCGGTGGGCATCTTCCCCTGCTCCAGGCACAGGACCTGGAGCTGAGGTGGGGTGGCGGCGGGGAAGCACTGAACAGACAGACGTATGTTTATCCATCATTCATTCAATGGTTATTTACTGAGTGCACACTGAGGACCAGAACCTGTGTTGAGTGCAAAGGACCATAACCATGTCTCTGCCTTATAACCCAGTCAGACAGTCATAGGTTCAAATCCCAGATCTGCCCTCTAGGAGCTGGGTGTCCGTGGGCAAGTTGATCCACCTCTCTGTGTTTTAGTTTCCATGCCTGTAAAATAAGTGTAATAGTAGTGCGTATCTTATAGGGGTGTCGTGTTAAGTGACCTAAATGTTAGGTCTTTGAAATAGTATCTGGCAGGTGTTCAATTAATGTTAGCTAATAATAATAATATAATAATAATTATTGTTATTCTATTATTTATCTAGGGAGACCAATAGGCCATAGGCCAAAGCTCATTATGTGATAAAATCTATAGTGAATGAAGGGTTATGGAAACATAGAGAACAATAAATTCTTCTAATGGAACAAGACAAAGCTTCATATGAAAGGGATTTTGGGGAGTAGAGCTGGGGGGCAGGGAGAACTGGGGAAAGAGACCCAGCAAATGGAACAACGTGAGCAAAGACACCGATGTCTGGGAACTCAAGCTGTGTAAAGAAGACCGAGAAACCTGGATGAGAAGACACAGGAAGTAAGACTGGACCAAACTCATGACAGTAGCATGGAATCTGGGGCTAGGCCGTCCTGAGTTTGAATCCTGCTTCTGCCACTTACCACCTCAACGTCTTCTGTTAAATTATTGAACCTCTTTTGTTTGCTGACAAAAGGTAGTTATTTTGCCTATGCCATGCAACCCATGTTTTCCAAGCCACGGGTTGGAAATGTGGAAAAATGGAAATAATGTGGTAACGTGGGTCAGCCCTACGTGGTGTGGAAGTGGACCGCATAAAGGTGTGAGCACCAGGGCTGAGGCTCTGTGGGGACTGTCCTGTAGGGTGGCTACTACAAGGTGCTCTTGAGACATGGAAGAGACACAATAAAATATTTCCTATCTTCGGGAATCGAATTGATGGAAGTGATAGATTTTGAGTTGGATCTAGAAGGCTGGAGAGTAGATTAATAGCTAGACAAGATAGGGAGGTAGGGACGGATCATTTCTCTTTGTTTCTTCACCTCTAATCACTATCATCATTGCTAACGGACATCATCACTGCTGTTAGTTGTCATCGTCATCGTCATTCTTGAGATGTCCTAGACTCCTTCATAAGAGTTTACAAGCTATGATTTTAAAGATAGCAACAAAGGTATATGAAGTCCGCACATGTATAAAGTTAAATCTATACTGTACAGTGCAAAGCAGAGGCTGTTTGGGAGGAGTGGGTGAATCATGGGTGACAGCAAACAGCTACTTATTTACCCTCTTAGAAAGCCAGTGTCTCCTGAGGCCCAGTGAAGGAGGGACCAGGTACCTTGAGGGCTGTGAGGGGAAGATCTTAGTAACTGAAGTGGGCTGGCCCCCAACGCGCTTGCTATATGTTCCCTTGGAAGATATTACTCTGAACTTGTAATATCTTATGTAACAGGATGTTATATTTGACTTTTGCTGTTTTGGCACAGTACCCAAGGGTTGAGCCCATCTGCACAGTACATGCTAAGAGGTTGTGAAATTGGTTTTTATTTGAAAAATTCTTAGCTCATCACGCACATGGAGGACATACAACAGGGTGTGGTGGGAATCCATTGGAGAGATTGGAGAGCGAGTAGTGAGAGCAAGGGAGGGAGGGCGTGCTTCTCTCCCCTGCCTCCAAGCCAAAGGAGGGGGACTTCTGAGAATCATCTGGAAAACTCCCTGGCATTGAAGGGTCTCCGTGACTGGTGCACAGCGCATGCCGGGAGGGTCGAAAGAGAGAGGCCGCCTGGTGCTGCCCTGACAAGAAAGAGCAGAGGAAGGGCTGTGCTAGTGCGAGCCAGCCTCCCAGTAGCAGGGGGCCTGGATATGGTTCCGGGAAGGGAGCACCAGACTTGAGTCATTCTGAGAGGGGCCCCCATCCAAGAGGTCCTTTCTGAGGCACAGGTGACCCCAACCGAGAGTGTCTGAATAGGACAGGTGAGCAGAAGTGAGAAGTGGGAAGAAGCCCTCGTGGGAGGACATACCAGCATTTGGACCTCTCCTGTGACTGAGGATGTTTAAGTAGTGCAGACAACCCCGTTCTTACTTTCTTTACCTCTCCTGTCTCCTCATCCTGCTCTCTGGACTCCTGACCCCGGCCCAGAAGAGCCTAAATAAGCACAGTGAGTTGGAGAGAAGGGCAAGAATTAGCCAAGGAGCCCACACTATCCCCTCCCCCGCGGCAGCTCAGGAGCCTGAGCCAGTCCCAAGCTGAGTGGGGGAAGACCTGTTAAACCGAATAAGGGATTGCAGATTTGCCATTGAACCAAATGGGACTTTACAAATGACCTGAAACATGAGGCTGTTCTTTGATATCTAAGAGTGGCCAGAAGAGCCAGCTACAGGATCCATTTAAGACACCTAAGATTTCCAGGGAGCAGGAAGGTGGACACAGGCTTGCAGCGGCAGTGATGAGAAAATAAAATTGCTTTCTTCTGAGTCCGGTTCCTTCAGCAAGCTGGTTACCTCTTCAGAGTTGTCCTTTTTGCTGCACCGTAAGCTCCCTGAGGGCAATGTCCCGTGATAGTCTTGTTCACCACGGGGTTGCTAGCCCTGAGAACAGTGTAAGCTCATAGCAGGTGCTTAGCCAATCTTTGTTTAACTGCACCGAGTTCAGTTAAAGTGTTTCGAGAAGAGTCGGGCAACCAAATGACAAGTCTAGTGATTTCACAGGAGAGAGAGAAACCACCGTCCCCGCGGAAGAGTCCCGTGAAGAATGAACAGTATGATAGCGAAGACCATGGTGTTCCAAGCTCTAGGGTCTCGCGCTGGCTCTGCTCCCAGCAGGCTGGCCTCGTAGGGCCTGTCTCTGGAACTGCGGGCTTCCGTTTTCTGGTCTGGAAAACAAAGGTCAGTGGGGCTGGGAAGTGGGTTCCAGTCAATGCTGTCTGTGAGCATCGTCTGGGTTTTCTGTGAGCACAGAGTCTTGGCTGCGCAATCACGGATCCCCTTTCTGATGGGGGTGGTGGTGTCCACAATAGGGCCCCAGATTCTACAGGGTTTCTAAGGTAATTCCGATGCACAAGTCAGCCAAGAAACCACTGGTTAAGGTCATTTCTAAGGTCTGTTCAAGCTTTAAAATCACTTCCCTTATATGAAAAATGGGAATAATCTTCATACCTGCCCTGTAGGTCGATATGAGGATTAGACGAAATAACGCATGTTAAGGGCTGGGAGCAGCTTCTGGCACATGCTACCTACTCAGTAAATACTATCTCATAAATAATAAAAATAGCTATTTTCCAGTGGAGTAGAATTGTCAACTCTAAAATTGGTTTTAAACCCACAAATATAATGCCAAATCTCTTCTTGTTTTCATTTTCTTTTTTTACACACTTCTAGCCTGGGCCATGCCCTTTCTCCCTCTCATGTGTTTGCAATTATTTTCTCTTTAAAATGTTTTCTTATCCCATTCCACCCACATCCCACACTTGCAGTTGCCTTTCCCTTACACTGAAATCATGGACATTTTTCACTAATTTTCTAGTTCTCAGGGCAATCTTCCACAAATTCCTCCGCCCCAGTGTCCCTGCAATGAAATGTCTTAGAAAGTCCCTGGCGTGCAAGGCAAGTTTTCTGTAAGTGACAGAGCAAGTTGAACGAGGACCTAGGGCAGTGGGTAATTTAGCTTCATGGTCAAGGCCTGATGGACAGAGGGGTTGCTGTTGTCCTGGTGAATGTTGATCTTGGTCATGCTCAGCTTCCCGGCTGGTTTTCATTGCATCCTGACTTGGCCAAAGCCAAGCATTTTGTGCTGGGCCAGCAGTTGTGAAATCCACAGCAGATCCAGTGTTAGTGTGTGTGTCTATTTTTAGATGCCGTGTCCTCGGGCCACAGAGAATGGGGGTTCTGTGGTATTTCGCTGCCTCTCCCGGGCCTTGCTGTCAGGGAGCTGACCTCATTTTTCACTCACCATCCGTAATTGACTGCAGAGCCATCTCTGGACTTCTCCAGAACCATCTCAGACTTTCTCCCCGCACCCTCTCATTACTGAGCTGTAAGTGCACTGCCTGACTTTTTGGACGGAAACTGATTCTGGCCCGAGGCAGTGCTCCAATACATTTTTCTATAGCTGCAAAGAATAGGCCAAAGGCCAGTATATCCTAAATCCCTGCAGGTCTCTGTTTTTTGATGAACTGTTAAGTAAGGGAATGATTAGAATTGGAGAGAGTGGGGTCGGGTAGGCTTATTCTAAGGTTTTTCAAATGCAGGACAAGGCAAGTGGTAGAAAGTGATGCTCTCATACTCTCTGTTCTCATCGACCTCTGTTACTGACACTGTTGTAGACTTAGCAAACTCACTGTTAGTTGCACGTGAATTTGTCTACACTTGCAAGTAGTTTATAAACTACCTTGACCCAGGCACATGGTGGGAGCTCAGACATTATTTGTTGATTGGATTTTGAATAAGCTACATCAGGACTGGCTCCTGCCCACCATTTCTTTCCAGTTTTTCACAGGGCTTGGAGATGGTAGGTGCTTTACCATATTTGTGAATGAATGAACCTCAGCATCTATAACTTTGGAGTCTGACAGATACGGTGTCAAATGCTGGCTCTGCAATCTTCTGGCAAAATCGATCAGGTTCCTTTCTGAGTCTCACATTCCTCATCTGCATGACGGAGGTAATAGTATCTGTAACACAGAGCTTGTCTTGAGGGTAGGACGAGCTAACGTACTAGTTAATAGAGAAATGTAGCAAAGAGAGACCTTCAGAGAGTTGATGGTGACTCTGGGACAAAGGAAAATGGGGACAGTAGAGGCAGAGGGATGAGGGTAGGAAAAGAGCCAAGACAAGGTGAGGGCCAGCGAGGGTATAGAAGCCATCCATTTCCTTTTACTAGTGTCCATTGGTGCCTAGTCTATTTTTTCTTTCTGGATCAGGCACTTAGAGGTCCAGCGGGGGAGACTGGCGAAGGTTCCTTTGTGGTTCCAATATCCAGGTTGGGGTACGTAGAACCCCCCCTGACCCCACTGAGGGAGTCTGTGTTAGAGGGGGTTCTGGGACTAGAGTCAGGTCACTGGGTCCAGTTGAATCCCAGGACATTGGGGGACTGAGTGCAAACCCAAATGCCCAGACCTGGAACACGTGTCCTGGTCACACTGATGGGTGTTTCACACTGTGACTTCTCCAAAATTTTAAGTGTCTATAATCAGTTTATACACTTAGTGCTCCAAACCCGTTATAGAAAGTATTGGCAGGTCAAAAGTCTGGGTAGCAGAGTGTGTGAAAACGGGGCATCTGCTGTATGTTATGCGTTCTCAGGAGTGCTGCATACAGGGGTAGAGAGGGGGAGAAACGTGGCACTTGAAAAATATTTTAAAAAATTCCCAGTTACCCTGGAAAATTCATGTAATAAAGGTTACTTCCTACGTGTGAAATCTATCAGTGTCTGACACCTCGGGATGATTAGTAACCATTAGTTTTTGTTCTCCTTTGTAGGATTAAAAACGGGTAAAATACAAAAACCATTCAGAATGAAAGGAAGGAGTTCCAAACCTGCCATTCCAAATCTAAGTCTGTAAGTTCAAAAAATGTTGCAGACTCATACTTTCTTGTGCTTGTTTCCAAGGTTCTGTCCGATCACCCCGAATCAACTTTCTGTTTTCACTGGATGCCTGGAAGGAACAAGCTCAAATATTGATTCTGGAGAACTTTCTCTTTTGCCCTATCATCCAGCTCTCTGGGCTGGGAAAGGTACTGTGAAGTGAATGGAACAGGGCAGAGGACCCTGAACAATCCCTCTTCACTCGCCAAAGAGGATCTGCAGGGAGCAGCAGGGGTGCAGGGGAGAGCTCTGGGATGGAAACCAGGAAGCCTGGGTCCTCGCCCTTGCTCTGTCACTGGTGACCCCTGTGCCTATGAGCAATGTGCTTCACTAATCAGGGCCTCAGCTTCCCCATCTGTCAATGGGATACTTGAACCAAATCACCTCCACAGTCCTGGCAGTGGATCCTATTATTGTTCGGATTAGTCACTGCCTTTCTCACAAGAGGATTATATCTCCCTGTCCATGGCCACAGGGCTTTCGGCGCCTGCACTGATGTTGGGCTTGGCCACAGACTTTGGCCAGTGGAATGTGGGCAGATGTGACAGAGCCACTACTGAGCAGAAGCTTTAAGAGTTACCATGTGGTCCAGTTACTGTTCTGTTACTTTCTGCCATGAGACTAAGATAGGAGCTGCCCCCAAGTCTGGATCCTGGGGTGGGGAAGACGCATAGGACGAAGCCAGAGCCAGAGTGAGCCTGCAGTGAGTGAGCAATGTGAGTGAGAAATTAATCTTTGTTGTGGGCCCTCGGCAGCTTGGGGCTCTCTGTTACTGCAGCCTTACCTGGGGACCGTGGACCAGCACACTCCCGACTTCAAAGTTCTGGGTCTTCCTGCCTCCCCTGAGGGGTCCCCTTGATCATTCCTCCCCCAGCAGACGCCATGCCCGTTCTGAAACCAGAGCTGGCCGTACCCATTAGGGCTCTTTTTGTTGCAAGTTCCAGAAAGCCCAACTCAACAGGTACAAAAGCTTTCTAGTCTATTTAACTGAAAAGTCCAAGTAGATCTGGCCCAGCTCTATCCAGAGGTGCAGTATTATCATCAGGACTCCATCTCTCTCCATCTCCTGGCTCTGCTTTCTCATTTTTGTCTTCATTCTCAGGCTTTGCATGCTAGCAAGATAGCCACTTTAGCTATTTTCTCTAGGCTTAAACCTTTCTAGTCCAATCCAGCCTAAAAAAGACAACCTTTCACCAACAGTATTTACACAAATTCCAAGATTCACTCTGAGTGGACCAACTTGGAAGTGTATCCACCCTGAAACAATCCCAATGAGGCCATAAGGATAGAGTTATTGTGATAGGTTTATCTCTAAATCAATCACTGTGGCTTGGGGAACTCTATGCTCTGATTGGCCAGGTCTGGGTCACGTGGCCTTCCCCTACCTCTAAAAGTTAGGGAGAGGTGGGTTGAAATCTGAGCTACTGTTTCCAGGAGAAAGGGGATAGATGTTGGAAGGGAAATTAGCAAGTAAATATTATGCAGATTCTGTCACTTGCATGACATTAAAAAAAAAAAAACCCTTAAAAAACAAAAAACAAATCCCAGGAACAAATCCCAACTCTTGGTCTGGCCCATGTTTACTTTGCTGACCTCATCTTCTTCCCCACCTCCAGGAAATCCTTCCTTCTTGGCCAACTTCACGGCCCCAGAGGTCAAGAGAGGTGCCTTGAAGAAAAATAAAGACATGTCAAAACAGGGCTAGAAATATTGTGGTATATTTGAAATGTTTTGGTTAAATAACACTCTCAACACATTCATCAAAGTTCAATGGTCATACCATCTCATTTGATGATTAGGACCAGAAGCCCGAATTGGGGGCCCTTTGCAGCCTCACCAGTTACAGTGTCTGAAAAGCATGTATTTTTCCAAGTGCTGTTCCTTAGATCAAAACGCCTTTCTCCCGTGCCTTTTTTTTTTGCCAGCTTGAATTCGTGCCCTTTAAATTCTAGCAACCAGTTCTTCAAAACACCGCACCTGCATACCCTGGCCCAGGGGTCATTAGTCTTTCTATGCCTCGGAGCCCATTGAAAGAAATGACTTAGTGATACAGTAATATATGTTCCTCTGTACTAATGCATTAAATAATAATACCCAGCAGCAAGGTTAATAACTACTAACATAGTTTTGATGTATTGATGCAGGTAAATGTTCTTTCAAGGTCTCTGCCACAAATGAAATTTGGTATGAGAATATGTGTGATTACAATTTGTAGCAAAATCACAGTACTGCTAATACCATGTGGTTTGTTGCCTCTACTCATAATAAAAAGATGTGCTTCCTTTCCATTAGAGGTTAATGAAAATCAAGATAAAATTTTTGCTTGCCACGTTTCAGGAGAAGTTGGGTTACAGAAGGCAAGTTGATAATTCTGCCCTGTCAGATTTAGATGCCCTTGACCTAAGATCTGGAAGATTTTATGTGTCTCTGTATCATGACCCTTTTCCTCTTCTGCTGTCAAAGCTGGACAGAGACCTACGGTTACCAGGAGCCAGCCCACACCCTGCTCTTCCGCCAGCTACTTCCAGGAGGGGCGGGGTGAGGGGGGAAGATGGAAAGGAGGTCGGTGCTCTGCTGGCAGCCCGCGTCCTCAGCTCCAGCCCAGCTCGATTCAGTGTCAGCCCAGACGGACACACTTCACTCAGTAAAACTCCTGCCCCTCTCAGGGAACAGTCTAATGTTTCTAAAGTGATGTTTCTCGAGCTTGACCCTTGGAGGAAGTGCTAGAAGTTTCTTTCTTCAGAGGCAGTTTCCGCTTCCCCAGTATTCATAAAATTTTCCCTAAAGAACTCAGTGACCACCTTTCCTTCCTGATTGGGGGGCTGGACAGGGAAGGAAGGGTTTACTGAGATGCTAAAGCTGGGCAGATTTTTCTTTACTTTCTTTGTTACAAATGTTTACCACCTAAAACCAGTGCCTGCCTGGCTAGATCTTTTCCTTAATCTGGCAGAACAGCAATCAATGGCTGGTTACCCATAAGTTATCTGGGGACAGTTCCCAGCGTGCATGAGATAGTCAACATTTTCAGAAGAAGAACTTCTATGGACCAGTAATGGTTAATGAAGATGAAGATCTCAAGAATGAGAATCTAAAATAGCAGATTTCTGCTGAGGCCTCAGGCTTTGACGCAAGCATCTTTATTTATCAAACCAGTCCTTCCTCTTTCTGCCCCCCTCCAATACCATGTCCTAATGGAGCGGGTCGGATTTATAACCTGGTACCAGGAAATGACATGAACCACAGACCTCCCAAATGAACACCTGCTCCCTATATTTTTTGGGGAAAAGGATTGAAGGACTTGATGGAAGGGCTGAGAATACATTCATTTAACAACTTCAGAGCGAAGAGAATGCTGGTTTTTATACATTTTCTTTTTACTACCCACAGGCTAAGAAATAAAATGCCTGTGCAGCTGGTATATACTCTTTTCCCAGGGCCCTTTTCCTCAGGCCCCAAGGGCCTCTAGCCCATTTGCCTGTGTGGCAATTTGGTTCAGATTTAATTTGGCAGCTCTTTTGATGTCTCACTTTTGTTCTTGGCCATCTATTGGTTTCTTCCTGCAGCCACCTGGCTCACCAGGTGATGTGGCTTTGGTTATAAACTTGGTTTTATTGAGGTTTGGGGAGCTGCAGATTATGGGGTAGACCAGAAGTCCTAGCAGGTTGCTGGTTTATTCCTCGTGATATTAAAAACAATTGGGAATAAGAGGCTTACTTTAAAAAGTTAAGAGATTTTACATTAAAAAAATCCTTCTTTCCAGCCTCTCTTGGAAGACTGGAAGGCCTGGCAACCTTGGGTCTGCTGTCCCACCTCCAGTGCCCGGCTGGTGCCGAGGGTGGCCGCCGCACCTTCACACGGCTTTGATTGTCCATCGCCCACAGTCACGTTCTGCCCTCTCCGTTTGAAACCTCTCAGGCTTCCCGATGCTCTTACGATACAGACCAACATTCTTTCCATGGCCACAAGGCCGCACAGCCTGACTCCTGCCTACGTCTCCCAGCTTGTGCCAGGAATAATAATAGCAACACATGCACAGCACTAAACCCGCACCAGGCTCTTTTGATCCCCAGGACAGAACTGGGAGGGAGGTACTATTACTACCCTCACTCTATAGGTGAGGAAAGCGAGGCACAGAGAAGTCAAGTAACTTGTCCAGCGACACACAGTGGGGAAGAGTTGGGGCTGGGATTCAAACCCAGGCAGCTACCCCTTGGAGACTCTGCTCTTAACGACTCCCTCCCTTGGAGTTACAGTCACATGGGTCCTTCCCCACACAGGCTTTTATGGGTGCTATTTCCCCTGCCTGGCGTGCTTTCTTGCCCTTCCCCCCAGTTCTCCACCATCTGATTTCCCCTCATCCTTCAGTTCCAGCTCAAACACCATGTGGTCAGGGAAACGCTCAGTGTCTAAACCCCCAGAGCCCAGAGGCCCTTTCCTAAACAGTGCTCCCCAGTAGGAGAGTCTGTGATGATGGAAATGGTCCATCTGTGTACTGAGCAGTACGGTAGCCACAGGCCACATCGGTTGTTGGGCACTTGGTCCAAGTGATTAAAGAACCAAGTTATTCCTTTTGTTTAATTATAATTAATTCAAAGTTAAAATACATGTGACAGTGGCTACCATATTGAAAGGCACGAGGTCAGAGCATTCGTCCCACGTGGGAACGATGTTCCCTCGCTCCTGTTGATTTTGTCTCGCTGTCTCAGTCACAGACCACGAGCTCCCACTCGGTCCCTGACCCCGTCCGAGGTCGGTGCCTGCCACATCCAGATTCTGGCTGAACGGACAAACTGAAGCTTTCGTCTCCGTCAGAAAAGAATGTGCTAGAGACCGGCAGTCTGAAACCGCAGGGCAAGGGGTGACATTGAAACCCCGTGTACACTGGGGGCAGAGCTGCGTTGGAACCCAGGCTGCAGGTGACAAGCTCTGTGAGTCTCAGTTTTGTTTCTCAGAAAAATGGAAACGGTAATCATTTCTATTCAGAGGCCTGTGGTGAGGAATAAATGAGTAATTGTTGACAGTAACAGTTAAAATCTATTCTGAGTTTACCATGTCTTCTAAGGGTTTTCCACGTACTATTTCACTTGATCCTCTCAGAGAGCTGAGGCGTGGAGGGTCCAGGGGACATGGGGACGTGTCGGGGGCACAGTGGTGCCGCCACGTTTGAGCTCATCTCTTTCCCTTCCCAGGGCTTGCTCTTCCTTGTGGTACAGAGAGTCCGGCTCGTGGCAGGACTCCCAGCGTGTTTAACTATTGCTCCCACCCCTAACTTTGACCCCTCCACCCTCACCAGCTCCCCCTGGATCCAGATGCAGCAATGACACCCCTTGGTGTGTGAGCCCCTTTTGGCAGCAGCTCTGGGCAGCCAGGGCCTCTGTAGAGTCCGGGTGGCTGAGCCCAGCAGAGTGGGGAACTCTTCCCTCACGATGGCCCCGAGGACCCTGAGCGTAGGTGCGGGCAGTGCAGCAGGAGTCAGTGAATGGGCCGGCAGCCCGGCCAGTCCCTCGGGTGCCCCTGCTGCTGGTCCTGACCTTGCATGGCTCCACTGGTCACTGCGAGCTGGTCTAGCTGTGAAAGGTCGGCCTCGTTACCCTCCGGCAGGCTCCCCGGAGCCTCCTCTTTGTGGGGTTCAGACTCTGAGGCTGAGAAGGTGGATGGGGCTGAGGGGAGGGAGTGGAATGAGAAGAGGAGTGGGGAGAGAAGGGGAGGGGGAGTGGGCTTTGGGGGTGAGAGGTCAGCTCTGTCTGGAAAATAGGGCATTGGGGGATGTGTAACCTCTTGGGCAGCACTTTGCAACAAGACTAGTAATAATACTACTAACATTTATCAAGCACGTGAAGTTTGCCAAGCAATGTTCTAATGCCTTTACCCTTGACAGTGTGTTCTCTGATTTAACCCCATTTGATGGATGGGGGAACTGAGGAACAAAGGGGTTGCCTACCCAGCTCCAGCTCACACGGTGAGTGGTAGAGCCAGAATCCCCCACAAGTGGCTGGACTTCAGAACCTAGGTCTCCACGAAATAACACACTCAGATGGTCTCACCGCCTAGTGCGTATTGGGAACCCCAGTGTGTCCTGGGAACCCCAGTGCGTCCTGTTCGGTTCATAGCCGCCACGTCAGGAGTCGAGAGAGGAGGCATCTTGAGGGTTTGCTCAAGAACGTACCTGTGAATAGAGATAGAGCTGGGTACGAACCCAGCCCCTGACTTCTACTTCAGTCACGTATTACAGAAAGACCAGGACGCAACTATGCTAAAACACCCAGAATTCCACCTCCACTGCGGCTCCCCCTAGAAACCCGGGGGAGGTTTCTGGAAGACACCATGTCCCAGCAGATGTCCAGTGCAGGGAGCGTCCACAGGGAGGTGTGGCCTGGGCAGTGTCTCGCAGAGCGTCCCAATGTGCACTTGCTTCCTGAGGGCACACTCTCCACATCGGCTTGATCACAAAGTTTTAGTGAAACGTTGGGTTCAGCGGCACTTAAAGAGAGCAGGGGACTCAGGGTGGGGTGCGGAGATGGAAATCAGACAGCAGTGGGAGGGCGTCTGGCATGGGGGAAAGGCTGAGGGCTTCAGAGTCGGGCAGGCTCGCGCAGATTCCTGCGGGTCTCACCTGTGTGATGTGGGGCCACCGACTGTCACCTCCCAGGGATGCCACTGTCTCCCACGTGTGTGTGAGCCCAACGAAGCCAGAGAAACACCTGACACACAGCAGTCCCCTTGGCCGGGGGTAGCTATTGACACTCTTCAAATAATTAGCAACCACTCCGAAAGTGCTGGGGACCGATAGGTGTGGCTTAACAGAAGTTTCCGAGACCAGTTCAGTTTAGAGAACACTTAGTGGAGAAGGGACACCGATTCCTTTCTGCAGGACTCTCCTCAGTGCCTTCGGCCGATTTCTATCCGACTCCATCTCCGGTCAGCTTTCCTAGGGTTACCGATTCTTTTTTCTTTTTAAGGGAAAACTACTTTAGTGTTTATTTTTCAGAACTGTCTTCCCTTTGTGTCCTCCAGGTCTTAACGTACCTGGAATCTTTCGTGGCGCTTTGAACGTTAACTAGTCAGGTGTCCTGAGCCGAAGGGACTGTTGGTATGTGTGGCACCCAAGGTGCCGTGGGGGATGGAACCAGCACTGACTGAGTGAAGGCACACTCGGTGCTGGTCATTCTGCAGAATAATCCTACTTATTTCTCACGGAAGTCGTGTGTGATTTTACTGACTGGGAAACTGAGGCTCAGGGAACCCAGAGAGCGATGGCCCCACTGGGCTTAAAAGCCAGCTTCAGGCAGACCCCAAAATCCACACTCTTGGAGTAGTGGGATGAGCATGAACTTCAAGGATGCCAGAAAGTGAAAAGGAACCAAGTGGAGAGATGAGCAGGTCTTTGGGCAATAAAATGAAAACAAAGGAGCCCCCCCGTGAGTGAGCTGGGCCACACGCTCACCTCTGGCGGCAGTGCGAGGGCTGGAGAGGTAACTGAGTAAATGAAGAACAGGGTCAGCTTCCTAGAGATTTTGACAAGCCAATAAAATGACAGTCTTCATCTAGATTAGAGGGTGGAAAATGGGGGTAATTGGAAGAAACTGGCTATTTCTGCCTCCTTCGGCTGAGCCCTGGCAGGCCTTACGTATGACCGTTTGGATCGATTGGGATTTTCCTGCCCTCTTGGTAGTCATTGGGTTTTCTTTTTTTGTAGTTTCTGAAAAATGGCTTTGAAGTCAGTTTCTGAGAAATGACTTTTTCATGTTATACAGGGTTGCTTTAATAACTTATTATTGCTTATTGTTATTTGCAATAATTCCTCGGGTATTAGAAATAAAATCTTTAGGGGACAAAACAGCTTGCTTCTTTCCCATTTGGGAGTAATGATTCTTTTTCATAAAAGAATGAAATGGAACTTAGGAGAATTAAGTGCAGAGAGGGAACAATGGAAAGTGGGCTCGAAGTCAAATCATTTGGGTTCTAGTCTGAGTAGAATTAGGACCAGAGGCGCCACCTCGCTGTGTGACCTTGGGCAAGTTCCTTAACTTCTCTGGGTATCAATTCCCTCCTTTGTTAAATGAGGGAGTTGAACCGGGTCATCCCTCAGATGTCTTCCAAGTCTAATATTCCATGTCTATGAGCCTTTTGTGTGGGCACAGGATAAATAAACAATAAAATAAATATACAGTATCAATAAATATACAATAAAAACTCAGGACTGCTGATGAGATCAAGCTTGGGGTGCTGGCCTTGGGGGAATCGAGGGGGGTCTTTGGGCAGGTGAGATCTTCTACATAACCTCGAGGATTGGGGGGCACTCCCCCAAACTCTGGGCCTTATGTCATAGCTTGTAAAGTGGTCCTAGGAAGGCTTGCATCTCGGCCTGGCCATCTTGTTAGCTCCAGGACCTGGTCAAATGACATTTCCAGACTTTAAAACAGTGTCGCAGAGTGTGCGATACATTGTTCGTTCTGGAAATCTCTGGTATCAATCAACTCACAGGCGTTTTCCACCTCTAAGGTGGTTTCAAATCAGTTATTTTGTTAACCTGTGAAACTGAAGTGATAACATGTACGGACTGGCAATGGGGGTTAAGTGAGATAATGTGTGAATAGTGCCCCGAGCATAGAAAACGGTAGGTAGGCGTTCAACACACTCCTGTCTCCTGACTCTGTGTGTTTGGCTGCCAGCTCCGGTCCAATCCAAGGCCTTCCTGCAGCCCCCGGCACGCCCTCCCCCACCCCAGATCCTTCTTCCTCGCAGATACCCCTGTTGTCCACCTGCTTTCTCCTTTGCCCGGAGTAGCTGCCCCTTGCCCTGGCACCCGCTGTTGGGCTGGCCATTCGGCATGGTCTGCTTTGCTGTTTCCCCAGAGTGTTTCAATTCCATGTCTTTCTTGTCTGAGACGGGAAATCTGAAAGGGTTTCTTTGAAATAAAACAGAGTGTTTCCTTTTTATTATCCAAGTGATCCATATCTACAACTGCAAATCTGGAAAACAGAAAAGAAAAAAATTAAATTCTTATTAGTATAAAACTAACAGCCAAATACAGTTACTGTAACCTCTTGGGTCATATTTTCTTGCAGTCTTTTTGTCCAGATGAAATGTGTTTGAACACAATTGCAATCCTATAATATATATATAACTGTGTACTTGGAGTTTTCCTATAACACTATAACAATCACTTAAGATATTAGCACAAACTCTTCTTAAGTGTACTTAGTAAAAGGTATTTAATACGAGGTCTGTCTAGAAAGTATCCATCCATGTAACATGAAAAACAGAGACATATACTGAAGAAGATACAAGATACAAGAAACATTGTATGTAGGACAATGACACCTCAGTTCCCTTCAAAATAGACACCTTGGGACCTTACACAGTTCTCCCAATTGCCATCAACTCCCTGTCATATTTCCCTAAATCTCATCAATGATCTGAAGTCTCTTCTCTTCCAAAGGTGATTTTAGTTTTGGGAAAAGCCAGAAGTTGCAGGGCATCAAATCTGGGCTGTAAGGGGGCCGAGTCACCTGGGTGATTTGATGTTTTACCAAAAAACTGCACAAGACGTGACGCATGAGCACACGTGTTGCTGTGATGAAGCTGCCAATCACCAGTTGCCCATAGCTGCAGCCTTCTGAATCATCTGAATAGCTTCTGCAGAGGAATGTTCAAGCTTAATGCAAAATCTGATGCAGATCCATTGCTCTACTCGCTCAGTCATTTTGAATGTGACAGCCACACAGTACACCTGCTCACTCAATGGCATCTACCGTCCCCACTGACTAGTACAGTGAAGTCGTCATTGTTCACATGTGCTCATTCCAGTCCACTCTCCTTGGCTGCCAGGTTACATGGATGTCACACAAACTGTTCTCATTATATTAACAATGGCTGGACTTTTTCCAGACATATATCATACTCCATCAAGATGGGTGACCTATCATTTCTTTAACTATTACCTTTTGTTCATCAGAAGGATATTTGTTGAGGGCCCAGGCTAGGTCAGGCATTATATGAAACATTAGACACTTAGGTAGGCTGTGCCAATTTTTATAATAGTATACATAGTCCTGGGACAAATAATTTTGTACATAACTTTTTCCCAAGTTTGGGATTATCTTCTTAGGCTAGATTCTCAGCAGTTAGAGGCAGCTGGCCGTGGTGAGTGGAAAAACCACAGGTCTCCACCTTTCCGTAGCTGGACGACCCTGGATGAGTTATGTGCCCTCTCACACCTTGGCTTTCTCATCTCTAAAATGTAGGTTCCAAAGCCTCCTCCCAGGATTTTGGTAAGGATTCAATGGCATGTGCTGGAATGAGGCCTGGTACATAGTTAGCGATGAACAGCAACCATCACAAGAAAACACAGTATTGAGTTGGAGTGTACGAGCACTTCGGACAATCGACAGGCTTTTTCTCAAACTGGGTCAAGGTATGTCTTGAGTGCCCTTCTCAGCTGTCACCTCATTTCAGCTCACCTAGGTCCTGGGAAAGTCTCAATTAGCCTCTTCTCTGTTGTCATTTACCCAGAAACATCCCTCCATGAGGCCTCAGGGAAGGAAGTCGGCTAAGGTATAAAAAGAACCAATTATGTGCCCTCCTATACGGCCTCCCCAACTGGCCTCCCTTCGTGCCCAATATCTACACCGTTACGGAGACTTCTCTGACCTAGAGAGGAGCTCTGGACTTTTTACTGGAGAATGCATTTTGAAATCTGTCTCTGCCCAGGAAGACCCGGGGATGGAGCCTCTCTGAACCCAGCCTCCTCTGCCAGGGAAAGCCAGTGCGCCCTTCCCCGAAAAACTGGAAGCAACCACAGGGGTGTGTGTGAAGGCCCCGTTCCACGTGGTGCCCGTTGAAACTGATGCGGTTTGGCTGCACGGCCCCGTCACCTGGCGCTTTCCCCTTTGCTCAGGTGCACAGCCCTCCATCGAGGTCCAGCTGATTCTTGCCTTCTGGGATTCTTCCTCGGTACTGCCAGGTCTGATTTTTGAAATGTAGGCCAACATATCTGGATTTCAAAAACATGTATGAAATAATCTCTCAAGTTTTACATGTTCTCAAAGTCTTATTTTGCCTTTAAGACATTTCCCAGCTATCACTTCTTCTGGGGAGCTGCCCCTGCCCCCAAGTCTCCTCGGCGCGCCCGCACCTTCTGCTTCTGTCCATCATCCCGCCTCATCACCTTGCATAACTTCTCGGGGCTGCTTACCTGTTCATCTCTCACATTTGTCCCTCAGTTACGTGAGGGTGGCCACCTGGCCCGAGTCATGTGCCTAGCACAGGACCAGGTACATAGGAGGGCTCAGCAGACATCTGCAATGAATGGATAAATCAATGACCGATGAGCTAAAGGAGGAAGATGTTATGTTATGATGTGGAAGACCAAGCCGTTTAAAAAGAACATTCCTCAAGCTGGCCATATTTGAGACAATGGGTGCCAGCCTGCTTGTAACGTGAACAATCTACTTTCTGCCCTATTATGTGGGTTAAGCAAACTGCCCAACGAAATACCCCTGGGGCTGGTTTTTTGATAATTTTAATAATTTGCATCCTTGCAAATCTCTAAGAGGGAACGGACTACACTCTTACTCTGTGAAATAGCTATGCTCGTGTGTAAACACAAGAGAAAGAAGCAGGATGTCAATGACATCAGCTGCCAGGGTAGCTGGATATGGTGACGTTCTTTCCATTAAAATTTTTATTGTGCTTATAATGAATAATATGCTTAGCTGGAAATAATTCTGATGGTGAAAAATGCAGAAAGGTACAAAGAACACCATAACAAACATTCCTGTAGCCACCATTTGGAATCGTTGCTAACGGTTCACCCAAGTTCCTTCAAATGTATTTAGATGAATGAAAATGTAAAACTACAGATAAAGTTGGAACTCTTTTCCCTTCTTTCTCAGTCCCCGTCCCCCTCCCTCCTTGTTCTCCCCACGTTACCCACCTCACAGGCCGCAGGCCTCCTGCGTTTAGTGGGGCTCCTGCCCATCTTCCCTTACACGTGGCAATGTTTTTTTATCATAAGATATCTTTATTTTTAGATTACAATATTTAAAATCCAAACATTATTAAAAGATAAACTTATACAAATATTTTAAGTACTTTTGATATTTGAATTTCTTATTAATGAGGCAAGCATTTCAAATTATATCCTGTAAAACATATCCCCATTCTTTTTCCCCAATGTTTATAGCAGCACAATTTACAATAGCTAAGTGCTGGAAGCAACCTAAGTGCCCATCAGTAAATGAATGGATCAAAAAACTAGGGTACATTTACATAATGGAATACTACTCAGCAGAAAGAAAGAAGGAACTCACACCCTTTGCAACAGCATGGATGGAGCTGGAAAGCATTATGCTAAGCAAAATAAGCCAGGCATTGAAAGACACGTGGCAATGTTTTTGAACATAGAAATGAGAAAACAAAAAAAAAAATCTTACCTTTCTATATCCAATCCATGTTCTTTTAGAAATCAAGATGAGAGGCCTAACTCAGTTTTGGGGGCTAGAATATTCTAGTAGGCATCACTGGGAGGAGAGTGGTTCTTAGGCCAAGAGGATGCTTCGCAAGGCAGTCTTACATGTTCCGTGAGATGATACGAGTCCAGCGCAGCCAGAGAAGTGACCACGTGTCTGAAGTTTACAACATGGTGGGCACTCGAAATAACGCGACCTTATGTAAGCTTTCCAGAAGTCTGTGAAGAACGTGTTCGACCCCCATTTTCCAGATGAGAAAACTGAGTTCTAGAGAGGTGATGAGATACCCCAGACTGCTCAGCTAACCGTCAAGGCTGGATTTGAACCCCGGTCTGCCCGACGTCAGCGCTCGGGCAGGTGGGAGAGCTGAGTGGCTCTGCGTGCGAAGAGATTCATGCTGACCGCCCCCATTAGACAGGGCTCCAGTGTGGTGCTCTGTGTGGTTTTTTTTTTTTTCACTCATAATTTTTCTGAGAATTTCTCTCCTTAGGGTAACATTTTCCATCACCAAAGGTGCTTTGTTTTGGAAAAGGCTGAGTAACAACAGCTCTCTATTTCTTGCTTCCCAGAGAATGGAAAAACACGTGCTGTTCGGTCATGTTTTTAATGGCTCCTTTAAGAAGCAGCACACAAACACTCACATAAATTAGTTCTCGTTTGTTCATCATTTCGAATGCCATCCACAGTGGTTTCAAAAAAGAGCTGGGAACGTGAGTTAAGAAATTGAGTAATTTTACTTCCCTTATACAGTCTGTATCCTCTGCTTTAGAGAAATAAGTGTGCTTGTGATCTCTCAACTTGGAGCTATTTAACATTTCCCAAGGACCAGGAGACTTCCAGGTGCTTTTTGGGCATCCAGGTAGACACTACCTCTAACTATGGGGTTTTTACCTTAAAAATATATAAGATGAGCAAACATATATAAATGAATGATGGCTAGTATTTGTACAGCGCTTTACA
>CM052539.1:10719309-10986624 GCA_028533065.1 Trachops cirrhosus
CTTTCTCCTTCTTTTTACATTGGCTCTTCTAATTCTTTTTTGATTAATTTTTTCAATTACAGTTTACATCCAATAGTGTTTTGTATTAGTTTTAGGTGTACAGCATAGTGGTTAGACAATCATGTACTTTACAAAGTGTTCCCCCTGACATTTCTAGTACCTAACTTATATTCCCTATGTTGTACTATAAACCCCACGACTATTTTATAACTGCTGATCTATACCTCTCAATCCCTTCACCTTTTCACCCCCTAGCAAGTCCCCCAGCCTTCTTCCCCCTAGCAACCATCAGTCTGTTCTCTGTATCTATGAGTCTGTTTCGTTTTGTCTGTTTATATTGTTTATATAAACAATATATAAATTTGTTCTTTAGATTGTTTATATTGTTCTTTATATTGTTCTTTATATTGTTTATATTGTTCTTTAGATTCCACACATAAGTAAAATCCTATAGAATTTGTCTTTCCCTGACTGACTTGTTTCCCTTAGCACAGTACCCTCTAGGTCCATCCATGCTGTTGCAAATGGCAAGACTGCATTCTTTTGTATGGCCAAACAATATTCCATTGAATATATGTACCGCAGCTTTTTTATCCACTCATCTATTGGGGGGCACTTGGGTTGCCTCCATGGCCTGGCTGTTGTAAACGGTGTTGCAGTGAAAAGACGGGTGTGTATAATCTTTTGAATTCGAGTTTTGGGTGTCTTTGGATATATTCCCTGAAGTGGAATCGCTGGGTCATCAGGCAGTTCCACTTTTAATTTTTTGACGGACCTCCACACTGTTTTCCACGGTGGTTGCCCAAATATGCAATGGATCTTTTTTTTTAAATGAAAACCGAATATGTGCCTCCCGTCTTCCTCCTCCTTTACTTTTCCCCCAATTTCTTCCTCTGCTACCCTCCTCCCAGCCCCCACCCCAATGGCTTCTCCGCTCTCCTTCTCACTCTGTCTGTTTTCTTCTGTCCCTCCCCCCCAGGCTTTCTCTGCTTCTCTGGATGCAGGGCATATGATGGCCACTTTAGCTCTTACCTGTCCCATTGGTTCCAGCACCAACAGAGAAGAACCAGAATTACTGAGTACTAACTACAAATTTTAGAGAGACAAAATCCAATTGGCCCATTTGGGTTCTTGGAGGGGGGCCATGGGGGCATATGTCAAGCAGTCAACAAACATTAAAGAAGCACTTAGACCCCAGGCTGTGGGCTTATTGCCATGAGCCAATTAGATTTTTTATACTTCTGTTAATTGAATGCTTCTGTGAGTTAGGCACTGTGCCTGCACCCGTGATTTTATTTCATCTTCACAGGAGCCTTTTGAAGGAGGCATATTCTTACCCCCATTTCTTCTTACCCATGAGGAAACTGAGGCTCAGAGACATTGAACCATTTGCTCAAGATACATAGGTAATAAGAGACAGAGCCAAGATTTGAACTCAGGTCTTCGGACTGTAGAGTGGGCACAATGTAACCACCAGGCTCTACTGCTTAGAAGACATTGACTGCTTCTGTGAATGTTCAGGAGTGAATGAAGGAATGGGGGACTCCTTCACCGTGACCTGAAAGATGTGTCAGAGTAGGGGAGAGACATGTTTCCTTCCAAAGCTTTCCCAGAGCCTCACTGCTCTGACTTACATAACGGTTATTCCCGAGTCCTCATTTAATGTACTTCTTGAGCCTGTCTTGGAATGTCATCTGCTGGCTCTCCAGCTCTCTCTTACTTCAACTCCAGCCCCAACTCAAGTGACAACCAGACCCCCCAGCGGCACCCTGCCCTCCAGCCTGCACCGAAGCCCCAACTCGTGTCTTTGCAACCCTCAACGAAGATAACCGACAAAATAGGACTTTATCCAAACATAACTGTGCCTTTTCCAGGTCCCTGCATGAGGGGCAAGGTGAGAAGTTGTTTATCAACCACGGGGTAGTCTAAATGGGCCTTAATATTCATGGTTTCAGCTACTGAACCATGCCAGACCCCTTTGTAGAGCTGAGACTGGGGCAGGGGGCTTATATTGTTTATATTGTTCTTTAGATTCCCCACATAAATTCCACACATAGATTCCTGGTTAAAGTGGTAATAAAACCGCGGACAAAACTGTTGTCTTAGTAGCCAATAAGAGAAGAATTCCTTTTGGGGAGCGAACCTGTTGATTTGTGAAAACATTGATGAAACCGATTGGGGTGAGATCCCTTGGAGCTCATACAGAGAGTAAAGAACTCCCCAAAGGCAAGGGTGGATCCCTTTTCTAGGCTGGGCACAACTGTTTGATCTTTTGAAATAAGTAACAAGGAAGAAGCGTCTGGACACCAGGAGATGTTAGCAACCACTCGGATTATCCTCAGTATTAACTCCGATTAATGTTCAGCTAGTACGGCATCGCTTCAGTCCTCAGCTTGGTACACGTATTTCATTTTGATCTGTCTAAAGAGATTTCCCAGTTTGGGTGAGGGAAGACCCAGAGAGGCTCCCCCCACCCCACAAATGGATATCTGCTTTGAAGGCAGGAATGGCATTTTAATAAAATCTTCTGGGGAAAAATACCATTAGAAGGATGATAACAGATTATTACTGCACACAGTCAACTGAGGTAGCTTTAATGGGCCCCCCTTAGCTTTCCAAAGTGAATATTAAACAATAAGAATGGCCCAATTTTTGAATAACTATTACTTATAAGGATGTTCCTGTATTTATGTTTCATTTGTTTTAATAATGGAAAAATTCATCTTTCTGAGAAAGATACACACAGATCGTATGTGCAACTCACTGGAAGCAGAGGGAGAGAATTCAATCTATTTTCACCCTTTTCCTGAAAGATGGAGAGAACACATTCTTTAAATGTATATTGAGTTTCAAGAGGTTCAGTTGGGAAATAAAAAAAACATACTAGGTATGTCTAACAGAGGGAATTTAACACGGGCATTGTTATAAAGATGTTAGAAGGGCTGAACAAACAAAAACCAAAGGAAGGAGGGGGTCAGGAAGAACAGAAGGAGACACCTGGGCACGCAGCGCTGCTGGTGTCCCTGGCAGGAGCCCCCTCACTCTCGCGGTGAGGTCTGGGTCAGTCGAAGAGGTGCCTCTTTAGCTTAGGGCAGCTGACATGGAGGTGTTTCTGCCGCGGTGGCAGAAACCCCGAATCATCCAACCCCTGCTGTCATGAGAGCTATCCCCTGCAGACCCACCTGTCAGAGCGTCAGAGCAGGGAGCCTCCCACTTCCTCCCACCAGAGCCTCCCATTGGTGGAACTAACCCGGAAGCCAGCGGGTAAGGGCACCTGGGAATTGTAGTTTGCTGGTTCCTAGCTCCAGGCGTTCAGAGCAGAGCACCGAAAGGCAGCTGCAAACCTACAAATAAACAGGTAAATTATGGGCCCAGGCCTATCAAAGGGGGATTTGAAAAAGGATCTTATGGATCATCAGGGCTTCAAAGAAAGTGGTGGAATTTGAAAGGGAGCTGGGTGATGAGTGTATTGGGAAGAGACAGGAGGATCGAGGATCGATGGGTTGGAGGATCCACAGACAGTCATGCAGGAGAGGTATGATCCCTTCCCACTACCTCTCTTGGGTAAACATCTTACTTATTTAGGAAACAGGTGAAGGATTTTGTTTTATTTACTTTTAATATTTACTTTTCTTTAGAGAGAGGAGACGGAAGAAAGGCAGGGAGAGAACTATCTGTGTGAGATACATTGATCGGTTGCCTCACGTGTGCCCCCCACCGGGGACCAGGCCTGCAACCCAGGCATGTGCCCCGATGGAATCGAACCTGCGACCTTTTGGTTCACAGGCGGCGCTCAATCCACTGAGCCACACCAGCCAGGGCAGCGAAGGGTTTTATATCCAACTTCATGGAAGTGTGGGCTAAGACAGCTCATGAAGGCCCAGGACCCTCGAGGCAGAGACAGGAGTCCATGGATGACTGAGTCCCTGGGAATGTGCCCACGTTTTGGACAGAGCTAGTGTCCTTTAGCTGTGTCTGTGCCTCCTAATGGCAGTCCTATATAGATCTCAAGGGCTGGGGGCCCCAATTTACATCTAGGTTACAAATAGAGTTTTTGTTTGGAATTAGACCTAATTGGTGCCTCTGCTCTGCCTCTTACTAGTTCTATGACCTTTGAAAGGAAACTTGTCAAAGTTACTTACATCCTCTATTTAGCATCTCAGACTCTTCCTCTCGGAAATGGAGGTAACTATGGTTGCTTTGCAGGGTTGTTCCGAGGATGCAATGAGATAATGAATGCATAGCTCCTTGAACAGTGCCTGCTGGGCATGCTCACCCCACCCCCACTTTCCTGCAATCCCCTCCTCTTCCAGCTATACTTTGGGAATGTCTTCTCTGTCTCTCAGGGCCAAGCTCCCGTGCCACCTCCTCCAGGGAGCCTGCCTAGCTCTTAGGCAGAGTGAGACCAAATTTCTTCTGTGTTCTCACTGTCCTTTGTACTTTCCTTTCTTGGATACCTCCCGGCAAAGTGTTGTAAGTGAAACGTTCAGTCTTTTGCCTGGTCCCTGAGCTCACTTGAACTCATTAAAGGGGTTAGCTTCACTTTATTGGTGGGCTCATTCTTCTTTTGTAATAGAGTCCTTAACTGGGCACATGGCTATCCACAGTAAAGACTTCATTTCTCAGCTGTCCTTGTAGCAAATGTGGCTCTGTGATCAAGTTGTGACCAACGGGATATGTATGACTGGGTGAGAGGGAGGTGGTCTGTCCCCTCTCCCCTTCCTCGTTCTCTTTTCCACTGGCTGGAATGGACAGGGCAGTGAATTATTCTGAACCATGTGGATGAAGGCAACATCTCCTTTTAGTTTCCTGGGGCTGCCATAACAAATACCACAAACTTAGTGGCTTAAACAATAGAAATGTAATGTCTCAGAGCTCAGGTTGCCTGAAGTCCAAGGTCAAAGTGTCGGAGGAGTTAGTTTCTTCTGAGGGCTGTGGCGAGAATCTTCCATGCCCCTCTCCCAGCTTCCGGTGGCTTGCTGGCAAGCTTTGGCATTCTTCGGCTTGTAGCAGTGCAACCTCGATCTTTACCTTTGTGACATTCTCTCCACATGCATCTCCATGCCAAATCTGTCCTTTGTAGAAGGACACCAGTCATATTGGATTAGGGACCCACACTACTCCAGTATGACCTCGTCTAAGCTTAACTAATTACATCTGCAACCATCCTGTTTCCAAATCAGATCACATTCTGAGGTACTGGAGGTTAGAACTTCCACATGAGTTTCCATATGAATTTGGGGGGAAGACAGTTCAACCCCAATAACCTCGGTGGAGGCTGTGCTGTACTGCTCAGAGTACTTTTCAGGACCAAAGAATGTATTCCCATGGCTGCCAGCCCTCAGCTATCAGCCCTTGCTGAGAACTGCTCTCAGGTGAAGAGAACCTTCTAGTCCAAGGTCACACCCCTTCCCGGGGGCAGCCAGTACCCCATGACCAGTCTCTTTGTGTTTGTATAAGGCTTTGCCTCAACTTGGGCAACTCTGAAAGGCCATTACAGCTTTAGGGATCCTCTAGGGGATGGCTGAGGCTGTGGCCATGACCACATCACGGCCCAACACCCACCCCTGTGCTCAATCCAGCAGGTACCCTTTTCCGTAGGTGTGAGCCCTGCATGCTATCCTGCATCTCGGAGTCCTTGGGGGCTCAAACTGCAATACACCCTAAAGAACCAAAAGCAGAGAGGAATCCTGTACCCCCAACCCCAAGGAGCTTCCCTATTAGTCCTGCATCGTTTGCTCCAGCATTGTGATAAGAGAAAGGAATAAACTGCCCTTCACTCAAGGTGCTCCTATTTGCAGTCTCTGTCATCGCAGCAGGAAGGGTACCCGAAGCACCTGGGGAGGCTGCAGAGTGGCGATTTGCACTGAGCAGGTGACTACACTCGATGAGCTCAGATGGTCTGTCCAGCCTGCCGTTTCCAGAATTCCCAGATATTGTGAACCCAGCCTAGGGGGTCGTGGCCTCCAGACCTGTGCATCTCTAGGGAAACTGACAAATACTTGTTCGGGGTTACATCCAAGAGCTCTAACCTCCCTGCAGTGGTTGTGAGGGTTGTGAGCGTTGTGAGGCAGCCAGCTGGGCAGCATCTGCAGATGGCATTTGGGATGCACTGGTGCAGTGTATGTGTGTGTGTGGGGGGGCTCACTGAACTAAGGGGACTTAGTTCCAGCTCTGAATGCCTCTCTTCCCACCTCTGTTATTTTCCAGGCTTCAGTTGCCTCATCTCTAGCACAGAACTAAGTTATTTGAAAGTCCCTTGCTCCTCCTACATCAGAAAGTTGCACAAGGCCAAATTGAGCCCAGATGAAGGGCTTTGGAAGGTCAGCGGCACTGTCTAAACACACGAGGTGCGATTATCATGATTGGTATTGACATTAAAAGGCTGTTTTGGTCACAGGTTGTGCAAAGCGATGCTTGACAGATGGTATTCCCATAATGCTCCCAGCGGTCTTGTTACTGGGGGATTTTCCACTGAACGCAGTTCTCTTTCAAAGTTTTGTTTTGAAACCAGAGAGCCAGTGAGGAGCCTTGGTTAATCCTGGATGCGGGCTGAACAACTCAACTAGCTGAGCATGGAGCAGGCCTTTTATCTCGACCTGGACCTTTTGTTGACCTGAGAAGAGAGGCTCTTTCAGCCCCTAAGACAGCTAGCTGGCCGCGGTGGACCAAATGTGAGCTCCAGGCTTATTGCAGGCTCCGGACGGAGTTGAGCCAAACTCTGCCTTTGTCTTGATGTGCATTCTTTGGGGTGGTGTGTGTGTGTGTGTGTGTGTGTGTGTGAGAGAGAGAGAGAGAGAGAGAGAAAGGGGGAGAGGGGAAGGAGGAGAAACGGAGCGGGGAGGGGATCATAGCATACTGGAGCTGGAGGGTTCCTTAGAGCCATCTAATCCAGTCTCTTCACATTGCCAGTCATGACACAAGGCTCAGAGAAGTTTAGCATCTTGCCTACCATTGCACAGCAAATTAGGAGACAGCTAGGTGCAGAGCACAGGATTTTTTAAACTTCTAGGCCAGAGCTGTTCCCCCCCCCCAGAGAGGCTGTTGACCGAACTCTCTTACATGTTGACCATCGCTATCTCCCAGACCGCACAGCTGGGGAGTGGGGTGGAAGGGTTGGACTCGTTTGCTTGGAGCCAGTTTCACTTCTGATAACTGGTTCCTCCCTCTGGTGTTGCTAGATCCTGGTTAGATTAGCTGTTGCTGGAAAGCAGCCAAGGGCACTGACCCAGCTGACCCTGGCTGACCCTACTTTGAAACGCAGTAGAAAGCCGATTGTGGTCTGGGGCACGGGCAGCATGACACCCTCTGGCTCTCAACAGGCTGCGCCAACCACTGCTGGAATCCCTCCATCAAAGGCCCTCTTTGGGGTTGCCTTTCTGTGATTCCTCTATTTAAGATGTAAATACCCCTGGGAGCGGCCACCCTTTTCCATCTGACCTGCTATTGTTGCCTGAGCGTGTCTGGGATCGCAGAGCAGGTCCTGAGAGAGAACGGAGCGGAGCACATGTGGAGTGGGGTGAGGCGACAGGGGGAGCATGGAAGGCAGGACCTGGGTCGTGGGAAACACGTTTTTCTCATGCACAACTGCAGGGAGGGCTGGTGGGCTCTGTGGGCCTGGGCCCTGCCCGGGGGAGGGGCGTTTGACTTTCTTGCCTGAAAATCTTGACCTAATCCTAATTTCATGTAGACTGTCTGGGAAGTCCAGGCTGTCCCCAGATTTGGCTCCTCCCACAGGTGGGGGGCAGGGAGCTGGGAGGCAGCAGTGCTCCACACCTGAGAACAGAGGCTACTGGGGTTCAAGGGCCCAGGTGTAAGTGTCACTGACACTTTTGGCCATGTCGGGGACATGGAAGGACTCCTGAGGTCCTTTCTTATGTCCAAGGCTTCAAGATGGCTTCAGAGAGAGAGCAGAAGGCAGGCTTAGTGCTCAGTGATGGCCGTGGGAGGGCTCGGGGATGGGCCTATGCAAAGTCAGGGGAGGCCCCATCTTCCTACTGTGATCTCCAGAGAAAGGAGAAGAACCTTCTGACTTCTCAAATAGCCACTCCACACATCCCCACTGGCTCTGCCTTCTTACCCCATGGATCAGCCTTTCTTTGGGGAAAAAAAGAACATTACAAAAATAAAGCCATAGAAATTATGGAAATGAATAAGGAAAAAACCAATCACCTATAATCTTGTTACCCAGAGAAAATCACTGTGGGTATTTTGGCTTGTGTTCCCCCAGTATTTGCATGTGCGTGCATGTGTGTGCAATTATATGCGTGTGCACACCCACACACATGTGCACACACGAACAAGCGCATAGGTACACACACTTGTAAGTGCATGTGCACAAAGCACACACATACATGCATGCACACACATGCGTGTGCACATACATACACATACGCACACACAAGTGCATAGGCACACACATGCATATATGTGTGAGTGCCTGTGCACATGTGTGTGCATGCATGTGTGCACAGATGTTCATGGGTTCCTATCAAACAGCCCTGTTCCCCGTCTGATGGTGTGATGTCTGAACCTCCTGAGAGTCTGAAGAGCTGGCCGGGAAGATCTGAATGAAGAGAAGGGAACATTACAGAGGTGTGGGCAGAGTTGAGGAATGAACATGCTGTGGTGTGGCCCTCTGAGGCTCGCTAGCCACTGGCAGGACTTACCTCCCCTACGGCTGCCAGGGAAGCAGAGCTTTTCCTTTGGAGGAGCTATAGCCATGGAGAGGGCTACAGGGCGGGGTCCGTGGCCAGGAGAGGATGGATCAGAAACTGCCGGCAGCAGGACACTTCTCACCTCCTGACCCTCGCTGCTGCCTCCTGTTGGCTCTGCCCAATTGAAAGCCAGAGGTCAAGGGGGCCCTGATGTGGCGGCCCACTGGGGCAACTTGCCCGGATCAGAGAAAGAACAGAATGCACTGGTATTGGGGGGGAAGGTGGGGCAAACAAATAGACGACAGAAACTTCTTTCCCTGGAGAGGAGTGAGTGAGGAGCCAGAGAGAGGCTGATTTTGATGGTGGAGTTATTTTACAAGTAAGTAAAATCAGGCAGGATGGAGAAAAAGCCCCTCCCCCTGCCTCCCCTCACCTGTTTGTCTATCTCTTTATCTCTGTGTCTGTCTGTGTATCTATCATGTATCCCTGTCTCTAAATTCTTCTAGGAGAAAATCGGGGGCAGCAGGAAGGAGCAGCTACGTGCAGGCTGTGGGTCCAGACACTTGAGTTGGAGCGCCAGCTGGACTGCTCAACGGTGGTGGGACTTACTGAAGCTCTCAGAGGATCCACTTCCTCATCTCTCCATGGGACCAGTGGTGGTCACGAGGATCAGATGAGTGAATGCCAATGTGTAAAGTGTTTAGAACAGTGCCTGGCACATAGTAGGTGCTCAGGAACTTTATAGCCATGCCAACAATTCATTGCAGTAGGAACTAGTGAATAGTTGGGTAACACTGTCTGGTCACCAGGTCCTGAGCGTGGGCCTGGAACCAGCTTGCTTCTCCCTCTCTGATGGCTCACCCCAGGGTAGACTTAGCTTCCCCAGGCGGGGGTCGCAGGAGTGACCCTCCCAATGATCTGCCTGGGAAGTTCTCTCCTAGCTCAAGCCTTTGAACAAGAAAATCCTCATGGGGAGGGAGCCATTCTCACTGAGGTGCTAAGAATTTATCAGATTTTGGCAGGAAGGGAGGAGACATTCAGTGGCTCTGACCTGAAAGGAGAGAAAAGAGAAGGGAAGGAAGAAAGAGGAGAAGCAAAGGCACAAAGGGAATTCGTGAGACACAAAGGCCAGCCTCTGCCCTCTCCTCCCCCAACCCCCACCCCGACCCCGCAGGCGCAGGTGTGCGCTCCATCGTCCCATCTTCCCTCAAATGCAGCGAGGCCGGTGGAGTGAGCCAGGCTGACCTCAGTTTCCTCACCTGTGAAATGGGAATAATAACCTCTCAATTCAGGGAGATTAAATGCAATACAATAATGTATCTGTGGAGCTTGTTAGAGTGCCTGGCGCAAAACCTGAAAGAATATATGATCACGAAAAACAAAACCTTGGGGCATTTCTCCAAAGAAGACATATAAATGGCTAATAAGCACAGGAGAAGATGCTCAACATCACTAGTCCTTAGGAAAATGCAAATCAAACCCACAGTATAACCTCATACCAATGAGGATGGCTACTATTTAAAAACCAGAAAATAATGAGCGTTGGCGACAGTGTGGAGAAAGTGGACCCCTTGTGCACTGCTGTCAGGAACGTAAAATGGTGCAGCCACTGTGGAAAGCAGTATGGCGGTCCCTCGTAAAATTAAACATAGAATTAGCATGTTAGCCTAGGATCCAGCAATTCCATCTCTGGGTACACACCCAAAAGAAGTGAGAGCAGGAACACGAAGGGATATTTGCACACTCATGCTCGTGGTAGCATTATTCACAGCAGCCAAAAGGTGGAAGCAACCAAGTGTCCGCTGATGGACGGTGGATAAGCACGGTGCATACACACTGTGGGACACTATCAAACCTCACAGAGGAAGATATTCTGACCAAAGCTGTAGCAGGGATGAACCTCGGAGACATTATGGAAGTGCAATCAGCCAGTTACAATCATAAGGGCAGAAGGGAGGTTTGCCAGGGGCTGTGCAGGGGGCAGCAGGGAGCTCGTGTTCAGGGGGTGCGGAGCTGCCGCTGGGGAAGATGACTGGCTTCTGGAGAAGATTGGCTGCAGAGCAATGTGGAAGGGTTTACTGCCACGGGATCGGGCGCTTCAGATGATTGAAATGGTGAATTTTATATTGTCACAACGAAGTAACAAAACAAAACTAACAAAACAAAACGGAGCCAAGGGATTTCTAAAAACAATAGTATTATTAACCACAATTACTATTATCTTCCTGCAAGTAGGTTCTGTTTATTTTCCTAACACTCTTTTCCTCTGGAGCCCAGCAAGACAGGAAATCTTCACACAAAACAAACCCCAAAAACACGAAGTGGAGAAAAAAACCCTCAGGCTGGGTATAAGGTCTCCTCCTCTTTGTCTTCCTTTTCCGTTTCCTTCTTCTGGAAGGCAGGTCCTGTGTCTTGTCACCGTTTTATTTCCAGGGCCGAGCACAGTGCCGGCTTATTAGAGTTTTTTTTTCAATGACTAAATGACAAAGGCTATTCTCAGGAAAAGCTTGCCTCTGTCTTCCTCCTTACACTCCTAGAAATGCATCTTGAGGCTGTCGACTTGGATTATATCAACACGGGGGAGCAATGGAGAAGCGAGTAGAAAAGACTGCTCCTGTCTCCTGGGTCGGGGGGGTGGGCACAGCTCTCCCCATTTGTCGGGATAAAGCCCATTAGGTGAGACGCGGCAACTTTGGAGCCAGGACTTGGTGAGAGATCGGCAAGGTTCTCATCCCTTTCTAGAAATGCTGAGTCCCTTATTCACTAACCAGAAAAACAGACGAGTGTCCTCTCCAGGATCCAAGTCACTTCCAAAAGGACTGATTTCATTTCCTTTGAGTTACATAAGAGGCTTTCCTGGCACTTCATTTTATCCATTGAACATTCCTTTGAAATGTTCTAATTCTGGGATACACAAGAGTCACTTCTTGGTAGAGCGAGATTTATGTCAGGGTTTGAGAACTGGTATGTTAAAGCCTTTGGGGCCTGGGATGAAAGACCTGTTTGCCTGTTTGGCTTGTTTTCACAGAGTGTTTGAGCCACTGGGGTTCTTTCTCCCCTTGCAGACCGTGTGCCTTGTCTTGGGAGTGAGAGCAAAAACAAGCAGAAAGAACTGCACTCTGATCCAATTGACCAGGGCAGTAGGTGGGCTTCTCGTTGCCTAGCTTCAGCCTTCAGAGGACCTGTGCTTGGTCACGGCGACTCTCACTACCATCCTAGGCACACTAGGCTTGCCAATTGTATTAGTTAGCTTTTGCTGTGTAACAAATGACTCCAAAAGTTGGAGGTTTAAAACCACAGCTATTTCTTTAGCTTTTGAGACTCTGGGCAACTGGTTATTTCTCCGGGCCAGGTGGGACTTAGGGCTGCTGGGTTCATGCATCTGTGGTCAGCTGCTGGATGGCTTGGGGGCTGGCCAGTCTAGGACAGCTGTAGCTGGGTTGGCCCCCCTCTGGTCCATGCAGCCTCCCACCCTCCAACAGTCTTGCCCAGTCTAGGCCTTTTCCTGTGGCAGTGGCCCAAGGCCGAGAGAGAGAGAGAGAGAGAGAGAGAGAGAGAGAGAGAGAGAGAGAGAGAGAGAGAGAAAGAGAAAGAGAGAGAGAGAGAGAGGGAGAGGGAGAGAGAGGGAAGCAATGAAGAAGGCCCCTTGAGGTCCAGGCTTGGAACTGACCAGTCGTCACTTCCACTGCCTCTTATGGGCCACACAAGTCATAAAGCCAGCCCAGATTCAAGGAGTGGGGAGGCTGATTGGAAGAGGAAGAAGACTGTGGGACTCACGTTGCTCATCTGAAGTTGGACACGATAATGCAACAGCGTGGCTCCTCTAGACAACGTCAGGCAGATGCAGCGTGCTGCTCGTGCACTTGTCAGTTCATTCATTCACTCATTCATTCACCTGTAGCAAGTGTTTCTTAGCAGCTCTGATCCGAGAGACGAAGGGCTACCAACACGCTATGGAGGAACCGCTGCCCCGACAGTAAAACATAACAACATCCTCTCCAAATCGAGCTCTTATATGTGCCAGACACAGGTTATTTTAACAGAATCCTCACCAACTTGTATTTGTTAGGTATTATTCCCATTTTGCAGATGCAGGAACCAAGGCCCAGAGAAACTGAGCAAAGCTGCCCAACATCACACAGCTAGCAATGGAAAGAGCAGGATGATCCAGAACAGGCTTCAGAGCTTCCGTTCTCAATGCCCATGGCCTTGCCTATATTGGACTCCCTCTGTGTTGCATTTCAACTTCGGCTGGCTTGTCCTAGGCAGGTGCAGCCGGATGCTAAGGAATGGCACAGTCAAGTGGAGATCTGAAACAGCAGTAGGTCCATGACCCAAGCAGCACGGTGAGAGCCGCTGGGACATTTTATGTCAAAGTACTGGGGACCCAAACTCCGTGGATAATTGCTGTGTCTTGCTGTGGCCAGACGTAGGCAGAGCGGGCCAATCACTGCCTCCTGTCTCAGCAGCAGATCCTTGCCTCTCATCACCAACGGCCCGGGCCACTGTCCCCGTCCATTCTTTGTCAGCGTGGGGATCTAGTCCCTCAGGCCAGAGCCCACTCATCACCCGTCATCTGCCCGATTTGATGGCAACCCGAGAAGGCCAGAGGTGAGAAGCAGAGTGCAAGGCAGGAAGGGGACTGCTGTATGGAAATACCCCAGGGACATGTTAATTTCTCTACATGTCCTTCTGGCATAGTGAAGGCGCCCAGAGTCCAATCAGCTGCCCTTTTGAAAGAACACTGAGGCGGCTGCTCTTTTTGAAAGAGCGGGAGGCCAAGCTGAAGCCAGGCTGGGATTCTCTGTCCTGCCCTTTCTCTGGCTCTTCATCTTGGCTCGCAGTCCTCCTCTGATCTGGAGGCCGAAATCGCCACGCATTCCATTAGAAAAGGGAGGCTGAGAGGCTGCAGCAACTGTGTTGTGGTTTTACGAGCGGCTTTCACATATGTACCCTTTAAAAAATGTGACACCGTCCCTCTGCGAAAGGTATCATTATACCCATTTTATAGATGGGTAAACTGAGGCCCAGAGAGACTACATAATGGGGCAGGGGAAGTATGCAGGATAAGGGGTTGGGAGAGTGGGACCCTAACATCAGTTTTCTTATCTATAAAAAGAGAAAGGTTGGGAAGGGGTTAGGGTTAGGGTCAGGGGACTGGGTGATAAAGGGGAAGGGATTGAGAAGTACCGACTGGTAGTTACAGAACAGTCACGGGGATGTAAAAAGCACAGCATGGAGAATGTAGTCAATGCTATCACAATAACTATGTATGGTGCCGGGTGGGTGCTGAAAATATGCCTAACCATGATGCTGTACCCCTGAAACAAATACAAAATAATACCGAATGTAAAATGTAGTTGAAATAAAAATTTGTTTGGAAGGGAAGGGTTGGCCACTTGCAGGCCTAATAGTCAATGAATTTCTGCCAAATCGCTTCTTGATAAACAGCTTTGGCTGCTTGCCTTCTGCCTGTCCACACCTCCTAAATCTCCCCTGAATTTCTCCACCCCATCTCCACTCTGCCAAGTTCCTTTTCTTGGTATTTTGTGCCTTGGCTCGCCCTGAAGGGAACTACACTTCTCTGGATGCTGTTTTGTGGAGTTTTTAGTGGGCAGAGAGACTCAGCCACTTGGTGGTGCTGTGGGAATAGGTTTGTTCTCATAAAGCCACCTGGAAGTTTCTGCAGGAGAACCTCAGGTTTAACGGCAGGGACACCAGCAATGGTGTTTGGGGGAAGAGGAGCAGTTCATACCTGGGTGTGTGTTTCCAGCATCTGTCCACATCCCTTTCCCTGGGACAATCGGGGCTCTGAGTTCAGAGGTTTCCGGACTCCCGAGTGAAGTGCTCGTACTGGAGGGACCCGGCAAAGACAGATCTGGCAGGGTGCCCCATTCACCCAAATTCCTGGAACATTCTGTCCTACTGGGGAGATAGTCAGTCTCTCTCCTCCCCATGTAGGACACGCAATTTCTTTTTGGAGCCATTAGGTATACAGTCAAGTGACCGCTATCTTTCCAAGAGCTGACTTTCTGTGACTTTCAAAGAACTGCTGTTTGGAGGATGTGGTGTTGCCTGCATAAAAGCTGTAGTGCAGCAAAACAAAACAAAACAAAAAAAACCTGTGTTGGAGTCCTCGCTCCCCGTCTGGGAGCTGTGAAACCTCAGGGAAGGCACCCAGTCTCTGAGTACCTCAAGGGAAAAGCATAAAAAGAGCTAATCCCAAGTAAGATGCCGTTATGGGAGTTAGAAGAGCCCACGCCTGCGAAAGCGTTTTGTAAACTGTGAAGCATGACACCGATGGAAGGTATTGGAAACTTCCCGAGGGCAGAGGACGATCTTACATTGTATAACACTCTGTATCTGTCCCCGGTCCTTGCGCAATTACTGCGTCTCATCGATGCTCGAGTCACGTTTGTTGGATGAATGGATGAACAGGTGGATGCAGAGATCACAGACTGAAGGGCAGACTGAAAACGTGCCTGTGAAATGAGGGTCTCAGAGGGTGAGGCTGGAGAGGGAGCAGGAGAAGCAGGCCCTTGAGAGGAATCTGGGGCACGTGCCTCATCTGCCAGGACGGCAGCTCACCATCCCTCACCAGCTGGCCGCCCGGGCAGCCTGGCTCCACTGGTGCCCAGCTGCCAGACCCCGGGCCACTGGAGGCCCGTGTGACTGACTGTTCCAGAGCAGGTGAGCCAAGAGCTTCTGCCGTCAAGGGCAGGCTGGTGACGCGCCCGGAATGCTCACCCTCTTGTGACTGCTCTTAGAGCCTAAGTCCCTGGTGACAGTAAACACAACAGGTACAGGGCCTGACACTGAAGTTGCCCCGGGTCTTGGGAGGGCTGGAGGAGGGACCCGTATCCCATGGCTGGAAACACAAATAAAAGGAGGACAGGTAAATATAGGCACTTATGTTGGAAATCTAGATCTCAAGTCTATTTTTCCCTGACCTAGTTTTTTTTTTTTTGTTTGGGACGGCATTACTCGGGAACTTGTATGTACTTTCCATGGTTATCGATCTGGTAGTGTTTATATGTCATAGACCTGATAGATTAAATCTGATAATATTATTATTTAAACAGTAATAATAGCAGCTACCATTTTATCAGTGCTTACCACGTGGCTGTGTAGCTCCTATGCTAAATACTTTGTAGACATTATCTTATTTAGTCTTACAAGGTAAGCATTAACCCTGTAGGGTCATACCACACACTCTGTAAGGTGAAGTGTGATGCCCATTTCACAGATAAGGAAACTGAGGTTTAGTCTTTAATTACTCACTAGGGTTTTAGAGCTAGCAGATAAAAGAGCTGGAACTCAAACTACTCATTCATCTATTTATTCGCTCATAAATAATGATTTGAGAGCCTATTATATACCAGGTACTGAGGATCCATGAGTGAATAATATAGATAAAAACTCCTGCTTTGTCCAGACAAATACAACAAATAAGTATAGTATACCATGTGGTAGCAAATGCAACGGTGAAGAATAGAGCAGGGAAAGGGGGTAAGGAGCCCCAGTGGTGGGAGGAGGGGGGCGGGCTGCAGCATAGAACGGGATGGCCAGGAAGGACCCCACAGACGAGGTGACAACTCTCGAGCTGATGGTGCTGGGCTGCTGTGCTGCGTAGGTCAGAGGGTAGAACTTTGACGCATTTGAACTTTGCCCAGTGGGGCCAATTGAAAAATTGGGAGGACACGGAAGATTTCTATGGACTCACCTTTCCCTTAAGTTTATCCTCCCTTTCCTGGACTATGCATATTCGGAGTAAGACATAGGAAAGTAAACTAGGGAGGGTGTGAAGGTAGTAAAATTTACCACCATCCATGCATCATCCACCCATCCATTTAATGTTTACACGGCCCCCGTCACAAACAGGATCGAGCCTTCCCTTAGAAAGAAGACTCAGATCCAGAGCTGTCCTGCTGGGCACAGCAGCCTCTAGACTTGTGGCTACTGAACACTCGAAACGGGACGGGGGAACTAAGGTTTTAATTGTATGCAATGGACAAAATTTTAAATTAAGAAGCTGGGGAGCAGTGCAAAATAGTTTTCTGTTAACTATAACTTTATTGTTTTAATAGGGTTAAATTTCAGTTTAACCGTTAAAAACTTAACTGTGAATTGAGATTTTTTATTATTATTATTAATCCTCATCCAAGAATACATTTATTGATTTATGTGTGTGTGTATGTGAGAGAGAGAGAGAGGGAGAGAGAGAGATATCAGTTGGTTGCCTCCTGTATGCCCCCTGCCGGGGGTTTGAACCCACAACTTAGGTATGTGCCCTGACAGGGAATCAAACCCTCAATATTTGATGTATGGAATGATGTGCCAACCAACTGAGCCACCTGGGCCAGGATGAACTGCGATTTCTTTTAATGGTAAAATACACAACAGTGTTTGAAGACAGAAGAATGTAAAATATTCCCTTAATGGATTTTTATATTGATTGCATATTAAAATGGTAATATTTTGGACATACTAGATTAAATAAAATACATTATTAAGATTAATTTAAGTTTTTTACTTGTTCTTAACGTGGCTGCTAGAAATGTTAAAGTGATATATATAGTAGCTCACATTATATTTTAATGGATAGCACTGTTTTAGAGCTGACCATTCTGGAGCTCTCAGGCAGCTGGGCAGAGCTAGGCACATGGTCAAATAATTGTAATGCCACAGGGACAGAGAACTGAGCCTGCAGTTCTGAGATCAAAGGAGAGATGACGTCTTAAGCTAGGTCTCCACAATGAGTAGGAATTCATCACCTGCAGGACAAGATACGGGGCATCCCAGGCATCAGGCACAGCGTGTGCAGAGGCAGCGAGGCATGAAACAGTGAGAAGTGTGCCAGAACGCAGGGTGCACGGTGGGAGAGGGTGGTGTGGATATGCACCGGGCATATCGTTAGGGTCTGACCGTGCAGGGAAAGGGGAACCAACATTACTCAGCAGGAGAAAGTCACAGCTGTGTGCCAGCCACTGGGTCTGATGCTTTCTCCTACATCGGCTCATTCACTGGTTCCACACATACTTGTTGAGTGCCTACTATGTGCTAGGCGTTGTGCTGAGTATACAGCGGGGAACAAGGCAAAGACCCTGCCCTCACAGAGCTGACATGTGGGTCAGGACAAGTAGGAAAGACAGCAAACCCAGGTCCGAGAGGTCCAGTGACTTGGGCAAAGTGACACAGTGGGGACCGCTCAGGGCAGGATTCCCATCCAGGACTTTCTGATGCTAACGTCAATGCTCCCCTTATCTTGTCAGGCTGTGCAGGCTGAGGAGTTTGGACTTTGTCCTGAAAGTCACAGGAGGTCAGCAGAATGTTGAAGGAGGGAGACAGGGCGTCAGATGTGTGTTTTAGGAACAAACCCAGGCGACTGCCCGGAGGAAGGATCGTACTGAGGAGACTGACCACAGTGCGGTAGTCCCTCCTTTCTAGTTCTTGTGGGCCCCCATCCTTGGCATGTGTCATAGCCCCTTCCTACTCCCCCCAAATCGCATCCTTCTCTTCCAAAGTCTATTTTCAATACAGTGGCTAGAGGGAGACTCTTCCAACTCAAGTCTGACTGTCATTGCTCTAATCAGAATGGGCCAATGGCTCCCGCCTGACTCAAAACAAAACCCACAGTTCTTATATCGTTACACAGAGCTCTACAGGATTTGGTCTTTGGTTAGCTCTCTGCCTCCCACTCCTACTACTGTTCTATTTCACTCCGCTCACAATGACCTCCTTACACTTTCAGGAATCTGCCAAGAATATTCCTGCCCCAGGGCCTTTGCACTTACTATGCCATATGCCCGGGAGGCTCTTCCCCAGGTACCCTATTGTCCCCCAGATGTCCAGACTGTACACTCCCTGGCTTCCCTGGGGGCCTCTGCTCAAATGTCACCTTATCATCAGAAAGTCTTCTCCTTGCTACCATCCTCATACCCTACCTTCCTCCTTAGCCCTGACTTTTTCTTCCTGCCAGTCCTTATCATGACCTGACCTTTAATACATATATTTGCCCATGGTAAATTGTCTACCTGTACACCTAATGAAGGCCGGGATGTCGTTTTTGCTCACTTCTGTATCCCCAGTCCCTGTTGATAGGTTCATGATGGGCCCATGGTAAGCGCTTGGCTAATACGGTTGAATGTGTCCATTCACGCAGCAAAATGTAGAGAAGAGCTCTTTACACCTCCACCCACCCTGCCCGGAACCCCTCATGTAAGCTCACAGGAACCCAAAGGCGCTTCCATTATGGCCGATCAGAGGTGTTTCCCCCAACCCGATGCTAGCACGCTCTCCTGCGTGGGACAGATTTGCTTTCTGGACTTTCTGGCGGCTGCTCTGGTGCCCTGGTGGTGTTTTCCGCCTCTGGAGTGCTTTCCCTGTTTAGCGGGAATTCACCACACTTCAGTTTCTTTTCTCCGCAGCAGAACCTTCCAGCAAATCCCCCGCGGCTCCCCTGCCCCACCCCAGCCCAGGAAGAAGCTATCTTGTTTTTCAGTATAAAGTTGAGCAGGAGAACACAGAGCAAACGGAACTGTTGCCGATTGTCCTCTTTCCCTGTCCTCAGCACACGTGCACAAAGAAGGGGGAGAGATAAGGCATGTGCGAGGAATGTGAAACCGAAATCTGCAAAAGGGTCAAAATTGTCAGTGCAGGAGGGTCACCATCAGTCACCTTGCCCGATGATGTCATCTCACAGAGAGACAAAGGCACCTGCCCCAGGCAGCACCGCAGAGTACAGCGGGGCCTAGGAGGCCTGTCCTTGACCCCATGCTGTGGGGGATGCTCGGACTGAAGCTCTCCCCAAACGGGAGGCTTCTGCCCTCTTAGTCACCACATGGGTGAGAAAAATGGAGAGGAAGGTCTCAGTGTGGGTTACCTCAGTGGAAGCCTTGTAGTATCCCCTGGTTCTGTTAATAATTCTCTTTCCTGATGTCATCCATAAATCCCCATGAAAAGGTCTTGCCTTGTATCCTTTTAAACACAAAATAGAATACCAGTGGGAAGGTGGCAAATAATATTAACGGCAACATGTGTTAGGATCTAGTGCCCGTCTCATGCTGTTTTTAGTACTTTTGTTGCATTAACTCGGTGGGTCCTCAACAGAAACCCTTCGAGCTGGGTATTCTTAATGTCCCCATTTTACAGACGAGGAAACTGAGAAACAAAGAGGAAGTGGCCCGAGAATGCACAGCTTAAAAGTTGTGGAGCCAGGGTTTGAACCCAGTGGTTTGGTTTCTGGAATCTCTGCTCTCAACCATTATCCTTACTATTTCTCTAGCCACTTAGCAGGGGGGGACGCATAGCTTTCTCTTTTGCTTTGTGAATAAATTTAAGTTTTTATTTTAGGTATCTATTTCACATCCAAATAGCCTGGGTGCTCCCAAGAAGCTGGGTGGCCAGAGGTCAGCTGAATGCTGTGCATTGTGTTTATTACCCATCGGCGGGAGCTCCGTGAGGATGAGACCATGCCTGTCTTGTCCCAGCACACCCTCCACCCCAGAGAGCTGGGGTGTAGTGAGAGGGTAAGAGATATCGTTGAATGAGGAAATGTGTTTCTGACTGTTTCATGGCTATTGCATACTCTTCTTTGGTCTCTGATGCACGTACCTGAGGAAAAAATTAAAGGAAAAACTCTGGCTCCAAACAATCTGCTTTCTCCTTAAGCAAGTAGACAGTGAATATAAAAGTGGCATTTTTGGTTTCAACGATTCAGATGGTTGCTGTAATCTTCAATTTTGCTTTTTATATGTAAATATGACTTAGTATACGCTGTATGTATTAGTGAGGGCGGTACTTGATGCTGTAACAAAAACCCCTTCTAATTTCCAGGGCTTAACACAGTACAGGTTTATTTCCCACTCTGGCACCAGTCCAATGTCCTGATCAGAGGGTGGCTTCATTCCTCAAGGTGATGCAGGGACCCAGGCTGCTTCTGTCTAGTGAGTCTACCATCCTTCGGGGCCTTGGAACCCTCTGCTTCCAGGGAGGCAAAGTGGGGAAGGCAGACCAGTTTTTAAACGTCCTCGCGTGGGTCCATCACTTTTGCTCATATTCCATTAGAGAGAACTAGCCGCATGGCCATGCTCGGATGCAAGGGAGGCTGGGAAATACAGCATCAGCTGAGCAGCTGTCCACCAGCTCCCCCTTAAAAGGAGAAGCACGAATTTTTGGTGGGCAGCTAGCAATCTTTTGCCACTGTGAAAGATAAGCATCTTCTTAGGTTGCTCTTTAATGCAAAATGTCTACCAGACAACATACTTAAGTTAGAAGTATCACAATCTTTGGTAACTTTCCAAAACCTCATCCAGAAAAATGGAAGACAAGTGTCAACCAAAGCACAGGCATTCATTGATGGGAGCTGGGATGTCAGGCAGCTTGGAACAGAGGTCTGAGCAAAACCTTTGGGTCAGAGACTAGGGTTCAAACTCTGATTCAGGCAGTTGCTAGCTGCCTGATGATCACCAGCAACTTAACTTGGGGCTCAGTGTTCTCAACAGCCAAATGGGGGTCCTAACACCCAGATGGCAGTTTTATGATAATTAGAAGTAATACTTGTAAAGGTCCTGGAAGACAGTAGATAGTAGATAAATGATAACTGGTAGTACTATTACTGGTTTTCTGAGCAAAGATTTCTCAAGAAAGCAAACATACCTTTTTTTATTTTTTTAAACTTAAAAAGACTTTATTTATTCTTAGAGACAAGGTGTGGAGGGAGAAAGAGTGGGAGAGAAACATCAGTGTGTGAGAGAAACATCAACTGGTTGCCTCTTGCACAACCCTGACTGGGGACCTGGCCAGCAACCCAGGCATGTGCCCAGACCAGGAATCTAATCGGTGACCTTTCAGTTTGCAGGCCGATGCTCAACTCACTGGGCCTCACCAGCCAGGGTAACTTCTTTCTTTTAAATTGCTTTGGAAATAGAAATTTAATACACCATATGTAGTATATGTTGTAGGACCATGTGGGTGTCATGCTTCTAACTGCGGATGTTACAACTGTCCTGTATCCAGAATGAAGCTAGAAATCAGCATAAACAAGCAGTGTGATTAAACTGTTCATGATTGCCCGAATTCCAGTAGGAGCCCTGGAGGATGAAAAGTAAGTATCATAGCCAAGATTTATTGAGTGTGTATATTATATCCCTTAATGCTCACACCTACCCCACGGGACATATTATCATTACCACCACTAATACCATCTATGTTATCACCATCACCACTTTGCAGATGAGAGAACCGAGGCATAGAAGGGGAAAGGAATCGTCCAGGATCGTCAATTACTAGTGTTAGAACAGGGATTTGAACCCTAGCAGTCTGACTCCAGAATGCAAGATCTATCTAAGTCCAGGAGTCTGGGATTGGAGGGAAAGCTTTATCTATGGAAAACACTCGACTACAATGCATGATAGCATTGTGCTGAAGTGTGGTTCAGATTATAAATGCTATAGGAATTCGGTCTGGAGAGGAACCCCCAGGGCTTGGGCAGGGGCAGGACTGTGTGCCAGGCATTGTACTGGGTGTCTCCATCCTTCCCATGTAAGGAGAGGCAGCACAGTGCCTGTGGAAGAGGAAGAGCTCGACGTTTGGGACTGGACAGGTAGGGTTCAAAGCCAGGTGCTGCTATTGACAACCTGCGTAACCTCAGGCAAGTTACTTAACCTTTCTGGTACGGTTTTCTCCCTTGAAAACAGGGATCACAACAACCACTCTAAAGAGTTTACTGTCATAAAATGGTACCGAACTGTGGTTGGTGCTATTCACTCAACAAATACTGATGAAGTCCCATGCCCTTGTGAGCAACATTAGCAGCCAGAATGAGCTAGGTTATGTTGCTGTAACAAACGACGCCCCCCAAATCTTGCTCACACTACTTTTCCAACCCAGGTTAGCTGGGACTCTGCCACCTTGCAGAGACCCAGACTGGCTGGAGGAGGCGCTATCTCTGTATTTCCATGGTTGTCGAGACAGGATTGCCAAGACTGTACTTTCAGAATTGTCAAGATGTGGGGATTTGCTCAATAGATCTTAAAAGTTTCTACTCGAAAGCAATACTCTTACTCCATCACCCCAAACAAGGCATATGGACACATCTAATTTCAAGAGGTTGGGGTTGTAGATTCCTATCACATCCTAGGTGAGGGAAAGAACCTGAAATTATGTGGTGAACAGTTTTAATGACCACAACAGACATAATCTACTTACCTGTAAAACACATTGGTAATCCATAATTTAAGAGGAGGAAACTGAAGCTCTGAGAGGTTAAGTCTGAGACCTTGATCAAGGTCACACAGCCTATTCACTGGGGAACCAGGCTCAATCCTTATGTGACTCACTCTGACTCTTTATTCTACATGCACATGGTCTATGAAGTCTGTCCAGAAAAAGTCCAACCATTGTTAATATAATGAGGATGGTTTTTGTGACCTGGCTATAAACTGGCAGCCAAGGAGAGTGGACTGGAATACGCGACCATGAACAATGACACCTTCACTGTACTAGTCAGTGAGGGTGGTAGATGCTAATGAGTGGGCACGTGTACTGTGTGGCCATCGAATTCAAAATGACTGAGTGAGTAAAACAATGAATTTGCATCAAATTTTGCATTAAGCTTGAACATTCCTCCCTAGAAACTATTCAGATGATTCAGAAGGCCACAGCTATGGGCAACTGGTGATAGGCAGCTTCGTCACAGCAACGTGCCTGCTCATGCATCACTGACGTATCATTGTCCTACGTACAATGTTTCCTGTATCTTCTTCAATAAATGTCTCTATTTTTCATATTGCATGGCTGGATACTTTTGGACAGATCTTGTGCAGACTTTGCACCAAAGCAGACCAGACTGGCAGGATGGAGGCAGGCAGGCACTGCAAGTATGGAGGACGTAAAAGGAATGGAATAAACACGGCCTTTGTGTTTCTATAATGCAACAACGAGTGCGCTCCTGGGGAAGGCAGGAAGGGGCAAGGGGGTTACGTGGAGCCGCAGTCAAAGAGAAGTGTGGACAGATGAGAGGACCAGGCCCTGGACTGTGGCCAGCAGCAGGCATGGAAGATGGGATGACTGCCCTGTTTTAGGCCATTACTCTGGAAGCAGGCAGGGGGCTTACTCAGAGGACAAGTCATTGCAGTAGTCCAGGGTAAGGCGATAGGGGTAGGCAGGAGTGAAGACAGCAGGAATGCAGAAGGGACGAACCTGAGAGCTGCAGAGGAAGGCCCGGCCCCCTTCCCTGGAGAAAGAGGAAAGACCCACCGGGAGATCCGCAGAACGCACCAGACATTCTTCATGCCTCACTCTTCCTATCCCTGTCTGCTATACCGCACCATTTATAAATTTTTTTTCCCTAAGGCCTCTTTTTCTCTTGCTTTCTTCCTTATTTTTCCTTGCCTCTTGAAGAAGGGGTGCGTGTGTGCGCGCGCGCGTGCAGCTCTGCTGTAGTGGGAGACCCTCTCTGTCTGACCTTCAGCTTTGGGGGGTACGGTCGCTGTTACCATCTCCAGGATCTGGCCCTTTTAGTTAAAGCGCCAGTCCCAAGGCCCAAGGGCCAAGAGGCCTGCAAGTCGCCTCCTGCTCAGCAGGCCCCCGAGCCCGGATCCATACGAGGACCCTGGTTAGCCCACCTCCGGAGGCAGCCTTGGTGGGCAGGGTGGGCGCCCAGCTCCGTCCTGGCGCCTCTAGCGCCCCATCTCTTCCACGTCCCCAACATTCCTCCTCTCCCAGGCGGCTGCGCGGGCCGGAGTCCTGCATGGTGACGGAGGATCGGCAGTCTGGCGGCGGGCCCCAGGTTCAGCGGCGGAGCCTCCCTTGCTCCTTTCTTTGGGGAGGTCGCGGGGACCAGGTCAAAGCCCTCTTCTTGGGGCTCTCCGGGTCGCGCAGCTGCCCCAGGTGGGTAGCCCTCCCTCAGGCTGGCGAGGCTGGGGTGCCAGCCCAGGCGGGGCGAAGGGGTGCGCATGCGGCGGGAGTCGGGCCGTGACTCACCGCCTGTAACCCAACACCCGCCCTGCCTCCCCTCCCCCAGCCTCTTCCCCAGCTCCGGCTCGGAGGCCGCGGCGACACCTAAAAGAATGAAGGGGCGCCCGAGCTCGTGGCGCCCCCAGCCGGATCGCGAGCGGGCCCCGGCGGCCCCCGGCTCGGCGAACTCTCGGGTGCCGGGCCCCCGCGCTCCGCGAGCAGCCGCCGCCCGGGCGCGAGCAAGAAGGGAGGGCGAGCGGCCGGAGCAGGAGGCGACGGTGGCGGCGTCGGCGGCAGTGGAGGGCCCGCGGTAGCTGCGGCGGACGAGCCCGGGGTGGGGGCGCCCGGGCTTGGAACCCCCGATCCCCGTCTCAGCTGAGCGAGGATAAAGCCCTCCGGCCGCTCCTGCAGCCTACACCGCGCGGCACAAAGGGCGAGCTGCGACACGCACCCATCCCCCTCTCAGCTAGGGGTGGCCCCGGGCCCCGGGTGGCAGCAGTGAGGTGGGGAAAGCCGCCCCGCCCCTCGCTCCCCCTCCCCCGGGTCCCCGGCGAGCGCGCCGCCCCGCCCCCGCCCGTCTGCCCGTCCTCCAGGGGAGGGGTCGGGGGGCGCGGCGCCCACATAACACTCCCCCTATTGCGCTCGGAGCCACCCCTCTCCCCTCCCTCCTGCAAACACCACCGCCTCTCCTGCCACCGCCGCCACCTCGCCCGACGCTCCGCAGCTCGCCGCGGCCGGTGGGCGGTCCGCAGACCGTGCGCGCCGGGGGCGCCAGATGTGCAGTCCTCACCGCCGCCAGTGACCCAGCCGCAGCCCTAGCGGGATCCGGCCGCCTCCCCAATGCTGTGGGAGCGGCCCTGAGCGCACCCCGACTTCCTTCGGCGGGGACCCCAAAACCCAGAGCACTGTGCCGGGTTCTGCCCTTTCCATCACGCTCACCCAGAGTTTGGACATGGAGGGGGCCGCTGCGCCCGCGCCCCGGGATGGTCAGGACTTGGTGCCGGGGTCGCCGGGCTCTCCCCTGGAGGCGGTGGCGGGGGCGACCGCAGCCCCCGCTGCGGCGGCCCCGGAGCCCAGGAAGCCGCACGGGGTGAAGCGGCATCACCACAAGCATAACTTGAAGCACCGCTACGAGCTGCAGGAGACCCTGGGCAAAGGCACCTACGGCAAAGTCAAGAGGGCCACCGAGAGGTTTTCTGGCCGAGTGGTGAGTTGGGGAGACCCCAGGGGGCGCGGGCTAGATGCAGCTGGGGACCGAGGGCGCCAGGAGCTGGGAGATCTTGGGCGCTGAGGCTCTCCCGTCCGAGAGGGGGCTTCCCGGGAGCCCCCAGACAGACTTCACTCTCCCCCCAGACTTCGAGCTCCCCGTGACTCAGGCGTGTTTCTCTCCTGAAACACTTGTTACATCCTGTCTGCGCATATTTTGGGGGTTTTTTATCCCAGCAGCAAAGTAGTGTTTATGATTTGCAAACACATTGCAACGTTGGGACCGTCGGGGTCTCCCTCGCGGGCATGCATTCAGACCGTGCCCTGGAGTGCCTTATTGCTCTAACTCTAAAGCAGACCCACGTCCTCAGCTTGCAGCCGGTCCCCCAAGTCCCCTGTCCTGCAGATAAATGCCACCTCTCCATCCTCCCACTTGTACTCTCTATCACCATGATGCTGCTGTCGCGCAAAGGAGAGTTGGACTCCTGCCTGTTTTTCAGAGAGAAGGTTAGGGAGCAAAAGTAAAGGCTGCCACAGGCATGAGGGTTGTGACAGTTTGGCCTGGCTTCTGGGAGGATTGAAATGCCCAGGGCATGAGCAGACTCAATTACATTTCAGGTCCTGGCTGCAAGGCTACTCAATTGCTTTAGAGGTCTGGCCCAGCTGCCCCACTCTGTGACAGCTGAAACCCTGCCAGGGTCCCAGTGCCATTTGCACAGCCCCCAGAAGAGCGCCAAGTGCCTCAGGGTCTCTAGGTTGGCACAACGTGGTTTGTTGTCATTTTCCTTTCTGCAGAACAGGCCCCTGAAATCCACACTGCTTGTGGCTAGAGGACTGGGCTCAAAGCGACTGACTGCTGCAGAAAGATTTTTGGTGTGTGGCAGAAAATTAACAGGGTTCTTTGATTTGAAACATATCAGATGCATTTCATTCCCTTTAGTGCCAAAGTCAGGAACTAATTTTGGGACTCCTTGCGAGCACTTTTGGGGGTGTTTTGTGGTCCAGGGTTGCCTGTAAACTTGACAAATGACCAGAGGGGAAAAAGCAAAATGAATCGTTGAATGAATTGGTAGGTTGATGTTGTTGTTTTTCTTTTGCATATGTGCAAGGACTGTTCTATGAAAAAAATGGGGCGCTAATCAGAAAGTTCAGCCCCCCAATTCTCAAATATTTGGATACCTGGATAACTCCCTCATTCTAAGCTTCATTATTTGGGTTGACACAACTTTATCCTATAGCTTTAAAAAAAAGTCTGTTGTAGGTTAATTGGAAATTGGAGACATCGTACATTATGTATTTTAAGCCGTCTCCAATAAACAAATTCTATAGCAAGCAAGTAGCTGAGAATTCACTCTGGGCAGGTGTCATTTTTGGAGGTTGAAAAATTTAAAGAAGAGGTAATTGTAACGATGCCTTTGAGGAACACACTTCCCAGTCTGTGGAAGAAGGGGCTGAGAAACGTGCACTTCATTCATGCTTTTATTCTGAGGTGATATTCCCCAGGCTGGATGTTGAATAAGCAAAAGCTAAGCTTAGCTCCTTGCTCGTGTTGTCTTAATAGCTGTTGAAGAATCGCGCTGGGAAGTTGGAAAGTGGAATAATGAAAACCAGACGCGGTTGGAGCTGCAGGTTGAGGATGTGAGCTTGTGAGGGACTGCGTGGTAAGGGTGTGTCTGGGGGGATCTGCGAGGGGACACAGAAGTCTGAATGCTGGGGAGCTGCCGCTAATGGAAAGAATGGAATCTTGTGTAATGGCAGACACCTTTCGGAGCTTCACTGGAGCCTCCTGCCAGGCACCCGTCTGGCTGTCTGACCTACAGAGTAGGTTAGAGTGAGAGGGATTGCATCAGGAGAGGGGAGCCTGCCGTTCTCTTACGGTGGGTGTCTCCCTTTATTTGCAGAAACTCTGAACATTCCGTCGGGATTTAGTCGGGTACCCACTAGGGGGCGCCCTGAGAACGGAAGAGGCTCATTTCTCAGCCGCCAAGACTTCAGCCCTGCTATTGTCCAGCCCTAGTTCAGTTTCCCATTGTGCTATTCATTTCAGCTCAATCTCTTGTTTTACTCAAAAATTAATGCAAAGATTTTAAATCTGGTGGCAGATCCAGACCCACAAACTGGCAATCCCCAAACTGCTTCCCTCCTGGATAGATAATCTTACAATGTTAGCAAAATCATCTGGTGAAAACCTTGCATTAAATAGATGGGAAAGCTGTTGGATGAGGTTGGGTGAAGGGAAGGCCTCCTTGGCCTTCAGTCCTCCCCCTGCTGAGCGCACTGCTCACAGATGGTGTAAGAACTTAAGTGAGAAACAGGAATTGTCAGGTGGAAAATTCCCTGTGCCTGGCTGAACAGAAAATACAACAAATATAAAAAAAATTGGCCAGTAAGTTCTTCTTTGCCATACAGTGCTTTGTGACTCAGAATCTCTCAAGAGCAGCAAGAAATTTTCATTTAAACTGGGAGTTTTCCTCTGGCTCCAAGGATGCATTCAACAGCCACAACTTGCTTTTAAGGTACAATTGAGGAGAATTGATGAGCCCTGTCTCGATTCTGCCTTTTTGATCTTTGGGGAGAATTCTGCAATGATGTTTTGTCTTCACTTGTAGCCGCACCTTTTAGAGCATTTCTCAAGAGGCGCAGTGGCTCTGAGCTGCTTTGCAGACACAAGTGGCCGAAGTCAGGTGCCGGGTGTCAGGCTGCTCGAGATGCGGTGGAATCAGCACTCCGGTGTCTGAGAATTGTTTGAAAACAAGAATGTTGTGTCTTTTAATTGCATGTCTGGAGAGCCTTCTGGATCGAACACACGGCAGTGTGTTCTTCTATGTTCTGAGAAAAGCGGTCCCAAAAAGAGTTGCAGAATTGGGAAGATGAACTCGGCTGGACCAGCCTTCCACATCGTCCAGGCATCCTCCCCGTTTCAATCCCAAATGTAGTCTTTGTGCCCACTGCCCGAGCAAGTCCACGAGACAGGGACTCCAGTGGCTTCTTCCAGAGAGTGACAAGACCGACACTGAGGCACCCTTGCAGAAGGGCTAAGAGCCTTGGCTTATATTCGAATCCTGACCCATTTCTTACTAGCTTTGTGATCTTGGGCAAGCTGTGTAGCCGTTCAAAACCTCAGCTTCCTCATCTGTAAAATGGGCAACTAATGGTATCAAGGTCATGGACTTGTGAGCATTGAGTAAAATTATCCATAGAAAGCCTCAAAAAGGGGGAAATCAGCCAATTTTAGTTCCCTTGTTTAGCAGATTCTTTTTTCTCATCTCACTTGAACTTTTCATTTAGTTTTAGAACTATCAGAAAGGCATAGATGCTTTGGACAATTAGCCTTGCATCCTTCAGAGAGAGAGGTAGAAGAAATAATCAACTTTTCAGGTTAATCAGGGGATGTTAGGGAAGTGCTCCCATAGGAAGCCAGCGCAGCTGGACTTCTGCAGGTTCTGAACATATTTCTAAAGCCTTGAATTTAGACTTTCTCATGTAACTGTTGCTTCGCTACATTTGGGGGCAGGGCTGTCGAGTGGGCCTGGTGCTATAACACTGCATGCTTTTCCTTTGAGGCTTCAGGCTCAAAGAATTGACAAAAATGCCAAAACGACAGCCAACATTTTGGGGAGAGGTGTCATGTGATGCCCTCACTGCCAAGGGCCAAATTCAGCTTTCCCTGGGCACCACGTTATCTCTTGTCCGCGGGGTTGTGTAAGCAGGAGGAAAGGTCTGTGGGAGGAGCCTGGCGAGGGAGTGACGGGACCAGTGGGCAGAAGGTGCCTCCAGGTCCCAGAGCTCCAGCTTCACTTGGCAAAGCTACTGATTTGACCCAAAATGGGGGTTTGAAGCTTGGCCCCATTATTCATAGCCTGGTCTGGAAAACTGCAAATCAGAGGGGTGAATTAGCAGGCTGGCCTGCTGAGCCAGGGTGTGTGTGGCTGTCACATGCACGGGGCAGAGGGGCCACATGGCAACTAAGATGCCACCTCCGTATCAGGGAGTGAGACAACCCTGTGGCCCAAGCTTCTCAACCCGCAGGTGGGAGAAGTGAGGCACAGAAGCGTTAAGTGACTTTTCTGAGGTTGCACAGCTTGTAAGTGACTGGGTTGGGTCTAAGAAACCTGATTCTTGATTTGGTATTTTTCCATCATTCATTTAATAAATCTTTCCTAGAGCAAGACGTGATTCTCACTCTTACTTAAAGAGCTTATAATCTAGTAGCAAAGTTGAAATGTACTTACAAATATTGAACTAATTCTGCTCAGTTCAACAAAGATTTATTACCATCTGCCATATGCTTCTCACCATGTTAAATGCTGGGACACAGACAAAGAACTTAACGTCTGGTGGAAGAGACAGAACGAGCAGTTGCTAAGCCACGGGTTCCTCTTCTCTACAGGACTCACTTTTCCAGGTGATTTTCAAGTCGGAATGTAGTTCATTTCATTGAGTTTGATCTCGGCCAGGAACGCCCCCTCCCCGTGTTAGTCCTGGTGCTCTTATTGCTACCAGCTGATATTTTGGAGAGTCTGGGATGTGTCTACTCTACAGATGTCTTCTCTGATCCTCAGCAATGCTGAGAGGTGTGCACTCTCTCTAGTTAGACCCGCTTAACAGATCAGGGAAGTGACGCTTCAGGGAGGTTAAGTCACTTGCCCAGGATCTCACAGCTAGGCGGTGTCAAACAAGTCTGCCCGTTTTGAAATCTGTTGCCGCTGAGAAATGGAGAATCTTCCTTTCGTGGTCCAGCTGGTCACCTCTGGATTTGGGTGTGGTGCTTCGCTCCTGATGCCAGAAGACCAGCTGTGGGGCGACTGTTTTCCTGGGGGGTTGGTTCTTGTTCTTCAGCAGGGAATACAGAGGAGGGGTCGTGGCATACTGCAAGATTAGGGGCGACAAGTGCTGTTGAAGATGACCTTTGATTTGAGTTTCAGAAGACTGAAATATGGGCGTTCCGCCAGGGAGCCGATTCTAGGGGCAGCTGGCCAGACTGCTTGTAATGTGGGGTTTGTGCTGGGACCCAGTGAGGGGGCAAGATGGATAAAACAGGGTGGGGTAATAATAATACATAATGACAACAACAGCAGCTAACAGTTCTTGAGTGATTATAACGTGCCAGGGGCATATAAGATGGTTTAACCCTCCTACCAATTATGTAATGATCTCACTTTTCAGATAAAGAAACTGAGTCACAGAGAGGTTCACTAGCCTGCTGAAGGTCACATGCAGGGGGAGAACTGTGGTTTGGACCCAGGTAGAGTCCAAAATGCAGAGACCTTGACCATCTTCCCGCCTCTTGGGGGCTGTGTTCTGACTCACAGCGGGGCCCTGAGTCCATCAGTGTGGTGGGCTGGCTCGGAGCAGAGAGGCCAGCCTGGAGGCTTCCGTAAGAGCTGAGGTATGAGAAGATAAGCATCGGACTGTGTTGGGAGAGAGAGATTTGTCTGCTTCTGGCAAACTGGCTGCTTGTCCAGCCACGTGTCTGCTTTAATGAATCAGGCCAGGGAACTGTCCACCTGGACGCACACTGAGTTTTCTGTTGCTTAAGTGTCCTGAGATTCTAGGAGCCCTAGGGGGCCTCGTGAGGTCAGCCCGTTCACTTCCTTGCTCACAGACAGACATGCACCCACACCACACGCCAGGTCCTCGTGGTATCACTTCCTCCGGGGAAGCAGCAGGAGATAAGGGTTGAGTCAGGTATCTTGTCTGCTCTGTTGGTAAGCCCTGACTCACTGTCTTGAACCTCCTAGCAATGCCTCGCATAGTGCCAAGCACACAGTAGGTCCTCAACAAAGGCTTGTAGAATGGAACTGAAGGGAACACTGAGCCAGGGAACATTTTAGGAAGTGGAGGGGCTGTAGGTCATCGTCTCTGACCTCAAGGAGCTTTTCGATTTGTTGGGAAGAAGAGACAATGACTGGAAATGAATGGCGGGTTATGTAGAAAAGTCTGCAAAGCCAGGCAGACCCTCTCCTGCACAAATTCCCTTTCTTCTGTTTCATGTGCTCAAATGAGAGAGAGAGAGCCGTCTACCCAGGGCTTGTCAGCTTCCTGGCCGTGGCTTCCTGTCCTCAGTGGCTCTGGAGTCAGACAGCACGGTCTCATTTGTCTTTCCCACATGAAAGTCCCGGAGCATCTGTAAGTTATGATTTGTGAAGTATCTGCTTTAAAGAAGAATGCATTTATCATCGCACTGGCCCAGACGACACTGTGCAGTGCAGGAATGAGAAGATCCCAGGCCCCAGCAGAGGAGGGGCTGGGCCAGATGACCCGCCCGTGAATGGCGTCTGGCTGTATTGATAACATTCTCTGGAAACGGCCCAGGAGCAGCCAGATGCTGTCTTCACGGCGAGGCTCCCTGGTCAGCTTTCAGTCGCACGTTAAACCAGAGCCGGGCAGTGCCACTCCTAGGTCCCCAGGAGAGCGCGCACACAGGCCCGCGCGACACCCGCACGCAGCCCCCAGAGCAGAAGCAACTCCAGCGTCCCTCCGCTGATGAGTGGCTCAACGGTGGTACGCGTATTTTATTTCTGAATGTTATTTATGGTCAATCCTATAGTTTTATTTGTGGAATATTTCTGGAATATTATTCCGGAATAAAACGAAATGTCGAAACGTGCTACAGCCTGGGCGAACCTTGAAAACATTACGCTAAGTGAAAGAAGCCAGTCACAAAAGATCATGCATAATGTATGATTCCACTTCTCCGAAATATCCAAACGAGGCAAATCCATCGAGACAGAAAGTGGGTTAGTGGCTGCTCAGGGCTGGGGTGTGCTGGGAGCAGATGGGAGTGGCCGCTGATGGGCGTGGGCTTCTTTTGGGGGATTAAAGTGTGGCAGAGCTGGTCAGGATGATGATCGAACAACTCTGGGAACATACGAAAAGCCCCGACTTACCCATTTTAAGTGGGTGAATCAATGATATGTGAATTAGATGTCGATAAAAAATCTGTTATAAAAAAACAACTGTGGCTCAGGGAGGGTGTTGGGAAGACGGGGTGGGGGTAGAAGCCCCAATCTGTCAGGCCCCTGAGATTCCAGCTAGTGGGTCCATGGAACACGCACACGCATTTTGTGTGAGAAGATGAAAGCCTTGTCCTGGGTGCCGTGGGCAAGCGAGAGTACCCTGGAACCAGGCTGCCTGGGCCCCCATCGCGTCCCTCCCCTTGACAGCCGTGTGACCTTGGGCCAGGCACCAGCCTCCTGCAGACCTGTGTTCTCATCTGGGGCTCAGGACAGTTCTCATTTTCTGGATTGTTGAGAGGACTCCCGTGCTGTAGCTGAGCCTTTTGTCCTGTGTCTGGCACACAGTAGGTGGGCAGGAAATTCATCCAGGGCCATTACTTGCCTAAAAGGCACATGTGTACAGGCCTTTTGCTCTAGGTGGATGAACGTGGGAGGGCTCCTCTCTGGGCTGCAAGCAGCTCCCACCAGACTGGTGGCTCTGTGAGAGAACAGGTGGGCTGGATGCATGTCACTCACTTGTCCCCATCCGAGCGATGGCTTCGTCAGTGTTCTTATTAGCTACTACATGTCACTACTCTGAGGCTGAAGGCTCCCCATAATGAAAACACGATATACTTTTCCTGTCGCTTTAGCAATAAACTGGGTGCATTTGATGAGCACTTCCTGCAGTGCCCGTGACTGTGGGAAGTTTCAGAGACTATGACAAGCCCTGCCATTGAGATTCTGAGCAGTTGGTTGGGATGTGTAATGAACAGACCCGGAATAATCCAAGCAAGGCGCGAGGGAGTATGTGAGTGAGGTGCAGAGGAAGACACCCTGGCCGTGGAATCAGACAGGCTTGGGCTCACTGTCCTCCCTGCTACTCGGGAGCTTGCTGACCTGGGCAAGCTGCACGTTCCCTCCGAGCTTCTGTCTTCTCATCTAGGAAAATGCGGCTGCCGGCTACCAGGTGGGCTTGCCATAAGAAATGGGGTTTGGAAGCTGCCAAACCAGGCCTTGGAACCTAGTGCATAGTAGGCTCTTGAGAAATAGGGCCAGCATTATTATTTTGGTGAGAAGTACTAGCATCGAGTACCTGGTGACCTTCTTATCTTAGATCATGGTTCTTCCTGCTTAAATCCCTCTCTTGGGTTGCCAGGGGGCTGAGTTTTCCATGTTTTCTGAGACTCCTGCCTGGGTGTCCGAATTCCCTCTCCCTTGTTCTTCTGTCTCGGACCCGTGTCTGTTCCCTTCGGAGCACATAAACTGTGCGTGTGTGTTAGTCTGTGTACATACACTTTGCCCTCATCGCCCATTAGGAGGGAAACAAAGGCACGGTCTTACCATTGCATCCTGGCCTGTAGCCTGGTGCCAGGCCTATAGCAGGTGGTGCGTGAGTACGAATGAATGAATGAACAACTGTGTGGAGAGTCCACCAGCGATCCGGAGACGGGGCGTTCTGTGAAGGTGGGAGGCAGTGGGGAAGGCCCCACGGGAACTTCCTCCTCCTTTCCTGGGTCTCCCCTCTCTTCACCCCCATGAGGACATTCGTGGAGACCTCTGCATTGCCTGCTGCCTCCTGGCTGCACTAGGGGCCCGGAGAGGAAGAGGCGACCTGTTCCCCACCCTTAGAGGCTGCTCCCCAAAGCTCTGTGTCCTTGGGTGGCTTTCCTCCTTCCCCGAGCCTCCAGCTCCCCGTCTGAGAAACCCTGGCCATCAGCGCTGCAGAGTAGGCAAGCCTTAGATGCAAGATGCATTTGCAAGATTTTCAAAAGCTTTTATCCCAGGGTTGTAAATCAAGCACTTAAAGAATTGTAAACTGGCTGGAGTGCAGAGGTAATGTGTGTCTGGAAGAAACACCATCGTCATTTGCCCTTTAAACCGGAGAAAAGAATTCCACTTGTTTACTTTCATTAGAGATATTAAGAGGCAGCAAGAGGTATCCAGCGGGAAGGTGCTAAGAGGCCTGTGGTAGGTCCCCTCTGCCCCCGGAGCGGAGGGGACTCTCGGTGTGCAAGTGGTTCTGGGTGTGCGCTGTGCGATTGGAATCTGTTTGGCCCAAGGGCAATTTCCCAGTAAAAAGGGGGAGGCTGCTTCTCTGTCTGAGCCATTCCCTCCCCATTTCCTCCAGCTGACTCAAAAGCCACAGAGACAGCTGATGGCTGCAGATTAGAAGGAATCTTTTCTGGCTCTGGTCATTTCACCTATGATTCACCCCAAGTGCCTAAGGACACTCGGATCCCAGCCTTCGACAGGGTGGGGGAGGGGAAGTGGACCGCCCAGTCTTGGACTGTAAAAGGGTGCATGGGGTGGCCTGGAGCCAGGCTGCGTGGGCTTGACAGTGCCCCCCAACCTCCTGTGTAACCGTGAGAGGGTCAGGCTGACTCAGTTTCCTCATCTGTGAAGTGGGAGTGGCTGTGAGGACAAAGGAGCCGTACGTCCAGTGCTCAGAAAAGTGTGGGGCCCACAGCGAATGTTCTCTGCGTGTTCTAGGACGGCGCTGTCTGGGGAAAGGCAGGACCGGCTCCCAGCCGTCTGCACCTGGGCAGCCTGGGCACAGTGCGCCGCACGTACGTAGTAGGTGCCCCATTGTTGAACACTCCCCCTCTTCACCTGCAAACTGAGGGGCTGAGACACGTGTTCTCCAAAGTCCCTGCCAGGCCGTAGGAAGAGAATCCTGGGATTCGCTGAAAGGAACTGGTGAGATGCAGACTTCATGCCCTGCGGCCTGGGTTTCGGCAGAAGGACTCCTCGCCCGGGGCGGGGGGGTGCGGGTGGGCAGTACGTAGGGCTCTGAAACCCTGTTGAGGTTGTTTGGTGCCAGGAAAGTCTCCCACGTGGAGTGTGAGGCCACGCCGGGGAGGACTTCTCGCCTCCCCTGCTCTCTGTCCTTTCGGGTCCTGTTCAGCTCTAGGCAGACACTGCCTTTTAAACCAGACCTGGGAGGTGGATGCTGAACTAGGCTCCGTGTGAATTAGAAAATGCTCGCTTTTGAAGAACCTATCAGTTTTCTCATCTGTGAAATGGGGTGATGATGGTGGAACCTGCCTCCAAGGGTGTCGTAAAGATTTGGGGAGGGTGCTCGGAGAACAGTGCCTGACATGTAGCCAGGTCCCAATACCTGACTGTTATTATCTGGGGTTGAGAGGAGGGCAAGCTCCATCCCACTGGGTGGCCTGGAAGGATCTTTGCTCATTCCTTAGATACTTAGAATGAGGGGGTTTGCTTTGGTCCCAATGAAGCCAGAGCCCCGTGGCTGCCTTAGCCTTCGGTTGTGCCTTCAGGTCTTCCTGGAGACACCGTTTTTTTCTCCCAGTGGCTTTAGCAGTGATGGGGACCATTCAGCATCCCTCCGGCCTGGGTCCTTCATCCTGGTGCCAGGTGGGGTGGTGGCAAGACTCAGAGGATGAGGAAAAGACTAAGGAGGGGTCCTGTCCCAAGAGCGGGCAGGAGGTGTTTTTGGAAGCCTCAGTTAAAAGGAAGAATTGGCTCACTAATATGTTGACATCTGTTGCATCCTTAAAGATGAAACCAATCCACTGACCCATCAGTCAGTCAGACTCACCCGGAGGCAGCGCGTTATCCTTGCCAGGCCTGGGCGTAAGTTCACTCATTGCCTGCGTCATCTCACTGACTTTCTCGTTGGCGGCCGCAGACCCAGCCTATGAGAGATGCTGTCGCCGCCCCACTTTGTCACAGAGGGCCACACTGTTTGTGACCCGGGGGTGGCGGCAGGAGTGAAGTTGCCGTCTGCCTGAGCTCTTGGCTACGACCCTAGACAGCTTCCCAAGGAGGAGTAGAGATATCTGTTATTTTTTTCTTGTGGCCAGTGTTCTTTCTCTTTCTCTCAGGTAGTGTGTTTAGAAATACTTACTCAGGTATTTCCTCCTTGGTGCCAGGCACCTTGGAGGCCCTGGGGGGACAACAAAGAACAAACTATGACCTCTGTCCCAAAGGAGCTCAGCTACCTCTTGCTTGGAGAAAGTGTGCCTACCTCTTGCTTGTCATTTCTAGATCCCTGTCTTTGTGGTCCACACTTACCCTCCTTGCTGGTCCACTTAAGGAGACTGATTCCCCTTTGTGTATGTTTGTGTGTGTGTGTGTGTTTTAATCTCTCACGACTCGTCCCTGTGCATCGAGCACACAGAGATGTAGCCTTGACTTTCACAGTATCAGTTAAAAAGATGCCAACAAGCTTTTAAGAAACTCTCAGCAGCCCTTGATGCAATGCAATTACTTTGTATGGCTCTCGGTAGATTGGAAAGTGAATTTCTCTAAGTAGCAGAAGCAGCGGGAGGGAGGACGCAGACGGTCCGTGGGTCTGCTGAGCTCAGAGCCCAGCCGCAGGAGAATGTGTTCGGATGAAAAGGCAGGGCAGTGATGCGCTCACTCCAGGGCGAGCTCCCCTTTACATCTATCTTCCTCAAGGTTAATGGGTATCTTTTCCTGGGCAGAACCAAATGGAATGCTCAGGGAGGGACCCAGCGTGTGGGTGCGCGAGTAGCTGGTAGCAGAAATCCTGGAAAGGGGAGGAATTGAGTGGAACTCTCCACTAATCGGATCCACCTTCTCGGGTGTGTAGGAAGGTCCGGAGCAGGAGGATCCCCTGTCTAGCAGTCCGAGTAGCAAGAAACAGTGAGTGAGTGACGAGTGTGTGCCAGGCACTGTTCTGACTACTTCACAGGCCGTCTCCCCTTTGAGCCTGTTATTAGTGCATTCAGTTTGCAGACGAGGAAGGAGAGGTGTAGATCAAGTGACTTGCCTGAAGGTCACAGAGGGCTGGGCTGTGAATGTCAGGGTCAGGGTCAGGGCCAGGGTCATAGCCGCTGGGCTACAGGGCAAGGAGCCCGTAAGCCTCTGCAGCTTCCCGCTTTGATTCATTGAGCCAGATGCGAAGCTCCGAGAAAGTTGTCTTCAGGCTTGTGAAACAGCAACTTGAGGGGCTTTGTCCCGTAACCCCAATTTTTTGGTGTCTTATTCATTTTTGTCCTCCTAGTGTTAGTGCAGTGCCTGGCACACCGTCAGAATGCCATAAAAATTAGCTGAGCCCTGGTCAGTGTGGCGCAGTGGGTTGGGTGTTGTCCTGCAAAGCGAAAGGCTGCTGGTTCAACCCTGGGTCAGGGCACAGGCCTGGGCGGTGGGTTCAGACCCTGGTTGGGGCTGGTTCGAGAAGCAGCTGAGGGCTGTTTTTCTCTCACATCGATGTTTCTCTCCCCCTCTTTTCCCCTTCCTTCCCCTCTCTCTAAAAATAAATAAATAAATAACATCTTTAAAATGTTGTGTTGAATAGCTGCAGAGTGTTATGAGTCTGGGGATGTTGTCAGGGGACTTGGGAGCTGGTCTCCCCCGTCGCCACAACTTCAGCTGTGTGACCGTGGCCAAGGTACATCCCTTTCTTGGCTTCCACTAACTTATCTGTGAGATGAAAGCTCCGATTTTTGTTTTAGGATTCACTCAACAACTATTTGTTGAATGCCTGCTATGAGTCAGACAGCATTCTGCTCTAGGCGACAGGGAGAGAGTGATGATGACGATGACGATGAGGCAGATGAGGTTCCAGCTCTCCTAGAGCTGACGTTCCAGCCCCTTCCAAGAGTCTGCATTGGGTGAGTCCTCACGTCTCATCCCCAAACTGCTTCAGAGCAGCAGACCCTGACTACTTCCAGGTTTGCCTTCTTCGCTCGAAGACGTGTTCCGCCAGGGCGTGACGTCCCTCGGTTCTGCTTGCTGGTACCCCACACAGTGCCTGGCAAGTGACTGTGGGTGCCAGGCAGCAGGCATGCCCGAAGGAATGACTGCAGTGTCTCTCTCACCAACAGGATCTCAGATCTAAAAATTCTGTGGTTAAAGTGCAAGAAGAAAAATAAGGCTCAAGAGTGCCATTCTCCAGGAAAAACACTGAATTTGTAAAGGCAAGATGCAGCGGAGAGTGGGAAGGTGTGTTATCGCTGCTCGCTGAGGGATTTGGAAATCAGGCCGGGTTCCTCGATTTTTTCATCTGGTGATGCTTTTTGCAAACCACAGAGAAATAACAAAAACTCTCCCATTTCCTCCCCCCTCCGCTCCCCCTGCCGCCGCCTTTGCTTTGAGCAGAAAAAGCACTTGCTTCTTAAAACAGCTCGTGAAGGGAAAAATTATAACAAATATTTTGCATTTCTCTGGTGGCGGCACAGTCTGAATTCCTTTCAGCCCCACAATGAGTTCTAATTTTATGAAATGTTTGGATTAGTCCCCAATTTTCCGGTGGAATTTAGGAGGCTTGTATTTGTACTTATGCTTGGAGCGAAGAAATCTCATAAAATCTGTGCAGTGTCTCGGGCCCAGAGGGACGTTCCAGCCAAGGACAAAATGACCATCAGCGGAATGACGGGGAAGAAAAAGATCTCTCCGGCAGCTGTGGGCAGCTTTTCGGATGGTGGTGTGTTCTTGAACCACAGTCTCTAGGGCTCGGTCGGGCTGCATACCACTTCCCACTGATCATGGGCTATAAAAATTCCAGCCCAAGTACAATGCCTTGTACCTGACCTTGTTTCTTCAGTTCCCAGCGCCTGAGAACATTAGGGCATCTGGTAATTGAATGAGAGGCTTTTGATAACACATGGTGATCTATTCCCTCCCCTCCCCCAATCTGCCCTTAGCACATACTGCTGTGTGTTATACTTTCCAGCTTACTTCTCTCTTTTTGCCTCTAGACCAGCACTGCCTGCTATGGATACATGTGGCTATTAAAATAAAAATCAGTTACAATGAAACAAAATTAAAACTTCAGTCCTTTGGCCGTACTAGCCACATTTTAAGTGCTTAATAAATAACCCTGTGTGTCTAGTGGTTAGCATTGGACAGTGCAGAGAAGGTCATTTCCATCCTCATAGAAGGTTCTGAAGGACAGCGCTGCCCTCGATGCTGAGTTTAATGATTGCAGTGACACACTCCGCCCCTCAGGCGGCTGTGTTCGCTCCATATGTAGCCCTTGTCACCATCTGTAACGATCTCCAAGCAACCGCACTCACCATCTTTTCCGTATCTCCAGTGTCCAGGGCAGTGTCTGGCATGTAGTAAGCACCCAGTGAAGGCTTTTAGAACGAATGGATGAAGTGGTCTGATTCAGCATTGCTTTGTATGTGCCCGACACACAGTGGGCCTTCGAAAAATTGAACGAATTCTTCTAGAGCTGTAACCACTGAGTGGATTCATCTGATATATTTGTTGAGCACAGACTGTGTGTCAGGCGTGGTACGAGGCTCTGGAGGTACGGGGATGCGCAGACAGACTCGATCCTCTAGTTAAGGAGCTTATCCTTAGTCCAGCGGGTCTTAAATTTGTGGGGGCCTGTGGATCTCCTGGGTGAGCCTGTTAAAATGCACCATCCTCAGCACTCACCCCAGAGAATCTGATCCAGCAGGTCCGGGGTGGGACTCAGGGAGACCTGAGAATCTTAAGCGTTTTAACCAGGTGATTACGAGGGGTTAGACCATGGTCTGTGGTCGGGGAAACACAGCAATGGGAAGCTGGTTGTTTTATTCACCTGGGGATACACGCTCCACTGTCTTCCATCCACACCTTCTCTGGTGATAACCACAGGGCTCGAAGACCCTGGGTGCTTAGACTGGGCCTGAAGCCTGAGGTCTCGTTGCCGTTATCCTTCCATGGAATAATAATATAATAATAATAGCAGCACACAGTTGCATCGTAGGAATGGTGGCAGGCGAGAGTCTAAGCATGTAGAATCATTGATCTACCTCCGTCCTTGGGGTAGCCCTAAGAGGTGCACACCATTAGCCCCCCCATTGTACAGCGCATAAACCGCGGCACGGGACAGCGAGTCGCCCGCCCATGTGTGTGATACTCAAACCCCGAAGTGCTTGCTGCCCACGGTCACTGGCCTCTGAGCGGCTGCCTCCCACATGCCCAATGGGCCTTTATCTCCTGTTCTCAGAATCAGAATTCAAGTACATTCACGAAATGCCTGTTTAGGGGATTAATACATTTGGGCATTATGAGCTCTTGCTCTATAAATACCCATCCCTGGCCTCAAGGAGCATAATTCACTCGTTCAGTGCACATCCCCTTGGGTCTGCCTTGTGCCAGCCTGTGTGGTGCTGCCAGGTACGAGTCTTGCGCCTGGCCCGACGAGGGGACAGAGACATAGGTAGGGACTTCCTGAGGAAGTGTCATACCCGAGATGGGTTTATCGTCTAGTTAGGAAAAGCAAAGCAAATCTTCAAAACTAGGCGTTTCCTTATTTGGCTGCTGGAGACTCAGTTTTTATGTGGTTTTGCCGTCGAACATGCCAGCTTCACCCAGTGGACGGGTTCAGTGTGTGTGGATTTTGTGTGCGTGGATTTTGTGTGCGTGGTGGGGCGTCCTGCACAAGGGAGGCATGTCTACCTTCCACCTCTTTGTACCTACTTAGCAGGTCAGGACGCCCGTGGAGCGGGGAGCCCCAGAGCCCCTGACCCACTGGGGAGTGCCGGACAGAAGGTGAGTGAAAGGGAGAGGGGAGCGAACGTTTGTCAGACACTCTGGGTGTGCCTTCTGCAGGGCACAGGCGGGGCAGCTCACACGCGTCCTCTCATTTCACAGCAGCTCTGCGACATGCAGTGACCATTGCCCCCGCTTTGCAGTTAAAGATGTCGATGCTCAGGAAGAGCACCTGATCCGCTCTTGAACTCACCGTGGCACTGGCGTGCATTCCAAACTCAGGGCCCGTGGCCCCGCTGCGGCTCTCCCCGCTGCAGCTCTGGCTCTCAGCCCCAGCTGAGCACTAGAGTAACCTGGGGACCGAATTTCACAAGCCCTCTGGGGGAGGGGCGCAAGCAGCGGCATTTTTAAACTGCCCTGTAGGTTGCTGTAATGCACCGTTGGAGTTGAGAGCCCCCGGCTGACGTATGCTGATTGCCGAGGTCCAAGGGTCTGTCCTCCTGCAGGTGTCCCCATCCAAGACTGGTCACGCCGGAACCTTGCCTACAGGAAGTGGATCCCCTCCCCCACTCGTACCCCCAGTGGGCTTTCTTCAGGGAGGATGAGTGCGCCCGAAGCCACCTCACTGTACCGGCGCGGGGACCTTGGGCTGTGTTGCATCACGGGCTGCCCGTAAATCGGCACCCGGCTTGTTTTCTTCTTAGGCCCCAGTTGTGGTGACCTTTGCGCGTCTGTTCATTTCAGGGAAGTAACTCCGTCCTGCAAAACTGATTCCCCAGGGGCTGCAAAGCACATTTGGAGGGACTGCTTTTAGTGGGGTGACCTGAAATGTCCTCGTAGAAGAGGCTGCAGCTGTTCCCTTTCTCCGACCCCTGTCTCACGTTGCCCCCCGACATCGCTCTCTCGACCTCCTACTTGGAGGACCTCGCTCTAGGGTTCTTGCTCACACACTCCTCAGCGGAAGGCTTATTTGTCAGTGATTTAAGGAGCGGCTTTGGAGCACGTTCTGTCTGTTGTCACCCTCCAAGGCATTTTCTATACACTGTCTCGTCGCACTGTGTCTTTTCTCGGCAGGAACGAGAGTAAACAGGAGCCTGCTGTCTGGGGATTTTTATCCTTAGAATGGCCTTGCTGGAGAGTGAGGTGTTCCGTGGACCGTGGGCCTGCCACACTGGAGCAGCTGGCGTGGCTGGGATGGCGCTGGGGGTTGGTGGGGGAGTCTGGGAAAGGCAGACGGGGGCCCAGGAACCTGGACGGTCCAGCCTGGCAGGAGCCTCGGTGAAGGAAGTGGAGAGTACTGGTTAATCTGGTGCCTGGTTCAGTGGACATACGAAGTCATATTAGAGAGATCCAAATATATTTTTCCGTGTAACTGAAGCTCACCCATTTAAGAGCCAATCTTTTAAAAAAGTTGTATTTATTTATTATGGAAATCTTTCTCAGTAGGTGCATACTCTCTGGGCTCTTCAAACAAAGTACCTCGAAGGTGGACGAACTTTGTCTTGATGTCCTTGGGGAGCTCCTCAGTGGTCCTCAGTACCGTGTTTTGGAGTTCTCGTGTCTGCTGTGTATGGTCTGTCTGTCTTCTCCCTCATCAGCTTTCGGTCCTTCTTGTGACCTTTTTAAACAGTAAAATTCTTCTTTTCCCTACAGCGAAAATAATGCATGCTCAGTACTGAAAACTCACAAGACAAGACTGAAGGGGAAGTTAGCCGTCCTGCCTCGAATCTGTCAGCGAGGCTGCCTCCCGCGGCTTCTCGTTCTCTCTTTCCACTTTCCCGCAGATTTGCTGGGACCGAGCTTGTGAGGGTTGTTAGTGGGAAGACTATGGGTGACCACCTGGGGGGGCTCAGTGTGTGGATTTGATGACATTTCTTGGCTTTTCAAAGGGTTTATTGTCCTTATTCATACAGCCTGCACAGCTGAACTGTCTCCGACAGTGGCTCTCGTGAAGTTTCGTCGTATGGAACAGTGTGAGCCATTTGGGGGGAGCAGGGCTGGCCAGGGTCACCTATGTAGTATGTGGTCAAGCTGGGTCTCTTGACTCAAGGTGCAATGCATTTTTAATTTTGCCACCTCTTTTTTTATTGCATTTATTGGGGTGACGTTGGTTAATAAGCTTGTACAGGTTTAAGGTGTACAGTTCTATCAGACATCATCTGTAGACTGTATTGTGTGTTCACCACCCCAAGCCAAGTCTCTACCCATCACCATTTATCTCTCCCTCCTTTAGCATCTCCTCCCTCCCTCCACCCTGTTTCCCACTAGCGATCCCCATATTGTTGTGTGTCTGTGAGTTTTGTTTTTGCTTAATCCCTTCACCTTTTTCACCCAGCCCCCTGAACTCCTCCCCTCTGACAGCTGTCAGTCTGTTCTCTGTGTCTATGAATCTGTTTCTATTTTGTTTATTGTGTTCTTAGATTCCGCATGTAAGTGAAATCATGTGCTATTGTATTTCCCTGTCTTATTTCATTGAGCATAATACACTCTAGGTCCACCCACACTGTTGTGAAAGGTAAGAATTCCTTCTTTTTATGGCCAAGTAGTATTCCACGGTGTACGTGTACCACAGCTTCTTACCCACTCACCCACGGAAGGGTACCGCGCTGCTTCCAGATCTCTCACCGCTGTGCCTGTGTTCTGGATTGTGGGCGAAGGGGCTTTGGAATTAAAGGAATTATTGCTCTATTTGGATAACTAAATCCAGGAAGAACCTACCTTTACCTCAATTGTCTTTTTTTTTTTTTTTGCTCAAGTGACAGATTTTTAAACTCCTTTTCTGAGGGAGTAAGAAAGAGAGAATGTAGCCTTTTCTTCAGCATGCCGGACTCACTCTGTGTTTGGCCATCAGCCTTAGATTAACGAGGAGGTGGATTCAGAAACACTGGAAAGCCCAATGCATTGCTCTCCGTATATAGCTCACATTTTATGACCTGCTTAAAAGATGCAGGCAGCATAAATCTTGGGGAGAGTTGTCTTATTTACTTGTTTGTCTCTTCTGCAGATGGGATGCTTGCATCAGAGCTGGGCTGGCCTCAGATGTCTGCTCCAGGATATTTTAGCTGAACTGTATGAGTCCATTAAACAAATGTAAGAGTTTTGGGGAAAGAAGGGCTGTGTCTCAAACCAAATGTTTTACATGGAGAACATCTGGGGAATATTGGTATTTGTGTGTACAGTACATCAGAAAGCAGCTTGGCCGGGTTCAGCTGGGATGTTTCTGGCCTGTGGTTGCTGGATTTGACAGTTTTGTTGTAAGAGAATGGTTCTTATGAAGTGTTGCCATAAAGGCCAGATCCAGGAAGGGGTGTCCTTGTTTCGCCGCTTTCCCAAATTGTTCTGATTAGCTCCCTGGCCAGGTCGCCCATGACATTTGAACAGTCTAATGTCTGAGCTAGTTTCCCCCAAGGCTGAAGTTCCAGGAAAAGGAAGCATCACAACGCCGGGACTCAGGGTGTTTCTTCTTTACCCGGTGTTTCCCCAGATTTGATGAAATTGTGGAAACAGGTGTGGTCCAGCGGAAGGAGCATTAGCCACAGCATCCAAGTACTTTGGGTGAAACTTGGGTGTTGACTTTATGACCCGCGGGGACTTGGGGACTTCTTTTCCCTCGGTTTCAGTTTCTTTGTCTTGCCTGTCTCATGGGGTGCTGGGGAGAGTAAAATAAAGTGGGGTGGCATTGTATGCAAAGGACTCGGTCATTTACAGCCTGGTATTGCTCCCGTGGGTTTGCGGTCTTACCCACAAGTACAGAAGCAGCTCGGAGCAGCGTGGACCCCGGGGTATCATCTGGGTCGGCTGTCTGACTTCAGCAACCGGTAGATACTGGGCCAGGTTGGTGGTCGTGGGTGGGTGGGTGAGAAAGGAATCATTCTCGTGAAAATTAGGACTTTTGATATTTATCATGTTTGATTCAATTCAATGGAACGAATATTTATTGCATGTCTGCTGGGGGGCCAGACTCTTCTTTAGATACTGGGGATGCAGGGGTGAACAGGGCGGTTAGGGCCCCTGTTCTGCATCCTCTGCTCACCGTGCCTGGTGTTGACCGTGAATGACCCTCCCAGTCATTAGTTTGCGTGCTGTGTTTCGGTCGCACGGACAATGGTGAGAGCGTATGAGTCCGCTCGGGCAGCCATAACAGAACAGCACAGACTGAGTGGCGTAAACAACAGAAATTTAATTCTTTTGCACTTCTGGGGGCTGAAGTCCAAGATCAACGTGTCAGCAGGATTGGTTTGTGGTGAGAGCTCTCTCCATGGCTTGTAGACAGCTGCCTTCTCGCTGTGTCCTCACACGGCCTTTCCTTGGTGTGCTGTGCTCCTGGTGCTCTCTTCATCTTCTCATAAGGACACCAGCCCTGTTGGATCAGGGCCCCACCCTGATGACCTCAGCTAACCTGAATTACCTCCTTAAAGGTCCTGTTTCCAAATGTAGTCACGCCAGAGAGGAGCGCTTCAACAAATGAACCTGTGTGTATTGGGGCGGGGGGAGGGGTGCACGCATACAGTTCAGTCCATAACAACTGGTAAATATTTATTTGGTGTGGATGTTATTTGGCAGAAAATATGGCTAGACGTCCTGCACCTTTCTGCAAGATGTGTCAAAATGATCCTTACTGATTGAAGTAGTTAATCAGCGTATCCCTCTCGATCAGCGTATCCCACGGGACCAAACTTGGGAGGAGAAAGACGAGGACTAAGGAAGCTCCGAGGAACTAGGTAGGAGGAGCCACTAACAGAGGCTCTTGTCTGAGATTGTTGTTGGAATGAACGCCCCGGCTGTTTCCGACCACTGAAAATTCAATTCTGGGGAAAGAGCATCTCCTTAGTTAAACTCTAGGATCATGGGTACACCCATTGGCATGAATTATCTCGACTGACTGTCTCTTTAAAACTGCATCCAATGGGGTAGCACTGGTCCCCAGAGTAAAGTCAGGGGTTTCTACTAGTAGAAGGGTGAATGAGTGCAGGGCAGGCAGGAGCCCCCGTGTCCACTGCTCTTTCCAGATGGATTGCAAACAACTTAAAGGGTAGGTCTGGGTCATGTTTTACAGCACCTGGATCAGTGCCCTATTCACAGTAGATTTCCTCAAATTGCTTGCTGGAGAATTGACTCATTATTGCATCATTTTAGGGACACGCCTCCCAGGCCCTGTTGTCCGATTCTGCCCACTGCATTGACTGGTCTCACGGAGAGCAGTGAGGAACACCAGTGGGTGTGCATTTGAAGATGGAGGTGGCTTAAATTTTAGTTTTAAAAAAGACTTGGGGTGGGGACAAGGCAGTGTGGCTTTGGTAGGGCCTTCGTCTCCAGAGATTCTGATTGAGTTCCTGTTCATCAGGTACTGACCGTGTGCTAGGCACGGGGTGGCATCCTTTGTCAGTGCGGTGCAGAGGTTAAGAGTGCAGTCTTCGGGTGCTTGTGGCGAGACCCAGCTCTCCTACTTGTTAGTTGTGCCCCAGGACAAGTTAACCTCCCTCAGATGTAGTTTATACTCATCCAGAAAGCAGAGACAGTAATGCTTCTGCAAGAATTTAATGAGTGAGAGGTTGAGGCATTTAACGGGACGGTGCCCAGGGCCTGGCGTGTGTGAAGGGCTTGATGACTGGTGATTATTACGAGTGCCGTTTGCTACTGTGGGGAGTTAGCTCCCAGCCTATCTCCATTTTAAAGATGAGTGAGTTCAGGCTGAGTGATTTTGGGACAAAGACAGGTTGGACTCAACACTTGAGAGAGTAGTAAGTAAAAGGAGACTCAGTGGCAGAGGCCTGTGGAATGATGAGGTGTCCTGCTATGGCTTTATGGTTTTCACGGGTCTTTTCTTGCCCCCCAGCTTTACTGACGTAGAATGACCCAGGACATGTGCCGGTTTAAGGGGTGCAAGGTGGTGAGTTGATACACGTGTACGTGGCAGAATGATGATCACAGCAAGGTTAGTCGGCACCTCTGTCCCCTGGAGTGACGGTCGTCTTCACAATTTGTGTGCACGTGTGGGTGGCGATAACATCTAAGATCTATGCTCTTAAAGTTTCCAGGTGTGTGATGCAGTATCGTTAACTGTACTCACCGTGCTGCATGTCCGATTCCCCAGAATGTATTCAGCTCACAGCCGAAAGTCTGCGCCCTGTGGCCGGCCTCGCCCCATTCCCCCACCCCGGCCCCTGGCCACCACCCATCTACTCTCTACTGCTATGAGTTTGGATCTTTTATATTTCACATGTAAGTGAAATCACACAGAATTCCTCTCTTTCTGTCTGCTTTCCTTCACGTAGCGTAACGTTAAGGGTCCTTTTTAATAGTTGGGGTGCATTTCAGCCCTGGCTTCTTGGCATTTACTCCATACACGGCAGGCACCTGCTAGGCCCTGGCGTTGTACTGAGGAAAACAGTCTCTGTGCAGGTGAAACCTCCAGTAATGGTGAGCGAGGTTATGAAAGGGGCCTGGACCAGCTTTCTGGGGTTCATTGCAGGGGATGGACGTGGACGAGGTGGTCAGCTGAAGATGTTCGGTGCAGATGACAGGGATCCTGGTGGAGATCCTGATCCCAGCAGCAGGAAATGCCTGCCTGGAACTGAGCATGCTCCTTGGGGGTCGGGCTGTCATCGCTGGGAATGGGGGCGCTGTGCATTTGTAGCTGGAGGCGCTGCCGTGACAAGCATCCCTGGCAGGTCTGTGGGGCCGTAATTGGCGGGCTGATAAGCATGCAGATAGATTTTGCAATGGGGCTGTGGAGCAGGAACCAGCCTGTTAACTCTCTGCCCTAATGGACTGTGAGCACTTCCCTTGGAAGGAAAAGAAGCTTCTGCTTGGGAGGGAATGATGAACGAGGCCCCCGGGGGACAGGCTGCAGCCCGGGCTATTGTTCCTTCCGTGTCTGATACGTCTTTGCGCACTCTAATTGCCATAAATCAGTTTTTCGAGTAAGAGGGAGTCTGTCAGGATAAAAATAACTTCTAAAGAATCTCCTCTTTCACTTAGCTATAAAATCACCCACGGTTAAATTATAAAATCAAATTTAAAGCCATGCCCCCTGTTTTGCACGTTGTGTGTGTTTTGAGAATTCAAGAATTTAAGAACTTGTTCTTCTTAGTCCTGCTCACCTGGATCAATTAAATGCAGTTGACTAGTTTCTTTTCCCTTTGCAGAACGGATTTTGTTTCTTAGGTCTTTTGTGTTCCCTGTTCATTGCTCCCGAAGCCAGGGAGCGGCCACAAGTTAATCTTTAAAGGCAATGCTTTCAGTGAATTAAAAAATAATGGGATAAAAACCTCCCAAGTATGTCTTTTCATGTGCAATATCAAATCAGCCTTCAGAAACTGGAACACGGTTTGGACTGAACTGGACTGAAAACAGGGTCCCTGGCGTGTCTGTGTGAGGACCTCCCCCTGGCATTAGATGGGGCTGAAGGAAGGGGCCGTGCTGCAAAGGGGGTCATAATTTGCCAGCACGGTTAGGTGTGTCCGCCACTCCTCACGTCCTCATCTCGGGGCCGTAACAGTGCAGTGGCTCCGGGGACTTGGCCGTGCAGGAGCCTGCCTCACGTGTACCTGTGGGCACCTTTCTGTAGCAGAGTCTGCCCTGCTGCTGGCTGGGCTTGGCACGGAGGACTCCTTGCCCAGGCTACTCATCTAAGGCTGGAGTGAGACTCCGGACTCTTGCCTCAATTCCAGTGCTGCTGTTAACTTGGGACCTGTGCTTGAATCTGCCTGGGACTCAGTTTCCTTATCTGTAAAATGGGGGAGGGGAGGTGGCATAGGACATTCTAAGGTGACTGTAGCTCTGACATCTGCGGATGATAATGGTGCTAACTGTGGCTCTGCTGTAGTGACACCCGGCCTTCTCTGCCCTCCATCCTACGCACAAGCCCATACGACTCCTACCGATGCCAACTAGAGGGGTTGGTACTCTTGTCATCCTCACTGCCGATGAGGATGCCGAGCCTGTGACTCGCTTTCTCGAGGACCTGTCTGTGCATAGGGGCGCGCCTGGGCCTGGCTGTGACTGATGACAGGGCCGAAGCGCTGACACTGGGTTTCTCAGTGGTTCTGGCTGGGGCTCTGCTGGGCTTGGAGGCTGATAAATAAAAGTTGCACAACCCTAAGCTTATCCAAGCCGAGTTATAAACAGAGTCAGGGTGATCGGACGCTACCGGTTGGGGCGGTCCAGCTTGTGAGTAACCTCGGCCCTGGTCCGGCCCATTCTCTCCCTCCCCAGGGCAGGTGTCCCCTGGAAAAAAAGCAGTGGTACTTGGGAATTCGGAGCTGGTGTTGCATTTGGCTTGTGGTGACGTGGAAGTTCATACACAGCTGCTTGGCCACTCAGCACAGCCTTGCATTTGCAGTCTTTCTGCAACTCCAGGTACCTGTGTAGCACCTTTTGTGCTACTAGAAGCCTTTTCATGCAGGCGTCCTTGGGCATGTTTGTTGGAGCAGACAGAGCCTGGAGACACTTCCAGAGGGTCCCGGTGAAAGGAGGCTCCTCACAGGCTCCGGGGCTCACTTTCTCTCCCCTCCTTTGGACACATTCAGTTTTACCAGGCGTGGGAGCTGCAGTCTGTGTGCTGAGCATGAAGTCATCCATTAGCAGCCAGCTTCCTGCCCTTACAGCGCCACAGGCTTGCCTCGGGCTAGGAGGAGAGGAAGAAGCCTTCCATTTGCCAGCGGTAAATTAATTCAGGTCCTCTCCAGGAAGCAGCTGGTTTGTAATTACCCTCAATATAGATGGGCAGCTCATCAACTTTCACTAATCACCGAATGCTGAACAGGACTGCATCATATGTAGGGTACAGAATAATAAGGGCCATCATGGCCGCACTAACGTTGGTATAAGATGGCATTTCTTGAACTTCAGAGTGCAGCAGACTCTGCACTGGGGACGCTCATAAAAAAATGCTTGACATGATACCAGCTTACCCCCACCCTCAAAATTCAATAGATTCTGGGTGGGCCCTGGAATCTGCATTTTGATAGTTCCCCTGCCTCCCTACCAGGGGATCTGATGCAGGGGGTGAGCTCACCACCCTTTGGCAAATTGCTCTCTCCGAGAATCTAACTGTTGCTTGTTTTTGGCATTGCTGCTGGTGTTAACTTTCCCTTGGCCTTCTTGCTGTGGCTCGGTCAGCCACGGCCACTATCTTGTGTTTACAAACCCCAGCGCCCGCCTTGCAGGGAGTGTAAATCTGCCCGAGATTTCTTAGTCATTAATTCCACTTCCCTTGTGGCATCACCACGTGCAATAAAGACAATCTTAGCTCAGTTCTTGGAGGGGGAGTGACAGGGATCGAGGACTGACTATGCATGCAGAGAAAAAGTCCCACGCCTTTCCAAGGTCCGCCCAAGCAGGCTCTGGCGCCGTCAAATAAAAGTCTGACTTGCCGCTTAAATTCTGGAAATAGAACACATTTTTCATGGCAGGAGAAAAAGCAGTCTCATCTGAGGAAACTGCATCTCTGACGGGGAGCTTTGGGAAGTGGAGGATGAGAACTGAGTTACAGAGGATTATGTTTCTAGAACCTCTTACGAGACTAAAGGGCTGCAGGTGGCGAACGGGGGGATGCTGTTCTCTGAAGAAGCGGCTCTTTTTCACACCCGCCTGGCTCCCTGGCATCAGGGTGCCTCTTCTCAGAGCCTGTTGATACAACTCTTGGCTTCCAACCCGCTTCTGTCTGAAAAAACACCCATGTAGCGACGTGAATCAACAGGCCAGAGAGGAAGAGGCCCGCGGGCCCCACGGCGGAGCTGGCTTGGTTCCCTGCGCGGCCGGTTGCATCACTGCATCTTGCTGGAGTGTTTTCCTGAGTTGGCCAGACTGCTCACGCAGAGCCGGGGGTCATATAATTAATTAGGGGCTTTGGCTGCAAGGTGGTCTCCTGGGTGGTATATTGCCTGGGTGATGGCTGGGCACAGGCGTTCTGAGTGGAAGCCACTTGGTGATCCTGGGGAGCTCTGGACCCCTGTGGCCCATGTGGAGCTCTGCCTTGCCTGAACCCTGGCCGGCAACCAGATGAGAACAGGAGTCTGCACGCTGGCCTCCAGCTTGACTGGCCTCTTGCAATGGACCCCTTGGTCAGGAAAGGTCACTGGGCTGCCTCTGACTCCGTGCCCTGCAGCCCCCGTGGAACAGAACGTGGCTGGGTATGAGATCACATCCGGTGAATGGAGGGGCAGCTGCCAGCTCCTATTGCCAGGTGACTGCAAACTTGCTTTCACTAAGTGATGCTAATGCAGGGTTTATGGCTGTGTGTCTTCCCTGCTGCTCACTCCCCAGTCCCACCTCCCAGCACCTCACAGGTGACCCTGTAAGACTTCTTCTGCTTGGAGGGGGCTCATCACACGGGGCTTGGGAGACTGTTTGGGATCTTTTGAGGGATTCTGTCACTGGCCACGTTTGCTGTCTCTCCCAACTTTATCCACAGCCTCAAGAATCAGCAGCCTCTGGGCTCAGCCTCCCTGGAATGGAGTCTCAGCTCCATGGTTTGCAAGCTGTGTGACTTTGGGTAATGTTTATGTCCTCTGTGCCTCAGTTTCTTCCCCTCTAAAATGGGGGCACAGTTAGCATTAAATGAGATCAGGTCCTCTGGCACACGGTTAACATGCAATGAATGCTTGTCACTGCCATTATTAAGAATGTTGTCGCTGATTTAGAAGTGTTGATATGGTGTAACAAACAAACAAATGGTGTCTCAAGGCCAAAGAGCACCAAGCTCTCCCTGCTCAAAGTGGGTCCTCAAACCTGTGTTATTGGCGACACCTTAGAGCTTGCTAGACATGCAGAATCCCAGGCCCCTCCTTTGACCTTTGGATTCAGAATCTGCCTTTTAACAAGGTGCCCGTGACCCCTGTTTGAGAGGCACCGTTCTAGAACACCCCACGCAGGCTGACACGTGGCAGTGACTGAGCATCCCCGGGTGGTGGCTGTGGAGGGACGAGGGCAGTGACGCCCTGGGCTAGAGCCTCCGGTGTATGCCCAACCTGCCCAAAGCAGGCCCGGGAGACAGCGTGAGGGGTGCAGGCTGGATAGGAATTTTAACCTGCTCTCCCTTCAGTATAATATAGGGAGGAGAAGCTGCGTGGGGGAAATGGGGAGGGTGGGGAGGGGTCTGTGAGATGATTCGCTGTGCACCCATCACCCCTCAAACATGGCCGAGGACCCCTTATCCGATAGGCCTCATTTATAGTCACCACCGTCCACTGTGTGCCAGGCACGTATTTTCGTTATATCCACTCCTCACAGCCACCCCAGGAGGTACAACTTGCTAACCCCACTTTACCGATGAGGAAGCTGAGGCCTGTGAGACAGGGGCTTGCCTGAGGTCAGCCAGCCAGGAAAAGCCTAAACTTGCCCTGTACTGCCCTGCCGAGATCACCGAGCTCTTAGCCGTTCACAGTGGCCACAGTGGAAGGCTGCAGAGCAGGTGGTTTGGGGTGATTATTCCCAAAAAGGAGCACCTGCCTCTGCAGATGAGGAGTGAGGTGGGTTCGTACATTTCACAAGGGATGGGAACTGGCTGGGCTGAGTCTGCCTCTTAAACGGGCAGGCACCGCAGGGCAGCGCTGGCAGGCTCCCGGCCGGACCTGCTGCTGCGTATAGTTTAAACATTAAGCGGTGGGGTGGCCTTATTGAAAGGCAGACTGTTTTATAAGACGCACGGTGCCGTCTAGACGTGGGGACAGTTACGGAAGCTGCTGTGCATCACATTGGGCTCAGACACCTGACTTCCCCGCTCCAGTCATTTCGAAGGCGGAGTGAAATCTGCTTCGTGCTAGAACAAACTGGATTTTTTTTTGGAGGGTGTATGATTTCAGACATTTGGTTATCTCTTCCCGCTGGGCCCTTTACTTATCTCGGTCTTTGTAGATGTGGGGAGGATGCAGGAAAACTGGAGAGGATAATTTTTCCATAATGCTGGCATCTCTGTGCAAGTCTTCGGGAGCCTTTGGTCACGAGGGAGATTATGTAATTGTGTAATTTCTCTGTCTTGTCCTCGTCCCCCTCCTTTTCCCTCACCTCGAGGGCTGGGGCAGAGTCGTGCCGGCTGCCTCTGGGGTTGTCTCAGCATTTGTGCTTGGTACCTGGTAGGCGCTCAGCAGAGCAAGTGCGTGAACACATCCAGAAAACCGGAGCGGGTGAGCCCGACTTTTGATTCTAAGGAGGAAGGTTGCATTTCCTTGTTCACCTGGATGGGTGACCCCGAGAAGGAGATGGGGGAATTTGGTCCTAGGTTCAAGTCTGTCATCTTCTGTCTGGTCTCAGACTCAGGTGCCATACGTGGCAGGTCCCAGCCGCTCTGAGCTTCCTGACATTTCAGATGAGGGTACAATTTAAGGACCCCGGGGACAGATGGTCCAGCCCTGTGGGTTCTTTGGGAACAAAAGTGGTTTCCGTTCCCAAGGCCTTCACTCACTGCCTAGTGAGAAACAAGGAGGAATTCAGGTTTGCTCTGAGGATGAAAGGAAGGAAGGAAGGTCTATTTTGGGGGCACTCTCTCCAGGTTAAACTTGTTTGACACTTATTGAATATCTACCCTGGGCCAGGCACATTGAAGCCCCTGACATGCCATCCTCACAGGGAGGCACCTATGAAGCTGGTACTGTAATTTCCCTACTTGACAGATGAGGAAAGTGGAGCACAGAGAGGTTTTGTAACCTTCACACAGCTAGTGAAGGGCTTTAACCAGGAATCAAAGCCATGTCTCTAACCATCATGCAATATGGCCTCACTGTGCCCTGGCTCAGTTTATCCGTCAAGTTCATAAAGTGGGCACTACATTCCACGACAAGCTACAGTTATAGATCTCCTTCTTCTTTGTAAATGGCTGTTTAAAATGTGACAACTCATTCTTAGTTCTCAGCAGGCCTCAAGCTGGGTTTGGCCCACAGGCCGAAAGAATATGCAGCAAACTAAGACGCAAGATAATTTCAGACGGTGTGAAACGCTCCCAAAAAGATAAAATGGTAACCACAAAACAAAGAAACAAGTAAAATATAACAAAGGACACTGAAATGGAGGACGGGATGTCAGTGACCAGAGGGGAGAGGGGAGGGAATTTCAGGGGAGAAGGGAAGGGTTTACAGGAACAAATATAGAGGACACATGGACAAAACTAGGGGGCTTGGAAATGGAAGGGAGGTGGGGAGGGATGGGTGGGTGGGCTGGAATGGGAATAAAAGATAGAAACGGTACTGAATAATCTAAAATAAAAAATTAAAAAACAAAACAAAACAAAACAAAAAAGATAAAATGGGGAAAGGTGTAGAGGGGCTGGCTGGGGAGGCCTCACCACCCAGAGCCTCCCTGAGGGGCGCCTGAAGCCGAAGCCTGGGTGAGAAGGATGTGAAGATCTGAGGTGCACAAGGCACTTAGCCCAGTGTGAAGTGCTCCCGCGTTATTACTATGTCATTATTTTTGTGGTTTGCCATTGACTGGCTCTGTGACCTTGGGCGAGTCATCTCACTGCTGTGGGAGTTGACTTGAAAGCCCTCCCTCTGCCGGGCGGTCCAGCATGGTTCTGAGTGAGTGCTGGCATCTGCCTCCTTCTGACTTCCCCCACCCCTTTGAAATAGGGGATAGAATGAGCCCTCTTTCACATTTTCAATAGAAGATTCATTGTTGGAAGAGGGAGGCTTTTGTAGAGGGACAGCTACCCTGCTTATTAGCATTTATGGAGCCCTTTTAGTTTCCTCAGTGCTGAGTGGGGTTTCATTAGAATGTGGGCACCCCCCTACTCACACTGGGCTGGAAGCATCCCCCTGGCAAAGGCACTATGGGACCCCTGGCCTCTGGGTCCTGCTGGGGGGAATTGACAAGGGGGCTTATTTTCTCACCCCCCCACCTCCCATTGAATGTCACTACCCTCCCCTGACCCTGGATGGTGAAAGAATGTATTTCCTATTGTCATTCAACAATAGGGCCTCCTCAAGGCCAAGTTCAGCCTGCTGCATAATCAAAGGGGTGGTTTTGCCCCTCCTCCCATCTTTAGTTCCTGGAGGAATGTAGGAGTTGGTCCAACAGCCACCCACATCCTCCAGGCCTGTGTGTGTTCACTGTCTGCTGCCTCCAAGAACCAGCTCTCAGGATCGCCGGCCCCTCAGATGAAATAAAGCCTTCCAGTCATGTCTTTACGTTTGACGTAAGCACACGGAGGCTTTTCTCGCTACTTCCTGAATGGGGCTGTCGTGAGGGCCTGGGGTAGCTCTGAGCCTGGCCCCGTGGTGAAAAGGGGCCTTGTAGCTGACGGCTCATTCATGTCTGTGCAGCCGCCTTTTATCCAGCAGAGTGCCCCGTGTTTCCTATCTGCTTTCTTCATTCCTCGATTACCTACGTAGGAAGGATGTCCAAGAAATCCCAAGTCGTCTTCTGACCGCGCCTGTCTCGGCGGTTAGTTTGGCAGAAGTGGTTCCTTCTTTTCTGCACCAGTTTCCCTATCGCTTCTCTGGTCCAAGCTCTCATCACCTTATAGCATCACCTCCTGCCTCCCCCTCTCCATCTCTCCTCCCTCCTTCCCTCCTTCTCTCCTCTCCTCCCCATTCTGTCTACCTGCCTGCCTGCCCACACTGTTTTCTCAGGCCTGCCACGTGCCAGGCATGTTGTTAAGCACTGAGATAAAGCAGTGAGTAAGATCCCCACTAGTGTAGAGTCAAGTAATGACACAAAATCTGATTTAATTACAACGGAAGAAGGTTCCGCAAGGAAGTACAGGGAGCTGCTAGTCGATGTAACCTGTTTAGGGGAGGTCAGTAAACAGCAAAAACAGCAAAAACAGCTTGCCAATTCTTGTTGCGTTACCAATGGACTCACTGCCTTTTAGAATTGTTTCCATGTATAGTGTCTGAGGGGGGCGGGCAGTGGAAGCCAGAACTGTGGCTGTCCGCCGATGGGATTACCACCCTGCCGAGGCCCACTGTGATTCGCCCTGTGAAAGTCCGGGTGTGACCCTGGGCTGCTGATAACAAGGACATTTTTTTTCCTTGGAGCACAGTATGGCTTCGGAATCCAGAGCGAGGTTTAACCGCTTTCATCTGGGAAAGCGTGGGGCAGGTGCGTGAAGGCCACAGGCACACCAGGTTGGGGGTCTCTAACCAGGTTTTCGGAGCGGACAGCGCATTGGTTGGCCGGCTTCCTTGCTACCTGTGGATACCTCCCCCACCCGAGTAGTTTTTTGGCCTCTTAGAGCCAAGGAGAATTAAATTACTAACCAACTTGCTCATGAGCAAAGATGAATCCATCGGCAAGTGTAGTTTTCCTTATTGGATTCCCACTGTCATTTAATGCCTTTCTATTTACAGATTTCTTTTGAGTAGTTGCTCCGTGTCTCGGCCCCGGCACTTCGCGCTGGTTCGGATTTGCAGGTGCGGGGCTGGGCAGGAGTCCAGCTGTCACTCCCTCAGTTTCCCTCCGATTGTCCTCTAGCGGAGCCCTGGGGTCACAGCCTGTGCTGCTGAGGGTGCCTCGGGCAAGCGGAAAGGTGTCAGGAGGATTTGGCATCTGCACAAGTGGATGAGCAAAGCGTAACCTGGAGTCTAAAAACCCCAGGTTTGGGCGGATGTGGCCCCCCGCTGGGGCGTACAGGAAAGCTTGCTGTATGTAGCCAGTGCCATGGCAGCTGCCCGAGGAGCTGAGTGATACTGATTCGCCTCTCCGTGTTTGCTCACAGATACCCGGTAAACCGAGCCCTCCGTTTTTCCTTTGTCAAAGGACCGGGATTCCTAGCGTTAATGAACCTGGCTGCGTGAAGCAGCCTCCGCTTTGTAAAAACGAAACTCACCCTCCCAGACCCCAGGCTGTGAAAACCTGATGTTTTCTGTTGTCGGGAGAAGGGTGTTTCTGCTGCGAAGGGAAGACACGACGGGGGTATTTCTAAGATTTTTTTTGGTTATGGTCGATTCTGCCAACATGTAACATCTGTACTTATTTTCCAAACTCTCCCAATGGCTGCTTTGCATCTGTTCAGTTCTCCAAGTAACATTTCATTTCCTGACTTTACAGGTTGCTATAAAATCCATTCGTAAGGACAAAATTAAGGATGAACAAGACATGGTTCACATCAGACGAGAGATTGAGATTATGTCATCCCTCAACCATCCTCATATCATCAGTATTTATGAAGGTCAGTGATTTTTTTTTCATCCTCGTATCAGTTACCATTTCTCATACCATGAGGCCTGCCAAGATTTTTAGGTAATTGCCCTTCTGGGCAGGAGCCAAGTATTTTTCCTCATGATGCAAAAATAGCCGGGTGTTATCTCTTATTTGGTTACCTTGAATACAAGCAGACACGCAGAGCAGCTCACTTTGGCCATAAACTGTCTCCTGCGGGTACCTTCTTCCGGCTTCCCAGGTCCTCGGCGGTTGCTAAGCAACCCACCTTCTTGAAAGCCGGTATGTGAGACAGCCGTGGTTTCTGAAAAAAATGGCCAAGTTTGTTGGGTGACCAAGTAACAGTGGATACATTGTAAATGTCATTCCCCAAAGCTGGTGCTCAGGGGGTGGTGTCATGAGTTACTCAAAGCGAGGCTTTTTGAGTTAGGAATTACCTTTGAGCAGGTCCAGAAAACTTTGAGGAAAAAAGAGGGATCTGTTGATGCAAACAGATCCGAGTTGTACCTGGTGTTTATAGAAGGGCAGGGAGGGGAAAAGCTTACAAAAGGGCTCACGCTTCAACCTCTTTGGTCCCGCGTGGGAAGAAATGGAGAGTATAAATTTCCCGTAGCTTCTCACTTTTAAAAATTTCCTGGAAAAATATTACTTAAGCAATGTATGTGTCTATTGCAGAAATGGTTAAAATACTCATGTTAAAAAAATAATTTCTGTTCTAACTCCCAGTTTGATAAAAAGTTCTCTGTCCATATTTGTATTTTTATCTGCTTCTTTATATCTGTATGTATCTTTATCCAAAGTTAGGTCATACAGTTTATAGTGTTTTTTAGGTTGATTGGTTTTTATTTTTTACATTACGCATCTCTTCCTATGTCAATAAATCTCCCCTATAGGGGCATTTTAAAATACTTTATAGTATTCCATTTATGGAAATACCATAATTTATTGAATCTAATTCCTTTTGTCAGACATTTAAGTTGTTTCAAGTTTCTGGTTATTGTAAACAGGGTTTTAGCGATCCTCCTTGGATATCATTTTTACATTCACTTCTGATTATTTTCTTATGAAAAATTTCAAGACTTGGCCTTTCTAAGTGTTTTTTGAGGATACATGTATGTGTATATGTGAGGATATGTGTATGCATATATATAACTTTCTACATTACTATATAGCTTTATTTTTATAAAATTGGTACACGATTACAGTAAAAATAAGTTCACATATAATACAGAGATACAAAAATCGTAAAGCTTATGGAAATCTCAACATCCCTATATGAGCATTATTAGTGAACATGTTTTCGGGTAGTTCTTTCTGCATCTACACACATAGAGGGAATATTTTTAATGCATGGTTGAGTCAGACTAATGAACTTACCTTTAATTGCTGGTCTGATCATGAGAAGTTCTACAGTGAGAGCTAAGAGAACACAAAAAGGTAACCCTGGTTTCTCTGATATTTAAAATCCTCCTTCTGGCTCCTGCTGGTTTTTGCTCCTCACCTAGAAGGAAATGTTGATAATATTGTTTACCTTGATTTAAGGGACATTTTCATTCAGTCCATCATTTATTCACCCCATAGCCATCTCTTGCAGCGATTTTCAAAGTGCGGTCCCTGGGCCCGCAGCATCAGTATAAACTGGGATTGTCAGAAATGCAGGTTCCCGGGCCTCCCCCAGGATCTGCTGAATTGGCACCTCTGGGGTGGGGCCCGGCCATCTGAGTTTTGACAGCTTGGGAACGGCAGGTCTGCTGAGTGTTTTCTTCGTGTAATGCTGCGTGAAACGGGTTAGCAATTCCTAACGAGGAACGTGGTATGGATCCGCGCTCAGGAAGTGACACAAGGCGTGATAGGAAAGGTGTTCTGCAGGTGTGTAAGCAGCGTCTTCTGGGGCTGTGGAGGCCTGTGGGATCCGGGCTGGGCCTTGGAGGCGGTACGTTGAGGAAGAAAGGGCTGATGTAGGATTTCGGGCTGATGAAACGAATCTGAACCAGCCTGGTGAACGAGGGGACTTTCTAGAGGTTAGAAGTGGGAGAGACACAGAGTGCAGGATGGGAGTGAGTTTTATGAACTTCTCAGTGCTCTTGCTCCCTCTGGCCCAGTTGCTACGGAAACCTGAAGATAGTAGTAGATGTATGGTGGGACTGGGGTGGGTCACATGCTCTGTGAGCACTTCTGTGTTTGGCATTCTTGACCTTGAGCGGGGGCCTTCTTTATCAGGAAGGCAGAGAGAGAGCGTTCTCCCAGCACGAAGTTCCCAGGTTCTTTATTTGAGAGGCAGCTGGGGCGACCAGAGTCTCCTGGCTTCTCCACTCCTCCTGGGAATCCTGCAGGCCGAATGGGGAGCCGGGTATCTGTGTGCCTCCCAAGGGAAGGCCAGAGATGGACCTTAATGGAAGAACATTCCATTATCAGGGTCAAGCTGGCCTCAGTCCAGTCCCTGCTGCAGGTGGGCATTAAACTTCTTTGGGTGACTCGAAATAATCTCCCTCCATTCATATTGAGAAGGCCTCCATTCATCTCAATTCATAACCGCCCCCCGGACTGGTTTCAGGGGGGCAGGAAAGAGCTTGAGTTCTCACGTCAGACAGTCCGCAGTGGCCTAGACCTGCAACTTGGGGCAGATCGGCAGGCGTCTCAGTGCCTCAGGGGCCACATCCATAAAACGGGGGTAAGTGCCCTGCTCTGTCATTGGGCTGTCGGTAGGACTGAAGGAGACGATACATGTGCTGGTGAGCTCAAAAAGGGGGATTATTATGAAGATGGTGTCATCATCATAAGTGGTTCTTAACTTGGGGTCCATTGTCAAGGGTATTTCTGGGGGCTCTGTAAACCCTCCGGAACAGTCTATCACTACATTGTCTAATACAAAAGCCACAGCCACAGATGGATATTTAAATTAAAAGTCATTGAAATGAGAAAACGTGAAAATTCAGTTCCTCAGTCTCACTAGCCACATGTCAGGTGCTCGATAGCCACCCGCGTCGAGCGGCTGCCCCGTCGGGCAGTGTAGACACAGGACAGTGTCATCACTGCAGGGTAGGACCACGGTGGTATATAATGTGGTAAGTGAGTGGGGGTTACTTTTTATGGGGGGTGCATAGCTTTCATTTGACTCTCAGAGGGATTCCTGACTTCAAATAGGCTGGGAACAAACCCCACTGCCACCGGTGTCTGTGACTGCGGAGTACCGTACATACAGGTAGTGCTTTTATCCAGCAGACTCCCAGGGACTTAACTGCAGTCCTTTTTTCTTTTTAATTTCTTAAAGATCTTTAGTTTCTGTTCTGTTCCCTCGCTCTTCTCCCACAAAACTCTGTTTCTTCCACACCCACTAAAGAACTGTGGAGGGGGCAGGGGAGGGGACCAAGGCACCGTGCCAGCTCTTACACCTCTAACTGTGACCCCCCCAGTCTTTGGGTCTTACGACTTCACCGGCTTTGCCGCCCAGGGCCCCCAGACCCCCAAACCCCCTTCTGAGAGTGAAGTTAGGCATCCTGATGCCAGCAGCCCAGATGTTCCCATTTGGCAGTTGTGGAAACCGAGGCTCTGGGTGGTTAATGACTTGCTGGGTGAGTGAGCTTGCCAGGGCCACCGCAGTTCAGTGCCACAGCCTGGGGGCCCAAAACAACAGAAGTTCATTGTGTCATAGTCCTAGAGGCTGGACATCCCAGGTCACGGTGTCAGCGGGTTGGTTTCTTCTGAGGCCTCTTTCCTTGGCTTGTAGGTGGTCGTCTTCTCCCTGCGTCCTCACATCATCTTCCCTCTGAATGTGTCTGTGTCCAAATTTCCCCCTTTTACAAGGACACCAGTCCCGTTGGATTAACACCCGCCCTAATGAGCTCCTCTAACCTTAGTTATCACGTTAAAGAGCCTGTGTCCATCCAGAGTCGCATTCCCAGGTGTTGGGAGTTAGGACTTTCCCATGGGAACTTGGGAGGACCTAATTCAGCTCCCAACACTGGTGTCATGGCTAGCTGGTGGCCCTAGCACACAGGTCTTCTGACCCCATTTGTGTTTTTCCTCTGCCAGGCCTCAGCCCTGCAGTTTTGACTTTGTATCATGTTTTGCTGGCTCTGCAGCTGACCTCTCTGCCCCAGGCATCCCCCTCAGCCTGGCCTTTTCTATCCTTTTCAACCCTGGGCCTGGTAGGGACAATGAGGTAGCAGTAAGGAGGTGGGATCCCAGTCAGTGAGTTAATGGGCTGGTCTCTCTGCCCCTCCCAAAGTGAAAGGAAACCTTCTCTCTTAAAGCTGATTGGTTGGTTGACAGGCCAGTCAAGAGCCTTAGCTGAGTGCAGCAATGCATTAATTTGCTTAGCGAAAAGTCAGCGCCAAGACACCTGAGTGGCTGTTCGGACATTAGCCTAGTGAGTAGAAGCTATTAAAGACCTTTGTGATGCCTTTTCAACAAGGACCTTTATGATTAAACACTCGCGTAGCAGCAGCAGCAGTGACAGCAGCAAGCATGACAAAGCAACGGTGCACCTCCTGTATGTTTGGGCTTTCATGAGGGGAAGGCACCATCTTGGACTGTATTAGCTGGTATTGTTGAAATACTAGTTCCAGAGAAAAAGTAATTTCATTCATTAAAAAAATACCAAGTAAGTGCTTAATGTGAGCCAGGCTGTGTTCTAGGCACTAGGGATGCGGGGAGAACAAGACAAGTTCTGGCCCCATGGAGCTGACACCGAGTGAGTAGACAGGTGAACAGGTAAGCGACTTTTGAGCTGAGACCTGAATGGAACAGGGAGTGAGCCCTCGGAAGAGCTGGCAAAGGGAACAGCATGGGCGGATGCTCGGAGGAGGAGCTGGTGCTGGTAGAAGTGACAGAGGGCCGGGGAGGCCGAGGGGGTGAGTGAGTGGGATGGTCGCAGGAGAGAGGAGGTGGGACAGGGCCACATTTTGGTCACATTGACTAAAGGAGGGAGTGAGGATTTTGTGCCAGGAATGAGGGCGAGCTATTGATCTTGATGAGGGAAACAGCATTTATAAACGTACCCTTTAAAGGAGCTAGGAGTTGGTATTATCACATTTAATCCTTACGTCCACGATATGCGAACTGTGAACATCCCTACTTTATGGTCAGGAAAATTTAGGTCTTCCCGAGTTTACACCAGCTGAGAAGTGGTGGGTCTGAGAGTCAAACCCAGGCAGGTACCTCCTGAGGCTGGTGCTCGGAAAACCCACCAGGTCATTTGGGGATCTGCAGGGACCTCGGATTGGGGACATTGTCCTAGACCCTGTGCTGAGAAGAATTTCTGGCCTTCACAGAGATTGCTGTCGTAAACACGTGAGAGCATTAGATCCCAGATGTGTGGGTACTTTACAAAATATTTCTGCATATGTTTCATGAAGAAGCTTGGGGCCCAAATCCAGGACACTCTTAGGGCAAGTGTTGTCTACACAGCAGTCCATGGAAATATAAGTTATTTACGTATTATTCATACTACCTGCAGGCCCATAAAATCTTTGACCTCATTGAGTCCACGCTGCTGTTCACCAAGTCTCAAAAGTCATTCCTTTCCAGTGTTTCTATCACAAACCAGACCCGGGGGTTACTCTCCTATTTACCCACGGAGGAAGGTGATTAACCTACAAACCTGTCAGCTCTGCCGACATAAAACCATAGCTAGCTTCTGAGGCTCAGTCGAATGAAAGAGGATGGAAACACACCTTCCAGTGTGTGATGCGAAGGGTAACCTAATCCAGAGGGAGAAGGAAGAAATCTCTGGCACCATCTCCGAGCTGGACCCCTGTTTCCAGTCAAAGGAATCCCATTCTCTCAGCAGGGAGGTAATTGACAATATGGAAAGAGCAGCTGAAAAGGAAGTGCCCACCAGAGCTTTTCAACTTGGTTGCAGAGGATGGAAGAGATAAAAACAGGTTTTGCCCCAGGTTCTGATTTCAGGATCGGAGTTCAAACATCAAAGGCCTGTTGTCTCACTTCCCCCACCACCCCCATTTCCCCTTTGAAAGCCTAGGAGACCCCGTCTGCCCAACCACAGGCACCAACATCTTGCGGTGATTTAGGGAACCTTAGCACCTTGTCTGGCAACAGTCCCGCAGGTAAAAGGGAAAAGGGGAGGGAGTGCGGTGGACTGGGCCTGCGCCTTCCCTAGTGTGCCCTCGGCCTCTGCTCCTGGAAGTCTCTCTTCCTGGCCCTGCAAGATTAGATCTCTGTAAGGCCCCGTGCGCTGTGATATGCTAGAACTGGCCGACCAGTTCTTTCATCACGGCTTCTGTCTTGGGTACAGGGAGCCTGGCTTTCCGGGACAAAGTAGGAAGCCTGTGTGGCATTTGTCAGCTGTGATCTTTTGCCTTTGGAAGAGTTTCTCAAACTAAAAATAACAAACATAAGCATGTGAGTCTCATGTCCTTGCCCTGTGAGCCTTCAACCTGCTGTCTGGGAGAAGATGGAAAAGAGTCTGTATTCTAGAAAATTCTCCAAATTCCTACCATTAAGCCACTTGGGACGAATTTGCTATTAGTTAAAAGCTATTCTCATCTTCCTAGGAGTACATGTTACAATATGCTTTATCAAGCTACCTGTGCCTTCTGAGATTCTGGTAGATCTTTCTGGAAGGGGATAGTGTTTTGACCTCCTGGTGAAAATCAGTGCTCAGAAACATCCAGCCAGAGATGCAGAGGAGAAACCAAGAGACAGGATGTGTGGACAAGCCTACAACTTTAGGCCTGTGTTGTTTAGCGCAGGCTTGTACGACAGTAGGCATGCCGCCTCCCGCCTTCTCCTCCCCCTACTCTTCTGGCCAGGACCAGTGGGGCTGATGTTTCCACAGGACCCAGCGGAAGTCCAGGAGTCAGAAATGTTGCTGCCCCTGAAAATACGCCCCCTGAGAATGGCAGGACCCTGATAAACCAGCTGCTAATGCATTTGAACAGCTGTTCTCAGAGGTTGGTCCAGGACTAGCTGCATCAGCATCACCCAGCCCCACCCACATCTACTGACTCCAAGGTCCAGGACTAGCTGCATCAGCATCACCCAGCCCCACCCACATCTACTGACTCCAAGGTCCAGGACTAGCTGCATCAGCATCACCCAGCCCCACCCACATCTACTGACTCCAAAAGCCTGGGGGTGGGGCCCAGGGTTTCCTCACACTCTCAAGTTTGGGAACCACTGTATCAGAGCAGCCCTGCTCAACAGGTCAGAAACCAAAGCAGGGCAGCGTTGCTGGCATCAGTTATTTGGAAATAACTATAATGGAAGCTGTTTATGTTTTTCTTAGGTTCACATGTTCTAATACAGGTTCCTCAGGCAGCAAGCAAATCCTGGTTTAGCCTGTTTAAAAAGCAGGCATCCGTCCTGGCTGGTGTGGTTTTGTTGGTTGAAGCATCGTCCTGTTGACCAAAGGGTCGTGGGTTTGATTCCTGCTGAGGGCACATACTGGGTGGTGGGTTCCGTCCCTAGTTGGGGTGTATACAGGAGGCAACCGACTGATGTTTTTCTTGCATAATGATGTTTCTCTCTGTCTCTCTCTCCCCCTTCCTCTCTCTCTCCCAAAGCAATGAAAAAAATGTCCTCAGGCAAGGATAATTAAAAAAGACAGGGGTTAGTTGAATTGATCTAACAAGGTCTGTGGGTTATTAATACTATTTACTGTTCTTATTTATTCATTCATCCATTTAGTCATTTACACATTCAACCACTCACTCCTTTTGCAAAAACTTATTGAGCGTTTCTGTTCCAGGTACTGGTTTAGCAGGACGATTATATATTTATTGTCCAAATAGGCTTAGATGTGAATGAGCCAATTGCTCAACCAGCTGCTACTGTGTGATGTTAGGCTAGTGACTTAACCTCTCTGAGGCTCAGTCCTCTTATCTGTTTATATGATACAGCCAATAGCTTGCTACTTTATACATCAGGTTATGAAGATTAACTAAGATAATGAGTAAAATTGCTAAGCACAGTGCTGGATACATGGTCAGTAGCTGACACAGATTCTTCCCCATGCGATCGATCTTTAGGGCTCTGAGAGATCCTTTCTGGCTGGAGTACAAACTTCTCGTGGGAGGTGCTGGGAGAGAAGGTTGAGACCAGACCGCCTAAATCGGTGATGCTGAACACTGGGTACACGTAGACTCCCATGGGGTGTTTATAAAAATTGCCGATGTCTCTGCCTCTCCCCAGGGATTTAGACTTAATTGACCAGGGTGAGAAATACAGACTTAATCCTGCAACTAAGGGGAAATGGGAGCCCCGAGGCAGAAACTCGCCTTGGTCTGATCGTTTGTCATCAGCAAATGCCAGAGAAGAACGAGTGTGTCTGGCGTCCGGCCGCAGTCACCGGTGAGCAGCGAGCGATACCTCTGGGCTTGGGTTTGCTTACTGAGCCGTTGGGTTGCTGCCCTCATCAGGGACTCAGAGCCCCATGAAACAGTTTGTTGAACTTGGCAGAGTGGCGTATTATGCTTGTGTTTACTCTTCTGAACCCATGGCAAATTGCTGAGCCTTTTAACACGCTGCCTCTGCTGCCAGATTCGCAAGTTCCACATGAAACTCTGCAGACCGGATCCAAGGGAAGGACTCGCCCCCGTTAATAACACAGCACCCCAGTGTCGTCTTCACGTTTAGTCCCGTGAACCAGCTCTTGAGCTGAGTCTGTCCAGGCACGTTTCTGATGAGTTTCCTATTAAGTTAGCTGTTTGACCTGCAAGTGCATTATTTTCATTGTTTTCTCTTTTGATTACACCCAAGTCATATTTTTTTTCCTGAAGGCTGGAGATTAGAAATTAAACAACTAGAAACTAATGCTACTCCCTGGTTGTCCTGCCTCACCCTCTTGGGTTTCCTGGAATTCAATATTTCCTAGTGCCTCAAATAATACCGCGTGGACTTGTAGCTAATTTTTTAAAGGGAAAAAAATGGAACCGCGTTGTCATTTAATATAGGGTCTTTGGGAATTAAGTGGGACGGCTCTGTGAATCTGCACCAGGCGGTCAGCAGCGTGCATTAGGAAGGCTCCTAGAGCGTGGACGAGGTCCCACCCACCACCCTGCTTTCTAACAGTGGGTCCCTCCGGTGGGTACGGGTCTGTGAGACCCGTGCTTTGGAACGCCACTGGGGACTGAGGAGTGGACCCCAGTTAAGAGATCTAGGCTTGCTTCCACCTCAGGCTTTGCTGTCTTTGAGTATTGGTTTCTGTCTCCTCCCTTCTCCCATCTTGCCCCAGTCCTCAAGGGCACATGTATAATCTCAGGTGCGATTGCCGCCAATACATGTCCTTGATAATTTTGGATTTAATCCAGGCATGTCTCCTTTTGTTCTTTCTTCAACTAATACTTGCCGCCGGATAACAGCAGGCTAGCAGGCCAACACTCACAGGTATGCTTACTATTGCGTGCTATGATAATCTTTACAGTAAGGACAGTCTTGGTTTTAACAGATGAAGAAACCGAGTCACAGAAAGGTGAAGGAACTTGCTAAGGTCACTCAGCTGGTAGACGGCAGAGCCTGGACTTGAGCCCAGGTAGCCGGGCCCTGGGAGTTGGGCTCTATCTTGCCCAATGAGGTGGACAGGAATTTAGAGTTGACAAGATGAACCGTCCATGGTGGGTGGAGCATTAGGTGGCTAGAAGCAGAGGTATGATAACCATTGGCCTGGCTTTTGCACTCTGACTGGTGGCAAGGGCGGGATGAGCCCCTATAGCAAAGCCCTCTGTGGGGAGGGGAAGACTAAGGCCGTTATCCCAGAGGGACAGATTTCTGTCCCCTTCAGTGCCTGAATTGGGGGAGCATGCTCTTTCAGAAGTGCACTGGGTCAAGTGAAAGAGCCTTCGCTTCTCTCTGGGGTGGCTCTGAGATGTTCTGATCAGTTGTCACTGCTCTCTCGGGTTCAGGATTCTGAGTACGTGTCCATATGAGTGTGCGTGTGTGTGTGCGCATGACAGAAAGGCTGAGACAGAGCAACAGAGAAAATGGTCAGGGAGACTGTGGGCCTGGCTGATGGGTGCATGATGACAGTTGACAGAGCCCATCCCCTCAAAGCCCAGGGATGGTTGTGCAAGCAGGGTGGAGTCCGAAGGCTGGTCCAGCCTGGAACCTTTGATCTTCTCTCCCATGTAGCTCCCGTCTCTGTTCTGGCCATGCCTGTCCTCTGTCCTAGGAGTTCATGTTGGGCCCCCAGATAGCACTGGTGGTCTTAGCAGGAGTGAACAGCTCTTGGCAGGCCTTCTGCTCCCCTGTCTTCTGCAGGACACTTATACACTTCCCTACTATTTCTTCTGGTTTTGGTGGAATCCACTCTGGCAGTGGGTGACCCGGTTGGTGATGGTTCTTGGACATGCCAACCAACACCTAGAAAGAGTTTCAGTTTAAGAAAAGACAATGAGTGAACTAAAGAGCCTTTCATTGTCCAAACCGGAAAAGACATTGTCCCTACTCTGACCAGCTCACTGACAGTGGGGAGTTGCCGGTTCAGTTGAATTTTCTCTCTCACTGCCCTGGGCTTTTGGACTTAAGGGATCAGAGGACCCTTTTGTGAAGGTGAGCCCATGAGGTGTTTGGAATTTAGTTCTGGGAGGAAACTCTTAAGGGGTGAATCTTGCAGTGACTAAATGACCTAATCAGGTGGCAGACAATTCTTGCAAAGGAAAGATCGCTCCATTTCCGAAAAGAAGAATCAGGGATTTTCTGTGAGGATTCTACTGACCTTTAATAAAAAAGCACTGCTGCGGAATGCACTGGCACTTCTGTCTGAGGTTTTGAGAAAGTAATAAAAGTGCTGCATGTGGGGGGGGCCGCGCCATGGAGGGAATGGCAGCTTCCTGGGACTGATTTGGGAGATGGAGTTGATAGAAGGCAAAGGCATGAAGGGAATTCAGACTGGTCCACTCTAGCCCCTTGGCCTTTTTGCTTAAAACCAACATACTAGTCTTCCTTTCTTGAGGTTACATGTAAAGCAGAAAGATATCCTCCATTTTTATAACCGGCTCTTCACAGGGTATCCTGTACATCGATCCCCACCCTCTCCCTTCCCAAGCCCATCATCATCTTCCTAAATGGCCTCCTGGACTTGGCTCTCGGATGGCTGGTGGATGGTTAAAATCCAAAGATTGCTTTGCTCATCGTCAGCCTTTCTCCCGGGCCAGGGCATTGTTTTATAACACGCATGTTCCCGAGTAACACAGTTGTGTTACTGACCCCGAGGGCAACAGGAGGGAATCGTTAGGAGTCGGGTAATTAATGTGGTTGTGAAAGCCGGACAAATCAGAAGGCAGAACTGGGCTGTCAAACTGAACATCTGAGGAAATTCGGAATTAATTTGGAGAAGGAGCTGTTGCTATGGCAACCAGTCCCCACTCTCCTTTGAAATGGAAAATAAACAGAAAACAAAAATAATTCAAGTTGGTGTCTGTGAAGAAGGCCCTTCTGTGGAAAGTAGGAGAAGATGAAGAGAGTCTGGATACTCGGGGACAGGCTGAGACAATGGTAGAACCCTCTCACTTGTCATGGGTCAGTGCCACACCTGTTTTCTCTAGAAATCTTCTCAGGCCCACTCGAGTCACCTCATGTGCCTTTCTGATCATCTAGGTATTTAGAGTCTGTATGGTACAGGCGAGCACTTGATTCACTCGTTAAGTTCGAGTTGTACTCGACTGGATAGCAACTCCGGAGGACAAACACTGTGTCTTATGCTGTCTCTGCCTCCCCTTTAACACCCACCAAAAAGCTCGGATAAATGCTTCAGACAAGCCGAATGAAGAGCATTTTTAGAACAGATAGTGATGTTGGGTCTCTTTAATGAAGGAGGATCTTCAGTGAGTATTATGTAAGGAGAGGAAGTGGACGATGGAGGAAGGTGATGGGGGGTTGCGGCAAGAATGTAAGCTTTTGAGGGACACACATTTGGGATCAAATCCGGTGAGGATCCGCCCAGCAGAAATGCGTGCAGATGAGAATCAAAAGCCGTAAATAAGGATGTTCTCAGCCACACTGCTCGTTGTCCCCTGACCTGGAAGGGCTGCAAATGTCGGTCAGCGGGGGAACGGATGACATCACAACACAGAGAGAGAGCTCCGCAGCAACGAGGGTCAACCAACTTGGACAGCGTGGATTATCCTTACAAATGCAGTATCGAGCTAATGCAGCCAGACACAGAAGGCCATGTCCCGCATGATTCCATTTTTAGGAGACGTGAAATGCCAATCCGATCTATGCTATTGGCTTCTATTGATGATATTCATGATGTGTGTGTATGTGTGCGTTTGGGGAGATGGGGAGCGATGGGAGGAGGACACGGGCGGTGCTTGCAGGGCGCTGGCCACATCGTTTCGTCATCTGAGTGCCGGCTCCCTCTTTCTGAAGCAGGAGTACCTGCTTCATACGTGTCTCATAGGGCTGTTCGTACCCATGGCATGCAGTCATCACTCAGTGAATGTTAACTGTTGTCATTACGACTAAGGCTTCCAGGGAAGGGGCGGGGTCTGGGAGGCTCTCGGGGAGAAGGGAGCCGTGGGCTACTTCACAGGTCCAGGATCCTGGACGCTACGCTGCTCTTAGTTCGGTGTGTGTATGGTTACTAGCCATGTGCGTCTGACTTTTCTGCAGAGCTCCCTGTGGCCGTTCCGGGCCTCTGTGTTGCGTTTACGGTCCGCTTCTTCTCTTAATCCCGGGCACCTGCTCCTGGGCCAGCCTCTCCTCCCCTCTCAGTCTCCGAAGACTTCCTTTAGTGTCCCCACTGCCACCCACACAGGGGTGCTTCGTCAACATTTGTTGTCGTACGAAAAGCCCGGACCCGCACCAGACGGACGTGGCCTCAGTGCTGTGGGCTACCTCCGGCTGAGCTGAGTTTCTATTCAGGGCTTTCATTTTCCTGGTAGGCCTGGCATGTCAGGGGCCATAGTTTTCCTTACCACTCTGGAGCCACCAGGCTTCTGGGTAACGCTGTCTGGCCAAGAGACACAGGCTTTCATTTTTCAGAAAGGAAACCCTTCCCAACTGGTGGAAAATAAGCTTTTGCTTAGTGACTAATAACATAAACACAGACAAGATTGCTGGGCTTATAAATAACCAGTTGTAAAAGTGCCCAAGGGAAGCAGCCCTTTTTGCCACAGAATGGCCAAGAGCGGTCCTGTCGCCTCGCTGATAGTGACCTGACCGTGGGCAGCGGGCCTGGGCCCAGGATGCGGAAGCCGGTCATTCTTCAGAACAGATTCCCAAGGCTTTGCTCTCCTACGTTATAAATCCTGGGCTGCTCTGGAAGAATAATAGTTGATCTCTAAGGTTCTTTCTACGTGAAAGTCCTATGGTTCCGCGGTAGCAACATGGTTTAAAGAGCGATGCTGGTGTGGAGAGGCAAGCCTTGGGGTTTTGTTTTGCCGGAGCTGCCTGAGAGGCAGATGAAGTCATCATGAGAATAGCCTCCATTTACTGAGCACTGGCCGAGGCACTGTGCTGAGGACGCTGGGCCTGGGCGCTCACTGAGTGCCCCGTAGCTGTGTGAGGCAGTTGTTAGGCTCCCTTGCCTGGTGAGGAGACTGAGGCTCAGGGGAGTTACTGCCTGTGAATTTTAGTCCAGTGGCTAAGAGCGTGGAGTGTGTGTGCATCAGAGCGCGGGCTCAGGCCTGGCTCTGCCTCATACGGACCCCGTGGCCATGGCAGTTATTAATGAACCTCTCTGCACCCAGGCTTTCTCACCAGTTGAATGGGGCTACTGGAAGGACCAAAGCCATAGGACATGATTCACGCAGAATGCTGTTAGCTTGGTGCCTGCACACAGTGCACCGTTGGCAGGGCTGCTTTTATTAGGAAGGCCTCAAGGAGCTTCAGTACAGACGCCACGTGGTCTTCTGGGTGAATCATTGATGCTCCACGTCTAGAACTGTTGTTCGCCTTTAGGTAATCTAGAGTTACAAGCAGAACCTTGAACACGTGACTCCGGCTGCTTCCTATGGGAGGGGTGAGGGGGGTTCCAGAGCCAGGCCCGACCACTGGGATGTTTCTCTAACTGGACTGCTCACCAACCCCACCTGCAACAGTGAGGCGCTGATTGTATCATGCAGGTAGCATCTCATTCACCCAGTGTTTCCCACGCTGGTTCCTGGCTCGTTCCTCTGGATTTCAACAGGAATATTGAAATGACTCTATCAACCTGCAAAACTCTTGAGTTAAAGAAACCGGACTCTCTAAGGACCATCAAGTGGTAGCATTTTCCGAACATGTTACCTCCATTTGACCACGGAACACGGGGCCTCCAGAGTATCTCACAGGGCACGTGGCCCATGGAACATGCCCTGGGAGCTGTTCCCCAGCCCCCTCCAAATGCAGCCAGCAGAGGGCCAAGAGTGAAAGACCGGATTGGAGAGGATGGAGATTTGGAGCAAGGGGTGGCCGGGGATGTGAGACAGGTGGACAGAGTCGGGATGTATTTTGGAGGGAGGAGCAGGAGGACCAAGCGATGGAAGCTGCTGAGAAACTCTTTGGCATAATGAAGTGTGGTGAACTGAACTGTGTTTATGTCTCCCCCGTGCTGAGTCAGCCGGCTGGGAAGGGATGAAGCCCGTCACCTAGGCAGTTCTTTGGTTTCGAGGAAGGCGGTGACCCACACCTTCCGACAGTCACTGAAGGGACCACTGGCTTCCACCTGTTTTTTTATCTTCGGCATCAGGCTTTTTGGGGTGTGAACTCTTTGTTTCTTTCCCTGTGGAAGTACCTTCCTTCTCTGTTCCTCCCCCACTCCTTTTAAAATGAGAAAACCCTCTGCCCTCTTCGGGGGATACCTCTGTCCTTACGGGAGCCTGGGCCATGCATCCTGAGGCAGCTTTTCCGGTTTCCAGAGTTTACTGTTAATGAAAAGTGCACACCGGGCTGAAATCCCTGGCAGGAGCCGGAGCCACAGGGTACACCGAGGCCAGCAGACGTGGAGCAGCCAATTTTATCTGGCTGTTCTCTCTCTCTTCCTCCTCCCTGTCCTCCTCCTTCCCCCCTTCATTTTATCAGAGAGGTTTGGCTGGACTTGAAGGAGCCGTAAAGGAACTGGAGGGGTCTGAGCTTCTAGCAGCCAGTGACAAGGTGTGGGGGGCCAGGGGACCCAGGCCTGGGCACATTCCAGTTTAACTCAGTCCTCGTGTGTGTGTGTGTGTGTGTGTGTGTGTGTGTGTGTGTTTCAGTGGTAGGGCCTGGGATCCAATTATACTGATACGAACAATAACAGCTACAGTCTTCGTTCTAAGCATTTAACACACCTAGTGTCAATAAATTTTCCCAGCAGTTCTAAGAAGCACTTGTTAATATTATGCACATTTTGCAGTTGACTAAACTGAAGCACAGAGAAGGCAAGCAACTTCCCCCAAATCACACAGCAAGTAAGAGGCACATGCAGGAATCCTACTTAGCAGTGTCTCATTCCAAAACTCCTTTGAGAGTTTACCTCTTAAAGCCCAGGCAGAGGAACTGGATATGTGAACCAGCAAATAAAGTCATGGAGTTTGGAAGTCCCGTGATGCCGGTGTCGGTGTCGATCAATACAGTGAGAGGCAGAAGGGAGGCAAAGTCGGGCCGTGCTTGAGTTCATTCTTGACTGAGGAGCTGGCGTTTCCCTGGCAGGAAAGACAGGTAGCAGTTGGAGGGGAGAGCACAGAGGTGGGAAACAGCAGTGTGTGTGAGTGTGTGTGTGTGTGTGTGTGTGTGTGTGAGAGAGAGAGAGAGAGAGAGAGAGAGAGAGATGGTGAGAAGCAGCAAACAGTCCTGCCTTGGCGGGCACAGCAGGCTGCCCGGGATTGGTTGAAGTGATGAGGTGGAGAGAGGTACGCAGGGGTCCTTCAGGGAGGGTCTTGGGTAGCCTACAAAGGTTTGTTTTTGTTCTGTTTTGTTTGTTTGTTTGTTTTATGGCATATTGCTTAGGGGTGATGGATTTCAAAAACAACTATTATTTGTTTTGTCTTTGCTCAAAAGACATCTCAAAAGGACCAAAATATGAAACATAGCGATAGAGTCCCTTTGGCTGAGGCAGTGCCAGGACCCAGAGCCTGTCCTTCGGGGCCCCCCCAGCCTGGCCCCTGGGTATCTGCCTGGAGCTCTAGGAACGCCGATGAGCAGAGTTTGAATATCACTGCTAGAGAATATCAGGGCTGGGGGAGTGAGAAGCATTTAGTGATATGTAATTGTTTACTGTAGTTGTCCAGAAGGCATCCATGAAGTTTTGAGTGCACTCATTTATTAAATATTAACTGAGCCCCTACACCAACTAGCATGCTGAGTGCTGGGGATACATCAGTGAATGAAACAGAACAGCCCTCATTTACATTCTAATGGAGGAGACAGAATAAACAAATACATGGAACAGATGTGTAATAGGGCTCAGAAGCGTCCATAGGATCACGTAGGACCTGGTGGACCACACTCAGAACCTGGGGTTTTATTTCGAGTAACATGGAAAGTCTGGAAGGTTTTGAGCAAAGAGGGGACAAGATCAGCTACCCTCTTTGGGTGAGAGTAGCTTGGGGTCTGGGTAGCTGGGCCATATCAATGGTTACTAAATGGTTGTTGTGTTTGTTGTTACCCATCATCCCTTCTGTAGGGGTGTAGGGGTGCTAGTCTGGTGGGAGGGGGGCTGGTGAGAATGATCCTGGTAAGGGGAGCGGGGTCCTCAGAGACATGTTTCCTTAATGTGACAAAGGTGTGTCCAGTAACAACAGTGATGATGTCATTGTCCACCTGTCTGGAAAACTCGCCCAACTCCTCGTGCTGTTGAATGGCCCCACTTGTACCCTGGCCGGTGGCCGTTTGCCCCGCCCCACGCTCAGTGACATCTCTGTTGTCCTGTCTTGCACTCTGGGTAGTCATAAGGGAGCTTGTTGGATAAACAGGGTGTTTGTCCATTGCTGTCCCCCCCGCAGTGTTCGAGAACAAAGACAAGATTGTGATCATCATGGAGTACGCAAGCAAAGGGGAGCTGTATGACTACATCAGCGAGCGGAGACGCCTCAGCGAGAGGGAGACCAGACACTTCTTCCGGCAGATCGTCTCCGCCGTCCACTATTGTCACAAGGTACCGGCCCCGCCCGAGCCTGGCCGCAGATGGTTTTCATGGCATCACATGATTTTGTTTTCACGTTACAAGGGCGATGTCTGTTCATGGTAGAACTTACGGAGAATTTATAAAATGGGAAGGAGAAAATTACCACCACCCGTAATTCCAGAATCTAGTGACAACCTACTATTGGCGTTTTTATTTGTTTCTTTCCAGCGTCCTTCCTCCTATCCTTACCATTTGTTTCTTGTTTAAACTTCGTATCTTGAATAATTTTCGATTTGTAGCAGTTTCCCAGACAGTAGAGAGAGTTCCCACATACCCCTCACTCATCTGACGCCGTGATCACATCTCAGCATAGTAAGTTGCTAGAGAACAAGTGTACCAACACTTGTACGTTACCATTAACAAAACTCCAGATTTCGTTGGGATTTCACCAGTTTTCCACCAATGGCCTGTCTCTGTTCCAGGAGCAACACGTTGCATGCTTTTTACATAGTTTGTGTCCTGCCTTTTAACTTAGTATATAATCTACACATTTTCCTATGTTACTAAAACTTCTGTGCAATTATTGTGCTGGTTGGGCCTTCAGGCTGGTTCTAACTTCTGGTAACCTTCTCCTCTCATTTGAATATCTTACTTAATAGAAATTCTAGAACTGCAATTACTGGGTCCTAGCTTCCGAACCTTTCCGTGCTCTTGGTACGGTTTGTCGGACTGATCACAACCACAGGGGTTACCCAGCGGAGCCTCGGTTCTCTAACTTAATTCGTTCCAGAAAACTGTTCAAGAAGCTATTTGTTTTAAAACCCAATCTCCTCTGTTTGTCGCTTGAGAGACACGGGGCTGGTCACACAGGTATCAGCATGAAAGGGTTGTCAGGTAGAGAATCGAGTTAGACAACTGACACCTTTCTCCTGTGAACCACTTGGTCGAGAACCAAAGTGCTCGGGAGCCAGGACGGCCGAGAACCGAGGTCTGGTTTTGTATGTGCTCAGGTACATTCTGTTGCCACACACCTGATGGGATGTGCTGGTGACAGCGCCACAGTGCAACCACCCACCCGTGGCCTCTGGAGAAGGAAATGAAGTACCCAGATCATTCCAAGCCGCAGTCCAGCCATTATTGTTATTAATCTTCTTGTTGATCCTTTCCCCCAGAACTGTCATACCTCGAACACTCACTTTGAGTGCAACGGCGATTGAATCTAACACGGCACCTAAAACACGGTCGGCGTCCTCATACAAACGGCTGCGTTCTGGGGTCTTCTGTTGTGCCAAGCACGCTGCTGAATTGCTAGTGGCTCTGGGAGTAGTTAGAAAATGATTATCCGGGTCTAAAACCCGTAACCCGTGGGCGCATTATTTGGCTTCTCCTTGCTGACTCAAGACCGTGATGATTCAGATCATACGACATTTTGCATTTTATCATCAGGCGCCGTCAGAAATTATTACAGACCGTATTTTCATTATTCGATGTGTCTGAATACTTGGGTTCCTGGTGTATGGGACTTTATTAGACTCATTCCATCATATTGTGAAAAACCAGGAATGCAACAGTGTAAACCGAACTACCCCCAACATTTAAAACAAAGGAGAATCAGGTACCTTGTATTTTCCTCCAGGAGCCTGTGTGTGCACTTCTGAATTCAGAACACGTCCTCGAAGGTTTGGATTAGAAGAAGAGCCGCAGAAATGCATGTTTTTTTTCCATCTCTCCCGTCAGTGCTTTTGGAGATGTTAGGAACTGTCAAATGAAAAGGAAAGTAATAAAGAACTGACTGTAAACAGGCAGATTCTGAGCTAAGGAAATCTTGACTGAAAGAGAAAGAATTTCCAGCCAGTTCATTTGCTTAAAAGAGCAGCTTCGACTGTAAATGTCGTTTGTGCTGAATGATGATGTTAAAAACGTTCTCCCTGCTATTTATCTGCCCGGCCCAAAATAGTTGGTTCTTTCAGTTCCACTCCTCTTCCCCATGCTCACCCGCCCCCGTACCAGACCATTAGGTTTTCAAAGAGAACTAAGCACACCAGTTGTTACTGCTGTAGAAGCCAACAGCCTGCTGGCTGATGACTCCTTTCTCCTTTCAGCTGGCCGTCTGCTTGTCACTCACTGCAGCTCAGCTGCCAGCCTTGCCAGAGTTCGGCTGAATGGGAAGGTCACCCAGTGTGGCAGCGACCTGCTTTGGTCAACCCGGTGGCTATGGTCTCACCAGCCTCACCGATCTTCACCCTTCACCTGTGTTGAGTGCCGCTGAGCAGACGGGGGCTTTTAAAATCTCCCTGCCTGGCTGCTTAGGAAATACCCACGAGGGCACCTTTGTTATCCTCAGAGCAGATCTGGATTGGTTTCATGGGTCAGAATAGATTGAGTCAGGCTTCTTTCTAGCATTGAGGAGGCAGGCAGGCAGGCAGACGGTCGGACAGACAAGCAATGGCTGTGGGCCCTGCATTCTGAGTCTCCAGCAGCGAAATCTGCGCCTTGCCTGGGAATCACATCACAGACAGACACTGTGTGCCACCACCTGGGACTATATTGCTTTCACACAGTGGAATGACATTCCGACAAAGGATCCCCCTGCTGTTTTACAGGCTCTGGGAGAGAATGGATTCCAGTCATTTTTCCCTTAACCACACAGCGAGTGACTAATGCTCTTCTGTCCCTGGTCCCTGGCGGGAGCTTCATGACAGGGAGAACAGCCCTGAAGGATGGAGGCAGAGACCACCGGGCTGGCGCATTTCTTTCATCTGTAGATACTTCCCGGTGCTCTGCCTCCTCCTCCACCTCTTCCTCCTCCTCCTCCTCTCCTCTCTCCTCTCTCCTCTCTCTCTCATCCCATCCGCTCCCATTCAATTCCCTGCCTGTCTTCTCATTTCAGAACGGTGTGGTCCACCGGGACTTGAAGCTGGAAAATATACTGCTCGATGACAACTGCAATATTAAGGTAAACCCCTCGCCTCAGTGGTGGCTATGCAGGGCCTGGGGATGGCATCCGGTGGGGGCGGGGGCTGGTGCTGCTCCAGACTACGGCCTAGAAATAAGGTGGCTGTTTCCTTCCCTGGCAGGAGGGTAGGGAGCGTCACTGGGCTGGAGTCCTCAGTTCAAACAATGAAATTCAGTAACACTTACTCGTGTTTAACTACATGCCATTCTTCTTCATGCTGGCATAATCAGGCGACTAAAATACAGTCCTCGTCCTCAGCAAGTTCATGGTCTACATCATTGCCATAAAATAACACTTATAACAATAACACTTTGCATATGTATTTCAAATCACATTTGTCTGATAGTGTTTTAAATTTGATCTTTATAAGAACACCATGAGACAGGTACTCTTATTTACATCATTTCACAGGCAGGGAAACAGTGGCACAGAGAAGTTAAGTAACTTACCCAAGGTAACACAGTGGTAGGTGGTGGAGCTGGGGTTTGAACCCATGTCTGTCTGACTCATGAACTCAAGTTTGAACTCCTATGCTCGATTTGCCAGCAGGGCCCCAAGTTATTTTAGAGCTGGAACTCTTTCCCCGACACTTTCTGTCACTCCCACCCCATGTCTCCTGCTTCTTCCTCCCAACCCTCCCACCCCTGGAACCTGCCGTGGAACTGGGAGGCTGATTGAAGTGATGGTGGTGTTCGCTGTTGCAGAAGAGCATCCTGTCACGTGATGGAGTTTACTTTTATGGAGAGTATTATTGCTGGCTGCTGCTGGAGCTGGAGAAAGCTCTCCTGGCCAGTAGGGTTCAAGGGCCTCCCGCAGAGCACTCCGAACGTCCTTTTGATCACATCTGCAAAATAAGCAAATACGGTTTCAAGATAAATGGAGCTCGCTGCATGGGTTTCATTATGAAATGGCCTTGGTACTCCCGGCACCAAGGGGATCCATCTCATTAGCCGCTGGTGACGTTAGTGCCTCGTCCCCGGTCCCCGGACAAAGCCTGGGAATGACCTTGCATCATCCTCTTTTGTTGTTGCTGTCGCTGCTCTGAGTTGAGGGGGTGCATCGCGGGGGACCTGTTTCCTTGCTTGGAAGGAAATGTGCTGCTTCAGCGTCTGGATTTCAGATCATGGTGATGTCACTAGTCACCATCATCCTTTGAGAGGCCCCTGGAAGCCATGTCTGGTGACGTCTTGTTCTTGCAAGTGGTTGACCATGGTCATCTATTTCTGTGAGGCCCCTAGAATAAGGAGGGGACAGTTGGTCAAAGCCGTTTCCTCTAGGAACAGGAAGTGAAATCTCAGGGTTCCTCCAATTCTGGCGAAGTGGCTGGGGTATTGGAGAAGGAGACTAGAATCAGAGTTAGAAAATTCTACCCTCGACATTGGGAAATCCACCTCACCCCATTTCCTCCACTATAAAATGGGCCGACAGTAATGCCCACAGGCTTGTGTTGAGGAGTAAATCAGATGCGCTGCGTTTAGTTTATAAACTGCTGAGCATTGTGCAGTGAGTCAAGGTTAAGAGCAGTGACTCTGAGGTTGCATAGCCTGGGTTTGAATTGCAGCCCTGTTTGTCACTAATTTTGGATAAACGAATTGCTTGTCTAAGCCTCAGTTTCCTCATTTGTCCGTAGGGATGCCAGCCCCCATTTCTCACGATGGTTGTTGATCTGTTCATTTTTTCAAGGAGTACGTATCTCCCGTGCAGTCACTGTGTGCCATGCCCTGTGCCCAGTCCCGGGGAGTCAATGACAAATCTGAGGAATTTAGACACTATATAGTCACAGCACTTACTGCTTAACTCGTATTGTCCAAGGAACCTGCTTAAATGGCTGGCCACCAGAGAGGAGATTGAAGGTACCTGGTGGTCAGGCCGTGGCTAGAGAATTGGGTTCTGGTTTGAGGGACACATTCTAAGGGCTTATGTCATCCACCCTGGTAACTTTGTCTGCAGATTCTTCCCTCCACCTGCCCCCAGAGCTCTCAGAGCTAAATGTAGCCTTTACAAGGCCTGGAATGTGAGCCTGTCGCTTGGGGATTGGTTTCTGTAGTAGTGTGACCTCTTGCTCCCATGATGTAGTTCCAGAAGTGATAAGGCACATAGCTTCCTAGGGAGTCATAGAATTGCCCAGTGGAGAAGAATGGTTACAATTCTGAAGCGATTGTGCTGGGAACAATAGGCAGCAGCCCAGGAGAATGGCTCGCTGGCATGAGCAATAGAGCCACGATGTTGGGGGACCTGCCGGCCCCCAAGACCAAGTCCTGCCATCCAGGATCCCTGTCCATTCGGTAGGGAAATAGCAGACAAATAGCTCATTACAGAAGTTAAGGTTTCGGTCGTATCTTTTTTCTTTAGGATTCTTAATCCTGAAGATTTTCTACTTTTGGCATTCATCAAGGAAAAACACACACACACACCACCAAAACGGAAACCAGACCTTGCCTTTCTCTGGCACTGATCCTCCCTTCTACTTATTCAGAGAATGCTGCTAGGATTTGAGAATCCTACAGCTTGAAGGGACCCCCAGGGTCATTTCCCAGCCCCTTGTTTTCACCCAGAATGCCCAGGATCACACACAGTGAATCAGTCTCTAGACTAAATCATTGTGTCTTTGTCTGCCCGGAGTGTGGCCCGGTGCTCGTCACACAGTAGGTGCTCTTGAGGCTGTGTGATTCGGAGGGAAGGGATGACAGCCGGGATGAGAACTCACGTGTTTGACTTCCAGACAAATTCTCTTTTCATCATCTCACACCCACTTCCAAAGTTTTTAAAAATGTGTTTCAGCTGGTGTTGATTTGTCTTCCGGCTGGATGTGCTCAGCTCCTCCCGAGTCAGCATGTTGCTGGAAGGGCACTGGTGACAAAGGCAGACAGGCACAGACACAGGGCCACGAGCAGGCCACCAGGTTGGAGAGAGCCCGTGTCATCAGTGTCTGGACCCGGGGACCATTGACACTGATGGCCTATTACCAACCAATGGGATTTGAACAGCAAGGTGCCTCTCGGAGCCCCCTCTTGTGTTTTTAAATGTGGGTGCATCTTCTGTATTCCAAGGGTGGAAGGCTTCGGCCCAGGAGCCCTATCACAATGCTACTGGTTTAAACTTGTCACACGTCTGAAAAGTTTGGTGTGAGCCATGCAGCTGTTTCTGTCCCCTTCCCTGCCTGATGTCGATTTGCAAAGAGCACATCTGGCATTAGGAATTACTTATCTGGCCACTGCAAGAGGGTGTGGCTTCTAAAAATATTCACACAGTCAGTCAGCAGAAAGAATGAGAGCAATGTGCTTCCTTGGGTCGCATTCCATACTCGGCGGAGAAGCATGTCTACCAAAATAGACACCCAGTATAGCATTAATTTGCAATCAATAAAAACGGGCCAGATTCACATCCCATTCTGTGGGAGAATTGAATGCCGACAATTCCCATAGGAGGCTCCTGTAAAAATGCCATACAATGAGAAGAGGTTTAGGCACCGGGGTCAGCTGACCTCCTCAAAGACGGCTGAGAGTTCGGGGAGCTCCCGAGACTCAGGGTCGAGGGCCGTAGGGGAAATGGCCTGTTGCCCCCCGTGACAATGGAGACTCAGCTGCTGCGGGTGAGAAAAGAAGCTATGAATGGCTAGGGCGCAGGCGAGATAGAAGCCTCTGCAGCTTAACAAGACCAAGCGAGACAGCTCAGGAGAGGCGCCTGTGGGCTTGGAGTGCACGGATGTGAGAATGTGCATTCACGCGTGACCTAATCCATTCATTTGTTCGTCTGTCCATTTCTGTGCGTGTGTCCGTAGATATCCATGCGGGCTTGCATCTACTCATCCATTCCTGCCCTTATTCACTCAGAAAATCGAGTCTCTTCTCTGGATAACATTTATTCAACCACAAATATTTACTTAGTTCCCACTGGGTAATGGGCCTTGTGCTGGACGCGGGAAATTTAGTAGTGAAGCCGATAGCCAGGTCCCTGTCTTCCTGGACCTCAGAATCTAGCACTTGTTAAACCCTCAGCCATCAGGGGTCATGAGAGGGATACAGAGGTGAATGAGGACGGTAAGGTAACTGCCCTAATGGACTTAGAATTTCAGTTCAGGACACAAGCAGTAAACAAAGAAGTACATAATATGACTGTCTGGCAGGGAAGGAAGTCCCTGCAGGGGTACGTTAGAGAACAGGAGGTACTATTTACCTGGTGGTCAGAACAGGCCTGTCCATGGGACTGGACTCCTCAAATCCTCCGTGCTTTCTCTGGACTTTTTGGCCTTTGCGCACATGGTTCCCTTTGCCTAGAATGCTCTTCCCACTGCTCTTTGGCTGTCTGTCCTTTGAGTCTCAGCTGGAATGTGTCTTCTTCCAGGAAGCCTTCTCTGATCCTTGTCCCTTGGCAGGGACAGACGGCCCTGCCGTGTGCCTCATGGTGCCTTGTGTAGTATGCTGGGGAAGTCCAGCAGAAGTGGTGGGTCTGTTAAGCTGGACAGGCCGGAGAGCCTTGGCTGAGGAGGTGTTGATGGAACTGGGATTCGAAAGACAGGTAGGAGTTCAGCAGAAAGGAGTGTGATGGTCTTTTAAGGGGAAGGGACAGCAAGTGCAGGAACAGGGAAAGGAGGCCAGACACGAAAGCAACCTTTATCGAGCCCTTGCTAGAAGCCCAGAGCCAGGCCTCCCACACGCCTTCTTCCATTTGGTTCTTAGACTGTCTCCATGGGGTGGGTCTGATTACTCCCATTCTGCGCACGAGGAGGCTCCCCCAGCTACTGAGTGACGGGGGTGGCTGCACAGCTAAGGCTCTTTGACTCCGTAGACCAGGCGTCAGACAAATTCTACCCTTTACTACTCCCACCCAGATTTGCCCTAATTCCAAGAAAGCATCACATGAGGACACTTTTTGGTCCTTGCTTCAGTTGGCCTCACCTTGTCTGTAGCAGCTTGTGTCCAGCTGTCCCTGGGAGAGACTTTCCAAGCACAGGGACGCCAGGGTTGCATGTGTTGTGAGCTGGGGCCGGTTGCTCCTTAGCATCCCAAGAGCCTGCATCTCGGAGGTGCCGTCCGTGAAGAGCTTCCCCAGATTGCGTGGAGTCGGTCATTTCCAGTCTCTCTCGACAGGCGGTGTGAGCTTAGAGCTTTGGAAGATGAAAGCCGACCCCGTTCCCTTCTGCTCACCGTTCCAGCCACGACCTTCACTTCCTGACTAGTCAGGGGTGAAGCTGTCATGGGTAAAGTCACAGCCATTAATTCCAAGGCCGGAAAGGAGCTATGGAGTGTGTCTTCCTTGATGGGGTCGCTGTCTTCCTGAAGAGTTCTGCAGAAAGCTGTTTCCTCCTCAGCCACCTGAGAGCAATAAGTCTCCTTTATGGGGAGCTCTACAGCCGGGGCAGCTCTTCCTCCATGTCTCCGGCCAGGCGTGTCTCCATGCTGGGCCTCAGTTTCCCCACTTAAAAAAAGGGGGATAACGATGGTACCCTCCTCATAGGGTTGTTGTGAGGATTTAATACATTAATGTATGTAATGCCCACAGAACGGCGCCTGGACTGTAGCGATGCTGCTATTGCTATTATTTTTTGTTGTTATCATTATCTCACTTAATCTGATTTTGGTTTCACCACATCATGTGATTGCTGCTATTGCATTGCATTTTCCAGCAAAGGAAACCAGGACTCAGAGACATTAAAGTTGTAATTGCTAACATTTACTGGAGGCTGTGTGAGGCCTCCATCTATCATTCATTTGATTATATATCAGCCCTGAAAAGTAGGTTACATTATCATCATCCCCTACTGTATAGATGAAAAAACCCCCAGGTTCAGAGTGACTAATGTTTGGCGAATCGCCTGGGGATCTTGTTGAAATGCAACCTGACTCAGTAGGCCTGGTGTGGGCGGGGCCTGCAGTGCTGTTACTGACCTGCTCCCAGCCCCTGTCCAGGCTGCTGGTCCTCAGAGTTCAGTGGAGGAGGGAGGGATTGACTCATGGACCTAAGGTTAGAGCTGGGAAGAGTTGAGGCTGGGATTTGAACTCCAAGCTTCATGCAGTGCATCCTCTCATGCTTATTTCAGAAGTGGATCATGACAATTTCTTCAGTTTTTTGGTGGCAGTAGCCTAGTGCTCTCAGTTCTGTGTCTTGCCCAGCAAAGAGTGTTAAGTATTAGCGTATCAGCACTATCATAACAGCTGTAATTTATGGAGTCGGCTGGGACTAGGATTACATCAGGGCTTCACGTGAGTGTCCTCTGATGCTTACAACACCTTTAATGTGGGGGGGTCTATAATTCTTCCCACTTTGCAGATGAGGAGATGGAGTAACTTGGCAGGTCCCACCAACCACCTAGTAGTGCTAAGCCCAGGGTTAGCCCCAGGTTCTCCTGGCTCCTAAACCTGTGCTCTGTTCAGTCTGCCGCGTTTCCTCCCAGACACTGCACATGACCGTCAGGCCATCGCTTATCTTGTCATGGCCATCAGCAGCCTTTCCCAGGAGTTAATCATCAGCACGCCGATACTTTTTTTACTGGGTGAGGTCACAGTGACTATTCATGTGATGTGGGGTTAATCCATTTTTTCAAATGGTGAAGTACACGTACCATAAAGTTTGCCATTCTTTGCTGTATGGTTCAGTGGCATTAGGTACACTCGCAATGTTGTGCAACCACCAACAGAACGTTTGTGCCTTCCCCAACTGAAGCTCTGTACCACCCATTAAGAACAATTCCCCACTCCTTCCTCCACCCCCAGCCCCTGGAAACCATCATTTTGCTGGGATTTGACGACTCTGTACCACATGTAGATGGAATTACATCATTGTCCTGTTGGGCCTGGCTTGCTTCCCCTAGCACAGCGTCTTCAAGTTTCAGCCACGTTGTAGTCACATTAATTCTTTTAACGTGTGAATAATCATTTCCTAGTTTACCTTTCTCATGCTCATTTTCACGAGCAGGGCACACTTCTAGAAAGACTTGATGAAGACAAAAACTCCGAAAGTTAAGGGTGCGAGTGTTGACTTCCTAGTGTCTTTTTCAGAGTCCACGCTGCACTAAACCCAGTTCGGGGACAGATCGGAGCAGTCTGACACCCACCCCCCCACACACAGTGCAAAGTAGCTACCTTTTCCCTAAGGTGACCCGTGTGTCAGCAAAATACCACTGTAAAGGCAAAGCCCAGCTTCCTCCTTGCTGGAGAGTCACTCCCTTACCCAGCTGACGTTCTGTTACAGAGAAAGCACACAGATCGGGAAGAACCTGGCGCGCGTCGGTGGTTCTGTCTCTGTGACCTTCAGCAATGCTCTGACCTCCACCTGCCTTGTCCTTACAGACAAGGGGTAGGATTAGCTCGTCTGTTTGGGTTCTTTCAGGTTGAAAGCCTTGTGGGGATTTGGTTATTTTTGTTTTGTGTTTAAAGTCATTATTCCCCATGCTTTAGCTTTTCCAGATTTCCCAAATTTCTTTTCTTTCACTCTCTTCTTGGATTCTACTTTTTCCTAGTATCTCCTGTGTTATTCTACTTAACAGTTTTAGTTCAGTTTACTTTTTAAAATTGTATTTATTTGAAATAGAAGCCTCATATAATTCCCTTAAATGGAAAACCAGTGTCATTGTGAGTATTATGAAGTTACTGAAGTTACCTCTGTGGGTTTAAAGGTGGGAAGCAAATATTTCTTGAGCTTCAGCTCTGTGCCAATTACTGTTCTAAGCATTTTACATATATCATGCTTTTTAATTTTCACCATGACCCTGTGGGGGTAGAGACTATTCCTACCTCCGTTTCACAGGTGAGGACCCTGAGGCTTTGAGAAGTTTCATAACCAGTGGCCACTGCACGTGGCATGAAATTGTAGAGCTGTAGCCCAAGTTGAACTGGCTTGAGGTTTGAGAACTATTTGCATGTATGTGTTGATTAATACTGCTTTGCTGTTGAAGTTCTTGGCAGTGATCTAGATTTCTATTAATCTCCTGTCAGAAGCCCTGACAGTTTCACTGGGAGAGGCTGATAAACATCAGTCTGTGAGGGCGGGGCTGGGTGCAACATAAACACGCTTCTGAGAAGGGCTGCAAAGGAAGCAAGGATGCCCAGGCTCGGAGAGCTCCCGGCGTGAGCGTGTGCACGCAGGGGCTTACATGTGGAGCTGGCGGGTGCCCTGCACGCACATGGATGTGTTCTTGGAAGCTCACAGGCGCCCCGGATGCCGCAGACATTGCAGGGTGGGGAGGGGACCTGGTTTCCGCAGGATGTGCGGTGTGCCGGCGCTGGTCCGGCCTCGGCGCTGGTCCGGCCTCAGCAGCAGTTGGAGAGGACGAAGCCTGGGACTTCTCGGTTTGTCCCGGGGTGGCAGCCATTTCATTCCTCTTCTGATTGACAGGGCACACTTCACAGAGTTTCCAGCCAACTTCCTGCAAGCAAGCCAGGCAGGGGCCTTGATAAGAAGGTGGAATTCAGGGCAATTAAGTGCAATCTGAACCCCGAGAATGCGTTTTCTGAGGGTGGTTTTTCCCCAGCTACATTCACACTGACATTCCATTCATTCAGGGCTGACTTTTACAAAATAGGCTTATTCTGGGGGTTTTTGCTCGAAACACAGCCCCAGCGCATTTGCGGTCAGGCCTGGCTGCTCTCTGGACAGTGAGTGAACCAACCACTCAGCCCATTTATAACCCCACATGGAAATAAGCCTGGGGACCGGCAGCGCCCGCAGTGGCTCAGCTCTCAGGGCTGCAGCGAAAGGCTTAGAGTGGAGTGAAATTTGCTGTCACCTGGGGGCAAATGGCCTGGTGGTTGGAGACTTTAGAGACACAGGGGTTTACTTTGCCGCTTACTAGTTAGCTTGCCTGGGCTGAACCACCTCATCTCCCTAAACCTCAGTTTCCTCATCTGTTAAATGGGTTTTTTAAAACATGTGATAAAATACACATGACATAAAATTCACCATTTTCATTTTAACTATTTTTAGGTGAACAGCTCAGTGGCAGGAAGGACAGTCACGCTGCTGTATAAGTGGGGTTGTGGATAGGATTGGATTAGAGGGTGTAAAGTGCTTAGAGCAGGGCTTGATACTTGGAGGGTGTTCAGTAAGTGGTAACCAAGGCAGTTATTTTGTATTATCTACTAATTATCTCTTGCTTTGGAAAATATAATGCCTATTCTAGTGACAGGTGTTTCTTAGGTGAAGGCAGGTGCTAAGCATTTGGTGATACAAGGATGAGGGGGAAATGTGGAACCTGGCACCTACCTCAGGGGCCTCGGAATCTAATAGGCTAGGTGAAAAACATATGCAAATATATACATATATATACATGTGTACATAATATATACACATTATATGTATATATGTGATATATATGGAAAAGCATGTACACTGGCACATATGTGGGTAGCTGCAGGCAGGAGTGCTGCCACAAAGGATAATAATTAAAACACTTCAAGAGACTAAAGGGAAAGAGAAGGATTTCACGGGGCGTGCAATACAAGAGAAGCAAGGTTTGGTGAAACATTTGCACAGTACGTGAAGATCTGAAGGTTATAAAGCACTTTTGCCATCATGGTCTCATCTGGATGGATTTGTTCTCCTTATCCTTCTCACAATAATCTTGTGAGCTGGAACAAGATAGGGATCATGGATTCCCATTTTCTGGTGGGTAAACTGAGGCTCAGAGTAGCTAAGGGCCCTGCGCCATGTCATGCGGATGGCTGAAATACGATGACTCAGGACCCGGAGTCCCGAGTCCGTTTCATCTAGGGTTGCAAGGTGGGCCACTACAGTTCCGATCAGAGTGTGGGTGGGTCGGAAGGTGGTGGTGTCAGGTGCACAGGTAAGGGTTTTCCGAAGTGCGATATGCATACCACCGCGCTGCGGTGTGATTGTAGGTAGGCCACAGATGAACGCTTTCAAATGAATAGTTGTGCACTTCAGTGTTCATCAGAAACCCCAAGTCTGTGATTTTGTGGACATTTCTCAGGCAAGTCTAAATTGAAGATAGAGAGGCCCCGTAAGGGGTAATTTTAAGTAATAGAGCAGGCAGTGTGCAGATGCGGCAGAACTGGTGTTGGATGCCAAGGACCGCAGCTGGGAATCACCGGCCCGGCCGTGGTAACTGGTCCTTCTGTGAAGACCCAGGGCTGGAGAGAAAAGGGAGCCTCTCAGCTGCTCCAGTGCTGGGGGGTGTGCGTTGAGCCGGTGCAGACACTAACTACCATGCTAACAAACCTCCCTGGATCTTCCTTGTTTTTGTAGATTGCTGACTTTGGGCTTTCCAACCTGTACCAGAAGGACAAGTTCCTGCAAACGTTTTGTGGCAGCCCACTCTACGCGTCTCCCGAAATTGTCAATGGGAGGCCTTACCGAGGGCCAGAGGTGAGCAGGGTGCCTGCTGTGTCTGGCGGGCGGTTGGGGGGTCTTAGGCGGAGAAAAGGCCAAAGGGCAAGAGCTGGATCCAGGAGATATTTTTAAAAAACCCAAAATAAGCAAAGACAACTTTTCCTTATATGATTATAAAAGCCAGAACATACACACCTAGGAGAAAATTTGAAAAATCCAGAAAAGCCTAAAAGAGAAAATAAATTTACCTGTAATCTACCCACAAAAGATAACCAGTTAATATTTTTGTGACTTTTTTAAAGACTTTTTTCCAGTGTAAATCTCTTCATTTAAAAATAATTGAGGTCCTTGTATATGTATATATAATTTGCCTTTTATTAACATTATACTGTGACATTTTCAAATTCATTATTAAAAACTACATTTTTATTATAGGACACAAAGTTTTATTATATGAATAAATATCCCATAATTTAATCATGCCCCAAGATTGAGACAGATTTTCAGTTTTTCCTCAGTATAACAAAACAGATAAAACAAACATCAAACCAAACCCCCCTACCTCTGGGAGTGACTACCTTTTTGCAAATGATTTGGACAGCCTGTATTTTTTTTCTACTAAGGAAGTACCTTTTAATTGTATCTTCTCATTCATGAGAAACGGATTTCTCTATACGCTCAAGGTTTTTGGGGCCTCTGGAAAAGATGCATTAAGGGGAAATGTTGTTTTGAAAACGGGTGAGTTGTGAGTGACTATTTTCTTTGAAACAGACAGTTCTCTTTACAGAGAGATTTCATCCACTCAGTATTCTTTAAATAGCAGCTGTTCACTGGGTTGAAATGTTTCCTTCCAAATATTTATCTGTTTGAGAGTGTTTGGGGGCAGGGCTGGAGGCTGGGGAGAAGGATGCCAAGAGCCTCTGCCAATTACAGTGCAGAGGAAGTCTTTCTGAAGTAAGAATGTAAGGGAGGAGCGTCAATTCCATTTACAAAACTGCAGAAACTTGACACTGTAAATTTATCATAGATAATGAAGGCTTCTTTGATCTTTGAGGATCCGTTTCCGAGGTTATAAGCTGGCAGCCTATGATCTGGTCAGCAAGCATGCTTTATTTGGCCACATTAGTCTTTCTAAAAAAAAAAAAATGAGCAAACATTTAATAACTAGGAGATTTCACATGAAAGTCTGGTTAATGACTTCTCCTGAAAACCCAAAGGGCCCAGCAGTGCGGGGCCCACGTCACTGTGAGGCAGCAGTGAGCCAGGGGAGGCTGTGCGCTGATGGGTGAAAGGACCCCTCGTCTGTCTCGGAGCCCCGCCCTCCATGCTGTACTCCCCAGTTCCCTCTTCCTTTGTTCACATGTGTTGTCTGCCTGGCTCCTGTAAGCATTTGGGTTTGCCGCCCGATCCGTTTGAAGACGGTACAGGAAGGAATTGATTTCTGGATCAGGAGCGAAGAGCCCCACATCCCAGCCTTTACCTCCATCACGGGGGTGGGACCCCTCGAGAAACTACTGAGGTCCTTGTGCCTCAGTATTCTCATCTGTCAAGTGGGGGGCGAGTGTCATCCAGGCCCTACCTATTTCACAAAATTGTGGTGAGGATCAAAGAAGATGCTCTATTTGAGGGAGTTCTCATGTAGGCTGGGCCGTGGGTCTTGGTTTGAACTGGAAATGCCCAGCTGCCCTGCCTATCAGTTATCAGGCTGCCAGGGGAACCTGTCTGCCAGGTGCTGAATTCAGTTCCTGGGGTCACTGGGGCTGGCTGCTCACACGCTGTGACGCTGATGGTTTGCAAGGCATCCGGAATCTACTTCCCAGCTCCTGCATGTCCTATCTCTCTGCTCCAGGTGGACAGCTGGGCCCTGGGCGTGTTGCTTTACACTCTCGTTTACGGAACAATGCCCTTCGATGGTTTCGATCACAAAAACCTCATTCGGCAGATCAGCAGCGGAGAGTACCGGGAGCCCACGCAGCCCTCAGGTGCGTGCTGGGGGAGGGTCAGGGGTTGAGCGGGAGTGGTGCGTACCTGCCCTTACTCACACGTTCTGCTTCTGTTTTATTGTCTGGAAGGAGTCTTCCACTCTTCCACTTTCTTTTGTCCAGATCTTTGATTTCTGGCAAAGCTGACTTGTTAGGCTGCTTTACCCAAACTTTCCCAAATGAAATTTTCAAAAGAAGCGTTGTACATGGCAGGCAGGCTAGGGGTCCCGTTTGCTTGCCGTGTGAACCTGGGCAAATACCTGACTCTGTTTGGATTCAGTTTCTCCACCAATAATTAAAAATTGGGCACAGGTATTACGGGACGTCCCTTCCGATCCATACAAAGCACCCTCCCTAGACTGTAAGTGTCCTGAGGGTGACAACTGCTCCTTCCCACCACTGTGCCCTGGCTGGCGGCTATGACGTGTAGGCGCTGCTGTTTCATGACCTGTTGCTGCTTAACAGGTCTATCCCTTCCCCCCAACAAACTCAGTGGCTTAAACAACAAGCAAGTAAACATGCCTCTCGATTCCCTGGGTGGGCTAGAGCTGTTCTGGCCTTGCCTCGGATTTCTCCAGCAGCTGTAGTCAGATGGCAGCTGGGGCTGGAGCTGCTTCTGGGACACCTCCGTGTGGGCTCCTTCTCCTTGAGGTGTCTCCCCAGGCTTCTCAGTCCAGGAGGGCGCCTGGACCTCTTATGTGGCAGCTCAGGGCTCTGAGAAGGAGGAAGGAGTAGGCGCCAGGCCTTCGTAACGTCTGTGTTTGGAAGCCAGATAATGTCACTTCTGCCATGTTCCATTAGCCAAAGCAACCCTAAACTCCATCTCTTGATGGGAGAGTGCCATGGGTAGAGGGAAAGGGCGTGTTCCAGGGCCATTGTGGGAATACAGTAAACACAAATACTTCATATATATATGCATGTACACATACTATGTATGTATACACACAGACACACATAGGCCGTTCTCATTATTGGTAGTTACATTCCATAAAATTGCTGTGGACGCTGAGTTTGTGAATACTAAGCATGGTTCCTCGGGAATACAGGGCTCAATTCCTGTGAGCCTCTGGTCACACCGTTTTGACAACTGATCAGTACACAATCTTGTTTTATGTGTGCTTCTGTTTAAAGATACCTCCCTTAAAAATATGGTTAATTTATTAACATCGAACCCCAGCCAACAGCTCTCTAACTGTGCCTGAACGGAGCTTATCTAACTCACATATTTCCTCCGAAAGGCTCGCCACAGCCTTCTTGCACTTAGGAGCTCTAGACGGCACTTCAGCGCTTCACCTGGGGGTGTTCTGTACCATGAGATCACCAACGCAGAGTACCACCAGGTGAAAGACGTGGACTGAGTAGACCGAAAAGGACACTTGTAAGGACACTTGTTAGTACGAGAGCAAAACAAGGCAGAGCGTTGTCCCCTCGTTGGGCCTCAGCTGGGAACACACACGTGTGTTGGTGCGACTTGTGTTTTCTGACACTCTACGTACTCAGGTGACCGGGACAGCACCCTGAGTATTGATTTTGAGGTTACAAATAAATTTTAGTGCATAGGTGAATTTCCAGGTACAGAACCTGTGAATAATGAGCGTTGCCTATTATATATTAGTAGATAGAGATAGTCATCTCTGTCTATATTTTCTCAATAAGCCAACTTGGTTTGGATTTTTTTTTTTTTTTTGAGAAATTTCAAGGTGACCTCTATGGCGGTCTTATTTGCCTTACCATCAAACTCGAATTTCTGGCACATTATAGGGGTTCAGAAAATATTTGTTGAGTGACTAAATGAACATTGTCCTGCCACTTTTCAGGGGTGCACCTCACCCCGGCCCCCTTGCCAGGTGCTTGTGAGCTACTCATTAGCTCACATAAGCGGCGGGGTAGCGGGGAGGTGGTGCCTTCCCTGGATACAATTCAGTCCCCATTGGCGAAGCACGGTTTGATCTTTAGTCAGTTTATAAGCTGTGAGAGTCATTTGGCTCCTGTGGCCTCCTCGACATCCCTTTGGGGCTTTCCCCTAACTCTCTGGCAGCAGAAATTTGCAAATGGAGTTTCTCAGACAGGCGGTAAGCTGATAGCAGACGTAGATCAGCTCTCCGATCTGACAGCTCAGCACGCCATGGCTTATGTCAGGGAGGGAAAGGAGGTGAGCTCATGGGGTGTGGGGCGCAGAACCTGGCCAAGGCCGGCCTTGGGCGTGGCCCCTTTCACTACCCAGGTGTGCCAGGTTCGAGCTCCTCTCCACCCTTCTCTGTCTTCCTCTCTCTGGGGAGGAGCATTTTCCTCGTCACCTCAGCCCCAAATTTCCTTTTCGTGCCTACACACTTTCCCAGTGACCCTGAGCTCTGTGTGCTTATACAAGCCTACCTTTGGAGGACGAAAGAGAGCCATGGTAATCTATACCTGCTTTCCCTTTTGGTGCAATGATATTCCCCCAAGAATGGTGGGGCCCTGCTAGGTGTTGGGTCTGGATTCTTTCCTGGGTACCTGGCCTTGCCCATTTTATAAAGACTGGAGCTGATGGAGAGCTTGGTAGTCCATGACATTCTTTCACTCGTATGGGAAAAGCATGCCAGGATGGGATGGCGCGCGGGCCTATGGTTCTAAGTTTTCATGATGCTTTTGAGATACAGTCTGGATGACATTGGCTGGACCAGGACTCCAACTGGAGTTTTCCAAAAGTGAGCATGCCTCCTTAGCTGTTTCTGGAGTGTCATCCCTGTCACAAAGCGGGGAGCTCCCACTAAGTCATCTTCCTTTCTTTCTCTCGTCCCGTAGATGCTCGAGGACTCATTCGGTGGATGCTGATGGTGAACCCTGACCGCCGGGCCACCATTGAGGACATCGCCAACCACTGGTGGGTGAACTGGGGCTATAAGAGCAGCGTCTGTGACTGCGATGCCCTGCACAACTCCGAGTCCCCACTCCTGGCTCGGATTATCGACTGGCACCACCGTTCCACGGGGCTGCAGGCTGAGGCTGAAGCCAAAATTAAGAGCCTGGCGAAACCCGGGGCTTCCGAGGTCATGCTGGAGCGGCAGCGGTCGCTGAAGAAGTCCAAGAAAGAGAATGATTTTGCCCAGTCTGGCCAGGACTCGGTGCCCGAGAGCCCGTCCAAGCTGAGTTCCAAGAGACCCAAGGGGATCCTGAAGAAGCGAAGCAACAGCGAGCATCGCTCTCACAGCACCGGCTTCATCGAAGGTGTCGTCAGTCCTGCCCTCCCCTCTGCTTTCAAGATGGAGCAGGACCTGTGCCGGACTGGCATGCCCCTCCCAAGCTCCCCTGAGGCAGAGGTGCCAGGTAAACTCAGCCCCAAACAGTCAGCCACCATGCCCAAGAAAGGCATCTTGAAAAAGACGCAGCAGAGAGAATCGGGTTACTACTCCTCCCCAGAGCGCAGTGAGTCCTCGGAGCTGCTGGACAGTAACGATGGGATGGGCAGCGGCATTCCATCCCCCAGCCCTCCGGACCCAGCCAGGGTGACTGCCCACAGCCTCTCCTGCCGCAGGAAGGGCATCTTGAAACACAGCAGCAAGTACTCCACAGGCACCATGGACCCCGCCCTCGCCAGCCCTGAAATGCCCACACTGGAATCCTTGCTGGAGCCCAGCGTCCCCGCTGGGGAGGGCCTCTCCCGGAGCTACAGCCGGCCTTCCAGCATCATCAGCGACGACAGTGTCCTGTCCAGCGACTCCTTTGACTTGCTGGATTTGCAGGAGAATCGCCCTGCCCGCCAGCGCATCCGCAGCTGCGTCTCTGCCGAAAACTTCCTCCAGATCCAGGACTTTGAGGGGCTCCAGAACCGGCCCCGGCCCCAGTACCTGAAGCGGTACCGGAACCGGCTGGGGGACAGCAGCTTCTCCCTCCTCACGGACATGGATGACGTGACTCAGGTCTACAAGAAAGCGCTGGAGATCTGCAACAAACTCAACTAGCTCCCCAGGGTGTGGGGGCGGGGTGGGGGTGGGTACCAGGGAGGAAGGGAAGGAATAACTTGTGCTGATGAGCTGGTTACCTCTTTGCTGGCCATGATAATAGATAGAAAAAGGGTTGGTGCCATCTTGCTTGGCCTAGTTTGCAGCCTCGAGCCAGCAAGTGGGCTCTCTGCCAGTCCTGTCAACCACCAGTCAGAATTTGGGTCCTAATTGGCATTGGCTTTATGGCACCTCCTAGAGGACCAGCTGTCCAGGGGAGGTGGTGTTGGCCAGCACTTAGGGAGTGGGGAGGAAGCATATGGGAGAGGGAGCATTTCCCTAGAAGTCGTCCAAATGCTTCTGGAGGAGGGACAGGAGAGACTGGGACCATCTGCTTTGGGTGAGCTCAGAGCTTGCTCTTTCTCTCCTTACATTATTAGCAAGCTTGGTCTGACGGCATGGGGTTGGCAAATAGATTTCAGCAACCTGCGCTTGAATTGGTGATCGATTGATAGTGGCTGCTGGTTTGCTGGTGTGAGTAGCCCAGGCACATGGGAAGCAGTACTGTGATCGAATAGTCATGGCTGCCGTGGGGATGGGAAGAGGGGTGGTAGCACTCATGCCATGTAGTTGCTGTCCTTGACCTGGCAAGGCGCCTGGGAATTAGGTTAGGGCATCCTGTGGGATCTACGTTATCTTCTAATGCTACTGGTGTGGCATTTGTTAATTTGCTACTCTACCTTGAATGGAAGACAGGGCCTTGGTCAGAGAGAGAAGGCTCTGAACTTGGCTAAGAACTTGGAGTCAGTCAACCCATAGTGATTTTGTGGCTTCTTTCCAGATGTCTGCCTTGTTCTTCAGCACAACTGCCTAAGGGTGGATAGGAAAAGGATGGTGGTGTCAGGGGTCAAAACTTCGGTATATAATAGAGCTTGGGACTCTCTGTGGTCCTTGCACAGATGAGTGGAAATTGACTCACACCAGCAAGGGGGCAACTTACCGATTTCTTTAACATCTCAATATTAACTGGAATGCCGCCTCTTGGGTTCATTCTCACCTGCACCAATGCTCTGAATCGGATGCAGTACTGTCCATAGTCTCCAAAGGAGCAACTGGCTCAACCACTGACCCTGTTTAGTAACAGCAGACGGCTTCCCCACCCACCAAACGTGGGATCCTCAGAGGTGGGCGAGTTTGCTTCTAGGGAGTTAGTGTGTAGGTGGGATATTTGGGTGAGGAAAGGAAAGTCAGGCAGAAGGTGCTTTCCCCCCAGATCTAGGTATTCAGTGCCATGGGTGTGAACTCCCAGGCTTTGGGGGAAGAGAATGTTTCATCCATTCAGGTGAATGAGGTGTTGAAAGAGCGGAGTGGGTGGGAGGAAGCGTACAGAAGGGGAGACGTTTCCCTAAAAGTCATCCACATGGTTCTGGAGGAGGCAGAGAAGCCGTGTGATAAGACTCTTATCTTAAAAAGCAACAGGGCTAGGTATTTAACTTCTCAACACCCAGATTGCAGGTGACAAGACATCACTCCCACAATTGGACATCCTTAGATGCTGGGTTTGAGGTTAATGGTCTTATTTGTGAATTTGGGATGACTTCAGATTCTACTGGCCTGGGGATAGTGAAACCCTTGTTTCAAGATGGCCGACTTCTGGTAGCCACCTAGAAATATTATGTGAGGGCTAGTCTTGGCATTTTTGGGAAAGCCAGCGGGCAATGGCTCACATGGAGATGGGAAAGAATTCACCTTAAGGCACTAAGAACATTAATTAGAATGAAGCCGCCCTTTCCCTAAGGAGATGGCTGCATTTCTCTCCTTTGCCACCAGCTGTGGGGTTTTGGCTTGTGCATTCCCTTCAGGTTGAGCTGAGTAATGTATTGTGGGAAGCTTCTCAGTTTCCTTTCATTCAATTCCACCTCCTTCCTGAGCTCCATTATAGGTTCAAAAGGGAAAAAAATTCTGTAGGTGGCAAATTGTGTGTGGAGGGTGTGTGGGTGCATGGAGGGCATTCTGCAACCCCGGAGCTCCCTGCTCCTTATCTCGTTTTGTGCAGGCTTTTCTGAGCACCCGGTGCTGCCACGCTGCCGGTGCTCATGCATGGCACCCGGCCTCATTGGTAGCTGTCAGTATGATTCAGGAACATCACCTAGCTACTGGCTGATTTTTTTTTTGCCTTCTGCCAAGTGATTGCCTCTGTTTAGTATTTTCCAGCCTTTTAATTTTTAAATAAAAATGACACTATTAAGAAAAGCCATTCTCACCGCCCCCCAACAAAAAAAAAGGGAGAAACACACATGTATGTTGTCTTTTGTCAATACACCCAGACTGGATTCTCGCAAAGACAGGCCTCCACTCAGAGGCAGAGATTCTGAGTCGAGTCCTGGTGTGCTGCTAACTAGCTGGTGGCCTTAGGCACCTGCAGAGTTTTGGGCACTAAGTTTTCCCTTCGTTGAAAGCTGGAAGGGTGGATTAGCTGGTCTCTCAGGTCCTGCCTGGTTCTGCCATTCTGCTAAATCCTCGGATTCTAGATGTGACGTTGGCTCTGTCTTTTCAAGGAAAACCTTAGAGTAGAGGGAAAAGCCCAGAAAAGCAACTTCCCTGCTTCCTGTTTAAGTCCTACCATCCCTACCAGCCAATCCCCAGCCGAGGAGGTCGTGCTTGATGCATTTCCACGGAATCACAAGTGGGAGACACTTTTATGACCTGGTGGACCAGGCAGAGGATTCGATGTCGGCTCTCCTGGTCCCTTCCTTGCCTCCGTGGGCCTTTCAGTGTCTTAGTTTACAAGTCTGCCAAAGGAGTAGAATGATACTTCTTTTTACAGGTAGATTTCAAGGCATGATCAGTTTTCAGGAAGTGCTTCAAGACCCCAGGCGACATGAAAATGCTAAGAACTCGCTGAATTTCCATCCCTGTTGTGAGGTGCTGCTGCTTCAAATGACAGGGAGCACTTTTCAGGGTGAAATTCAGGGGAGTGTTGCCCAGGCCTGCTGTCTTGAGTACAAATGTGAATGATCGACTGACTGCTTATTGCCAAACTGGAAATGTTCTGTAGGGATTAACTGGCATGGTATCATTCCTAGAAGAAAAAAAACAGAGAGAGAGAGAAACTTGACTGCACATTTTTTTTTAAGAAAAAAATCCATGTTGTGACTTTTATTTAATTTCTATTTTTTTTGGTAATAAAAAGTTGACTTTTTTATTTGAATTTGTCTTTTCTTATTTATTGGTCTGAAAGGCATTTCAAAGGTATTATAATAATATATTGGTGTAATTTAATTGGTGCGACATGCTCTATGGCTCCAGTCAAAATTGGTTTTCACTCACTTGATTGGTTTGAGCCCAGGACAGCCTACAGGGAAAAAAACCAAAAACCAAAACAAACAAACAAACAAAAAAAGCTGGATAACCACCCAAAGTGTTTGTATTTTCATTGGAAACTGATTTCTGTTTTGTTTTTGTTTCTGTTTTTATTTTTAAATTAAATAAATTGCAATGAACTGAACTGAACTGGGAGCTTGCTTCTTTCTTTGGTTGTTTTTCTTTCAGTTCAATGAGTGACAGAGTGGGGGTAAGCTACAGAGACCGGCTCAAGCTGTCTTAAGCACAGAAGGGGAATTTATTCGACGTTCTCAGGAGACGGAAAGCAGTGGGCAGTGCAGCCGAACCGGGAACTGGAGACGTGGGATCTTAGAAAACTGCAGGCCCTCTTTTCTGCCCCTCTTTGCACATCAGCTTTAGTCTTCTCTTTTTGTAGCCTGGCTTTCTTCTTCCTGATCTAATCCCCACCTTGGCTTATCAGGTAACTTTCAAATTTACGTGTTCCCAGTTCTGGTTTTCAAAGGAGACACTACTGACCCAGTTCCTTCAACCTGGGCTAGAGAGAGCATCAGAGGTTAACACAGCCATGCTGTGCGCCCAGCCCCCGGCTTCCTCAGTCTGCCTCCGCCACCCCCAACCCTGTCGTCAGTACCTCCTTTCCTTCTTCGGTCCTAAGGGCACACAATTTCCTAATCTGATTGCTCGGAGTCCAAGATCTGATGGCCATGTTTCCTCATGGGGAAGGCCACTGCTCTGCCTGTAACAAAGTGGCATCCTGGGTCCCATTTTGCCATTGTTCCTTCTGTACAAGGACCCTCCAGAAAACTCTTGGGAAGAAGGATGGCTAATGGGGAGATTTGGAGTCCTGAGTCCCAGTCACAATACAAAACGACATCAAGCCCTGTCCTTCAATCAAACTGTAGGGAGTCATGCTCTGTCCTGAAGAGCAGTGTTGGGAGATCGATGCAAGAAAAGTCTGACTTTCCATAGAAATTGCATCTTTCACTCCTTACCTGGTCCACCGGGAGAATGTCTGATGTAGCATGGTCATGTTTAGCAAATAAAACTGCAGGCCACCTCGTTAAACAATAGATTAAGTTTTTTTTTTTTTAGTGTAAGTATGCCGCATGCAATATTTGGGGTAGGCTTATGCTGAAAAGAAAAGATGATCCGAAATTCAAGTTTAATTGGCATTCTATCTTTTATCTGGCAACCCAATCTGATGGGGCTAAATTGGCTGAATTCACTAGGTAGCGGCCATGGTAGAGGATTGGGGAATGGGTGCTTATAAATTGTGACCTGCCAGATTAGGACATGTCCATGCCTCTCAAGCTGGGCTGAGGTAGGGGGAATTCCACTTGCAGTTTGAACTTGATTGCTGTTACGTCAAATTGCTTTGTATAACTTTGGCCTCAGGCTTCTCAGCTGTCTGGCGGGTATATAACTTGCTGCCTTAGCCAACTGTTAACAGGGCTGTGAAGGATTGAGAGAATGTCTATGAAGTTTCTTCGAGTATAAAACTCAACATGAAAGGGAAACCATAGTCCTCTCTTTACAGGGCAATATTCATTGACTTTGGTCATTTTAAAGGCAATCTGCCTGGCCCAGAGGCTTTTAATTCTTGCTGTGGCCCCCTTCCGCTATTAGCAAATGGGCCTGTCAGTCATTTTCAGGGTATGGGACTAAGGGGAAGTCTATGTAAAAGTGAGTCCCTTTGGAAAGACATAATTCTGCAGCCAGATAGAGGAAATAGGATGTGCATGGCCTAGGGGATGGACCAAATGTGACATATAAGGGCAGTGAGGATAATAGGGCTGGCTGGACTGGCACAGATGACATGTCAACTAATAGGTTGGTGAAGTTAATGGGGAATGGTCACTTTAATGAGGAAAACTGAGAGAATTTACACTTATTGAGCTTCTACATGGTGCTCATGTCATCCTCATTCAGTGGCAAGTGGCAGAAACACAACTCAGACTATGCTAAGTACCCAGATGAATTTAGTGCTTCATGTAAGTCAAAGAGTATGTCTCAGGCACAGCTGGATCCAGGGGTTCAAGTGATGTCACTGACCTCTTTTTCACTCATTCTCACTAAATGTGGATTTCATTCTTAGGCTCTCTCTGCATGGCCCCAAGAGAGCTCTTGGTAGTAATGGGGTAATAGGTCCTGTTAGTGTGTGATCCTAGAGTCAGAGATAAATTCTTACTATCCTAGCATTTATAAGCCAAGGAAGCATTGTGATTGGCTTTGCTGGGATCATGTGTCTCCCTCTGGCCCAGTCACAGAATCCAGGTAGAAAGATGCCCTGATTGGCCAGCCTGGATCTTGTGCCCGCCTTGTGGTATGCTTGAATGACAGCTCCTTCAGAGTCACACAGTAGGGGAGGACAGCTCTCCCAACAGAAGGGATGCAGAGCCAGCAAAAAAAGTTACACCTGTTGGGCCTCAGCTACAAAATAGCATTAAATCATCCCTAACTTTGAGTTATTGTGAAAATTAAATGACATAAAATACCTAATATAGGGCTTGATACATAGAAGATTTTAAATTGATACAGCTAGTTTCAGGAAGACAGCAATATAATGCTATAGAGAGGAAAGATGTTTCTAAAGTCAGCTAAAATATGAGATAACCCAGCTGAAATGTGTTTAAACACTATAAGGGCTTTATGAGTTCATACACCTGGAATTCTACAGACAGGGTGGATTTCATGGTTACTTAGATCTAGTGGAAGAAAGAAATAATAAACAAGTAAACAAAGCCCCCCTATAACAGATTGTAATAAATGCTGTGAAAGAAATGGGTAGGGTGCAGAGATAAAGAATTAAGGGAGGGGAGTACCTCTTGTATGAAGAGTAGTCTGGGAAGGCATCTCTGAAGAGGTGACTTTTGGGCAGAGGTCTGAAGATGGAGAACCAGCTATAGGAAGAGGGGGCATTTCAGGCAGCAGGAACAGCATGTGCAAGGCCCTTGTGTCTTCCAAACAGAGTTTTACAGGGTTAATTTCTGGTCCGTTGGCATAGGACAACCCTGGTCCAGGGAGTGTGGTGTTTTGCCAAACAGATGTGGTGCCGTTCTCATGTGGACTGGCTGTAATCATGACTTTTCATACCCTTAATTACAAATGGCTGCTTCCTTCGGCAGGTGGTCCCCAGACGAGACACATGCCATGACGTGCATTTTAAATGAGAATCTGTTTCCACTGCAGAAATTCACTGCCGGTTTATTGAAATCTATGGAAAGGATGTTTTTCATCCACAGAATCATGCAAAGTTTGGGACATGGAAGTGGAGCAGCGGGGACGCTCTATAAAGATCAGAGAGTGCAGAGTAAGGGTTTCATGCCACAAAACCCTGCCCCACACTGTCACAACTGTCTGGTTCCAGTAGGGAACTGTGCGGAAACTGAGCCATCAAGCTTGTCTGTAAATTGCAACAGTTATTTTTCTATTGATGAAAAATTTATGCTGCCCTTTTCTACCCGACTGGGAATATCCACGGTGTTTTGATCGGCTGGCTCCCCCTCCACTCCCTGTGCTCGTTTTCATTTGTGAATTCATCTGGATACACTATGTTATGCTAAAGTGACAGATAAGCCCCAAAATGTCTGTGGCTCAATATGATAAACAGCTATTTCTTACTCTCACCAAGTTTGATGCTGGTTGGGCTGTTCTCCTCATTGTGTTGTCTCCATGCAGACACTTGGGGCTCTGAACTTCTTCCATCCTGTGGTTCTGCCCTCACAGGGTCCTTCACGTCCGGCTGGGGAGAGGAGAGAGAGTCAAGATCTTTTAAGAATCAGGCCTGGGTGTGATGTACATCATTTGTGCCCACATCCCATTGGTCAGAACTCATGTCACCTGACTCCAACCTAACTTCCTGGATAGTCTTCAAGTCTATAGTACTTAAAAAGTGGACAATAAAATTGAATCATAGGGACACATAGTGTCTCTGTCACAACCTAAGTCTGCTTCCCATGGGAAGGTCCCAGCATAAATGATAATCATTTATGGCTAGTGTTAACCGAGTTCTTACTGAGCTGCAGGCAGTGTGTCTACCCTTTCCATACATCATCTCTTTTAATGCTCTTTCTGTTCCCTTATCTCCACTTGTACAGATGAGGAAACTGAGGGTTGGGAGTGTGCGGTAACTTGCCCAAGTTGCCCAAATGTTATGAGTGCAGCTGGATTTAAATATAGGCCTGGCTGACCGGCTTCTGAGCCCAGGCACTTAATGGCTCTGTTGTGCCCCTGAGGTGGTCCTTCTTCAAGTCGGGCTCCTTGATCACAAGCCCCATCCTGTCACCATCCCTGTTCATGTAAATGGTATTTTTCTGCAGGATCTAAACAGATACCGTCAGAAATGAAGACACTGGTCCAAGTCAATGCACTCTCCAAACAAACATGGAAAGAGCCACTGTCCCCCAGTACCCCATCGGTTTTATGTTCTAGAAGACCAGCTCAGCAGATGGAATTAGTGGGGTTGGTTTAGGTTTCTTAGTTCCTCTACAGTGGAATTGGATGGAGGAGTGAGTCTTTCTCCATTCTGAGCACCTGCTGTGGCTCAGAACTCAGTAGAGGGACAGTAGGCCTTCAGTGGCAGGGTTCCTCCTATCCAAAGCTGTGTATTCACACTCATCCCCCAGCAGGGCTCTCCATGCTATTTCCTGTGCTGGGGACCCTGCTTCTGGAGGGCTGATTGCTCAAAGCGACTGCTTGGAGCCATATGGAAACACAGGATGCCAGTCTGGGCTGCATGAACCTGCCTGGGGTCAGGGATTGCAACAGGGACTTCAATCACACCAAAAGGAGAGGATTGCCATGTCTTCAAAGTCCAGAGCAGGGTGATGACACAGGCATGGTCTGAAGCTGGAATTCCAGAACATCTCACAGTCAGGAGAAACTGAGAGTGGAGAACAGTTCACTTTGGAGGCAGCTGGAGAAAAGGGGCTCCAAAGAAATAGCTATTCTGAGAAAGTTCTGCAGATTGGAATTTGTGAATCACTGAAGCTGAAGAACATCGGATTCGGCAGTGCCAAGGGCATTCCAGAAGCTTCAGACACCAGGCTTTGGATCCCAGGCAAAAGGAAGTGTGCAGAGCAGAAAGCCTGATGCAGACCTCAGAACCAGGCCTGCTGCTCAGCTCCGAAGAGGCCATGGTCATGGGTTCAGTCCCTGTGAAGTACAGATGGTCCCTGGCAGTGGTTGCTGCTTAGACTAGCTTTTCATAAACACACGTATCTGGGCATGATGGTGTAGTAAAGAGACATGGGGAGCTTGGGACAAATTGCCTCCCCTTCTAGAGAAACAAATCATAATCACATGCTCAGGCCTTTTGGGGGATCCAGAATAGTGCGATAATGCTGCCTGTGAGATTAAGTTGGAGGTAAGGAGAATCCTCCCTTTTAAGAAGATTCCAAAGTGAAGGAAAGATTCCAAGCATCTTCTCTGACAAAAATGTTATGAAACCAAAAACCGATAACATGAAAAACACACAAAGACATAGAAGCTAAATAACATGTTGTTGAACAATGAATGGGTTAACAATGAGATCAAGGAAGATATCAAAATGGTACCTTGAAACAGATGAAAATGAAGACACAGCAATCCAAAAATCTGTGGGACACTGGGAAAGCGTTCCTAAGAGGGAAATTTATAGCATTATGGGCCTATCTTAAAAAAAAAAGCAAAAACAAAAAAAAATAAGAAAAAGCTCAAATAAACTATCTAATTTCACACTTAACGGAACTTGAAACAAAACAGTAAATAAAGCCCAGAGTGAGTAGAAGGAAAGAAATAATAAAGATTAGAGCTGAAATAAATGAAATAGAATCTAAAAAATGATACAAAAGATCAATGAATCCAAGAGCTGGTTCTTTGAAAAGATAAAATAGATCAACAAACCTTTAACCAGACTCATCAAGAAAAAGAGAGAAAGGGCCCACATAAATTAAATCAGAAATAAAGGGGAAGAAATAACAACTAACACCAAAGAAATACAAAAGATTTATAAGAAAATATTGTGAACAATCATATATCAACAAACTGGACAACTTGGACAAAATGGATAAATTCCTAGAAACATACAATCTTCCAAAAATAAATCAGGAAGAATCAGAGAATCTGAATAGACAGATTATATCTAGTGAAATTGAAACAGTAATCAAAACACTCCCAACAAACAAAAGCCCTGGACAAGATGGCTGGCTTCACAGGGGAATTTTACCAAACATTCCAAGAAGAACTAACAACTCTCCTCAAACTATTTCATAAAATTCAAGAGGAGGGAAGTCTCCCAAACTCATTTTATGAGGCCAGCATTATCCTAATTCAAAAACCAGAAAAAGACACTACAAAGAAAAAAATTGTAGGTCAACATCTCTGATGAACATAGATGCTAAAATCCTTGACAAAATATTAAAAAACAGAATTCAGCAATGCATCAAAAATATTCACCACGATCAAGTGGGATTTATTCCGTGAATGCAAGGTTGGTACAACATTCACAAATCAACAAATGTGATTCACCACATAAACAAAGTGAAGGATGAAAACCATGTAATCGTATCAATGGATGCAGAAAAAGCTTCTGATAAAATCCAGCACCCATTTATGATCAAAACTCTCAGCAAAGTGGGAACAGAGGGAACATACTTAAACATAATAAAGGCCATATATGACAAACCCACTGCCAGCATCATACTCAATGGATAAAAACTACAAGCTTAAGAATGAGAACAAGACAGGGATGTCCACTTTCACCTCTTTTATTCAACATAGTACTGGAAGTCCTAGCCACAGCAATCAGACAAGAAGAAGAAATAAAAGGCATCCACATTGGAAAGGAAGAAGTAAAACTGTGTTTATTTGTAGATGACATGATTCTATACATAGAGAACCCAAAAGATTCCACCAAGAAACTACTAGAACTGATGAATGAATTCAGCAAACTAGCAGGCTCCAGAAATCAGCTGTATTTTTATATGCCAACAATGAACTAACAGAAAGGAAAACTAAGAAAACAATCCTATTTACGGTTGCTTCAAAAAGAATAAAATACCTAGGAATAAACCCTAACCAGGGATGTAAAAGATCTATACTCAGAAAATTATAAGACACTGAAGAAAGAAATTGAAGAAGACACAAATAAATAGAAGTATATACTGTGTTCATGGATTGGAAGAATTAACATCATTAAAACATCATACTACCTAAAGCAATCCATAGATTCAACACAATTCCTATCAAAATTCCAATGATGTATTTCACAGAACTCAAACAAATATTTCAAAAATTTACATGGAACTACAAAAGGCCCTGCAGAGCAATAGTGAATCTGAGAAAGAAGAACAAAGTTGGAGGAATCATGCTACCTAATATCAAACTATACTGTAAGGCCATAGTAATCAAAACAGCCTGGAACTGGCAAAAATGGACACATAGATCAATGGAACTGAATAGAGAGCACAGAAATAAACCCACAACTTTACAGTCAATTAATATTCAACAGAGGAAGCAAGCACATACAATGGGGTAAAAGTAGTCTATTCAATAAATGGTGTTGGGAAAATTAGACAGATACGTGCAGAAAAATGAAACTAGACCACCTTCTTATACCATACACAAGAATAAATTCAAAGTGGACCAAAGACTTAAATGTTAGACCCCAAATCATAAAAATCCTAGAAGAAAATATAGACAGCAAAATCTTGAATGTTGCCCATAGAAATTTTTTATCAGATATATATCCCCAGGCAAGGGAAAGAAAACAAAAAACAATAAACAAATGTGACTACATCAAACTAAAAAGGTTTTGCACAGCAAAGGAAATCATCAACAAAATAAAAACAACCCACAGAAGGGGAGAACATATTCACTGATACATCTGATAAGGGCTTAATACCTAAAATTTATAAAGTACTTATAAAACTCAACACCAAAAAAACCCAAACAACCCAATTAAAAGATGGACAAGAGACCTGAAAAGACACTTCTCCAGAAAGGACATACAGATGGCCAATAGACCTATGAAAAGATGCTCAACATCACTAATCATTATAGAAATGAAAATTAAAACCACAATGAGATACCATCTTGCACCTGTCAGAATGGCTGTCATCAATAAATCAACAAGCAAGTGCTGGGGAGGATGTGGAGAAAGCGGAACCCTTTTGCACTGTTTGTAGGTATGCAGACTGGTGCGACCACTGTGGAAAGCAGTATGGAGATGCCTCAGAAACTAAAAATGGATCTGTCTTTTGAACTAGTGATCCCACTTCTGGGAAGATATCTGAAGAACCCAAAACAATAATCTGAAAGAGCATGAACACCCCTATGTTCATTGCAGTGTTATTTACAGTCACCAAGAAATGGAAGCAGCCCAAGTGTCCATCAATATATGAGTGTATAAAACAACAGTGGGACATTTATACAATGGAACACTACTCGGCCGTAAAAAAGAAGAAAATTTTACCCTTTGCAACAGTATGGATGGACCCAGAGAACATTATGCTAAGTAGCACAAGCAAGTCAGAGAAAGACAAATACCATATGATTTCATTCACATCTGGAATCTAATGAACAAACTGAACTAACAAGCAAAACAGAGACAGACTCATAGATGGAGAGCAGATGACAGCTAGTGGGGGGAGGAGAGGTGGTGGAGGGACCGAGCAAAAAGGAAAAAGGACTCATGGACATGGATGACAGCGTGGCGATTGCTGGGGGGAGGGGAGTATAAGGGGACTAAATGGTAACGGGAAAAAATTAACATAAAGATTAAATTTTTAAAAAGACACAGTCATCCTCCAAGGTTCCAGTGCGGTGGCCCATTGGGCTTTGACTGGCATTATCCCTGAGGTCTTTCCTGTCCTTGCACCTTCCATTCGGGTTGATCTACTCATGATTCTGCCACTATAGCCAGTGCCGGCCCCCTCGCTCACAGCCGATGTCCTGACCCTCAGTGCTTTGTTCTTTCCTCCACCTCGCCTGCTGAACCACGTCTACCTTCTCCCGGGCCTTAGAATCTCGCCTACCTTTGTTTTCACCCTCACACTCGTTCCTGAAATGTGAGCACCGCTGCGACACCCTAGCGTGGGCCCCGGAATCAGCCTGCACCCTTTGCCTTCACTATGTGGCCTTGTCGCCTCCCCCAGCGCCTAATAAATAATTGGGAAAGACACGTACAAGACAAAGAAGTCAGGGGCCTTTAGCCCAACATAGATGCCCATGCCAAGTTGGGAGACCTCCGTCTTGGCGTTTGGGATCGTGATCCAGTTGCACTCTCATTCTGGACTTCATTTTTCTCACCTGCAAAGGGAGGCATTGGATTGAAGCAGTGATTTTGAAATTGTGTTCTTGGGATCATCTTAAAGTGTGCTCACCTGGGTCAAGGAGAACAGAAAGAAAGAAACCTGAGCTGCTGGGATTTATTAGAAAACCAACCCACATGTTAACCTAAACTGTTCCCTTTTATCAGTGTATTGTGCTTTTTGAAACATTTTTGATTGAAGGGTAAAATTCATGGCTAGAAAAAAATTTTAAAAGCACTGGGATGTGTAACTTTAGTTACTGGTGTGCTGGTAAATAGTTAGCAACTGGCTAAGTATTTACCAGTTGTGAGGAGATGCACTGATTTGTAGAGTCTGCTCATTTCCATAGTGTATATTTTCCCACCATGATCAGTTTCAAGATACCAGTGTGATATCAACGAGCTAGCAAAATTCCTGGAAATTTAACAATTCGCTCTTGTGAGCCCGTATGAGCCTCCTGCTTAGCTTAGCGGTCCCCCCTAATGTCACACAAATGGAAAAATCTACTCTGAAGAACTGACTTGGATTTTTCACTGCATGAAGTGGAGGTATGTGCATTATTTCTACAACATTGCTCCCTATTTCTTTTGGGAGCAGAAACTCTCTATCCCTTTTCTTAATGGGAAGTGCTTTTTGTCCCATGTTAAAACTGATTTAATCAAGGTGTTTTTTGCATATGCTGTTGTAGGTGCAGGGGATTCAGCAGTGAACAGGCAGAGTTGGGGAGGAGACAAAAAACACGAACAGGTGCTTTTATCCGTGTTACTGCCTGGATTCTCATTTCTGCTTCTGCTCGCACTATCATGTTATATGTTGTTCTGGTCGAAGTATATGAAGAAAATCTGACTTGTAGTAGCAGAAGGTCTTGAGGATTTTCAGTAAGGAAAGAGAAAACAGCTCTCACAGTGGGGCTCTGTGGCTTGGGTTGCCCCCGGCTGCCCCTTCCATACCATCTCGTCATTCTTCCTATTCTTTATTAGCCCTGCTGCAGCTGCCCCGTGCCTGGGTGTTTCTTGAACCCCTTGAGTGTGTTCCTTACTCAAGGCCTGTGCACTTGTTGCTTCCTGTGGCTGAAGACTTTTTCATCCCCCAGCTGTAGGGCTAACTGCTTAAGTGCCACCTAATCATGAGGCTTTCGCCGAACGCTCTGTTCCCCATGCACCCTCCCATTTCCCTTGTCCTGCTTTATTTCTTCTGTTGTCCTATCACTATCTGATATGGCTATTTTTGGAACAATGAGGCTCTGCAGATTATATATATACACACACACATATATATATACACATATATAAATATAAAATCTTCTCTCTGTGTTTCTTGTGACTTTTTAATATGTTCTAAATTCTATCTAGTAAAATTTTATTTCAGATACTATGTTTTTCATTCCTAAAAGTCTCATTTGGGGTACCCAATGAGACTTTTAGGAATGAAAAACTCTGCTGAATATATATCTATATATACACACACATATATATATATATATTCAGCAGGGCCTCTGTACTCTGGCTGGTGGGAACTTGACATTTCCAGTTTTCCAGTTCTTGGTTAGGTCTGAAAATTGTTCGGCATGCAGCTCTCCATGGAGTTTTTTTTATTGTTGTTATTTTTTTTGCTCATCTTCACAGACTTTCTTCCTACAGGTTAGCAGATTAGTGTTTAGTCCAAGACTCAGCGTGTCCCTCTGCAGGTCTCCGGAGCCCCTTCTCTGTGTGGGGGCCTCTCCCCAGGACTCGGCGGCCCCCAATCCAGCTGCCTTGGCCTCTCTGCTGCCTGTCACTTGCTCTGTTTGGGTTCCTCCCAGATTAAGCCGGACAATTGCAGGCTTTCCTTTGTTTTTGTTTTTTTTTCTTTTGTCTGGGATTATGATCCTATTATTGCTCACTGTCTGATGTCTGAAAATAATTATTTAATATATTTTGTTCTGTCTTATAGGTTTTCCCCCCTTCTTTTGTCTCTATGGTGGGGCCAGGGGTATCCCATAGGAGATTCTCCTGCTTGGATAGAAGTAAAAATCGAGGCTAATTCATTTGCCCAATAGTGGAAATAGTTGATGGCAAAACTGGGTCGCACATTCCGATGAGACAGACTTTGAAGCCTGTGCCTTTCACCATTACTAAGATTCTATTCTTCTTTCCTACCCGACCCCCTTTAAAAAATTACATTCCAGAAAGAAGGCAGGTAAAAACCCAAGGCAGGTGAAAAGCAGATTGGTTACTCTGCTCGCTGGCAATTCTGATAAAAAAGATCAGACAGGGAGGTGCTGTCGGTCGTTACTTCTCAGAGGCGCCCCGACAAAGTGAGCTTTCGTTTGTTTTCCTCCTCCTGAGTGAGTGGAGAATGTATGGGACAGCTCTTCATTTGCCTGTTCATTCATTTCATTAATCCTATCATTTCTCTAGCCCTCAAGATTATTTATGGAACGCCTATCGTGTTCCAGGCTTTTCTTCATGTCAGGGAGTGAGAAGGAACACCCACCAGGTTTTCGTTTGCTTTCTTTCTTTCTTTTTTTTCTTAAGATTTTATTTATTTATTTTTAGAGAGAGGGGAAGGGAGGGAGAAAGAGAGGGAGAGAAACACCAATGTGTGGTTGCCTCTCACATGCCCCCACTGGGGACCTGGACCGCAACCCAGGCATGTGCCCTGACAGGGAATCAAGCCGGTGACCCTTTGGTTCGCAGCCTGCGCTCAATCCACTGAGCCACACCAGTCAGGGCTTCGTTTGCTTTCTTCACCCCCTCCTTGCTCCACTCTCACCAGCCTTCATGTTCATGGTCATGTGGAAAAGGCCCTGGTAGTGCCATCTTCAGGATGTCCCCCTGGACCCTGGCGGAGGTTCTGAGTGGTTAGGAGAGCCGTTAGGGTCTTTGTCCCTATTAAAATAAATGCCAGTACTCCTGGGAGGAATCACATATCAAGCCATTCTTAGCTAAATCTTAGCCAGCCATTAATGTTTCAGGAGAGATTTATTACGTGCTAACGGAGAGTAAGAATGGAGAACAACATAGGCCCCTTGGAAAATGGGACAGAAGGAGAAAGCAGGGGAATTCTCGCAGGGAAGGTGGCAAACACAGACTGAAATTTGGCCTCAAGTCGAGCCGCTAAAGTACATCTCTTGCCTTTTTGGGTCTGAGTGTCATAATAAGAACAAAGTTGAGTGACAGTTTGCAGGTTACCCACCTCTCCCCGCCACCCCCCAGCTCATTTCTTCCTTGGTTAAACTGCCTCTCAATGGACCGCAGCGGTAAACATTAATACTGCTGAGGAAGTTGAAGCTTGGAGAAAGGAAGTCACGGGCTCAAAGCATCCAGCCGGGAAGTGCATGGCCTGAACCTGAACTCAGGCCATCTAACCCCAGGGCTTCCGGTTCAGATTCTGCTCTGTCATCCAAGTCTGCAGAGTGGATGGCCGTGACCGAATCATCTCGGCCTTCCTTGCTCGTGCCATCAACGAAGCCTCTGCATGTGCAGGCCCTTCCACTGAGCACCGAGCTTTGTGCCAGATGTCATCGGGGCTCTTGCGTGTCATCCAGATGTCTGTTGCCGACGTTGGCGATGAGTTCTTCTTCGTGGAGGGTTGATTGGAATGAAAGTGAAAAGCAAGTCTGGCCAACTACTGCCTGGAAGACCAAGAAATGACAGGCAAAAGGACACACAGATGTTCCCATCTTAGATTTCGGCAGCGCATCTGGGCAACTGCGTTGGAAGAGAGGGGCCTTGGAGGAGAAGCGGGAATTAAACGATATCCTATTGTCAGGGTGGCCACTGCTGGAAACAAAAGGCAATGTGTTTGCCGGGTAAGGTAAAGCCTGCCCCCCCGAGAGGCACCGGCAGGCCTTAAATGAGGGCTAGATGGGTTAATGAAATAAACCCATTTCCTGCTTCTCCGTGATTTATATTTCTAAGGCTGCACTGCATAGTAATTCAATAAAGCTGAAATGGCAGGAATGTCTGGCAGATTTTTTGGGAATATGATACTTGGCCCGTTGTGGTGGTTCAATTTTAGTATCTGGGTAGGAGTGAGATACAAAGGGATGTCAGAGACAATCCCCCCTCCCTTTTTGTCCCTACTGCCTCAGCACACCCCACTCCTCCTTAATTTTATTCATGTCTGTATCATAGGTTATTTAATGAAGGCTTCCCAAAGCTCTGGTCTATTGGAGAATGATGTGGTATTTACTGCCCATCAATTATGGTTCTCACAATTAGGGAGTTTATACTTCAGGTCACGGTTTTGCTTTTTCTCTTGATGTAATACGAGACCTCAGCTGTGTACCACTAGTCATACTGGGATTGCTCCTCAGGGCCATTGTCCTCTCTTAGGGCCCTCGGGACTGTTTGACACCTTTTGCTTGTGTGTGTGTGTGTGTGAGAGACAGAGAGACGGAAAAGGGAGGTAGGAAAGGAGGGACGGAGCCAGAGAAATGCATTAATCTGAGTAGGAGAACTCCTTACTCCTTACTGCAGTTTCCATTCTAGCAGCTCGTATTGGCTATGTACTCTGTGCCACCGAGGATTCTGTCGTGGAAATCCATTCCATCTGCCGTTCGCATCACTTCCTTTGGGGAACTGTCCCTCCCAATGCAATGGGACTCCAGTAGGGCATCACCCAGCTGTAATTACCTTCCATGCTGCAGGGGTGAGGTCCTCACCCACTCTAACTAGTTGGGTTCCTCTTTCTCCTAGACATAATTGGTCCCAGGGTCACTCCAAAGCCCAAACAGGGCCAATTAGTCCCATTTGGGTGGTCACGTGTGAATGTTTGGGGGAGAGGGGTTTGTCTTCTTTTTCTTTCTATTCTTTCTGGAATTACCAGAAGAATGATGTAAATCTAGAGATACGGATGGTGGCCTGTTTTAGCACCAAGTGATAAGAAAGATGGCCTGAGAAGGAGGCCGAGAGGAAAACAGAACTAAGGAAGGAAATGAAATGTGTACTATAACATCATTTGAACTTCTGGGTCCAGTCATCCCTGAAGCAAACACTAATCCGAGACTTTGCTGTTATGAGAGTTAGCACACTTTGTGGGCGGTTAATTAATTCATTTTATTGAATTTATTGGGGTAGCACTGGTTAACAAAACTATACAGGGTTCAGGTGCACAGTTCTACAACACATCATCTGCGCACTTGGGGGTGTGTCCACGCCCCAAGTCAAGTCTCCGTCCATCACCCTTTATCCCCCACGCCCTCCTCGACCTCCCCCCACTCCTCTTCTCCATGGCAATCACCACAGTGTCGTTCCTGTCCACGAGTTCTTTCTCTTTTTTTCTTTTTTGCTCAATTCCTCCATTTCTCCACCCAGCCCCACCCTCAACAGCTGCCAGCCTGCTCTCTATCTATCCGTCTGTTTCTATTTTGCTTGTTAGTTCATTTTGTTTCTCCGATTCCACATATGAGTGAAATCATATGGTACTTGTCTTTCTCTGACTGGCTTGTTTCACTTAGCATAATGCTCTCCAGGTCCATCCATGCTGCTGTTGCAAAGGCCAAAATCTCCTTCTTTTTTACAGCTGAGTAGTATTCCCTTATGCACATGTACCGCGGCTTTTTTCCTACTCATCCACTGATGGACACTGGGCTCTGGAAGGATGGAGCGGTGTGGAGAGGGCCTCGCTGACAGCAGCTGTCATCAGGGGAGCAGCCTCCTGCCCGCGGTGACTGCCGGGAAAGGACTTGTCCTGCGTGTGGTCTTCCCACCTCCAGGTGGCTAAGTAAGGACAGGTTCCTTGGGGTCTGGAACACTTCCTTACCAAGAGATAAAGGGCTTGTGGACTTGTCACCTTGGGTGGGAACAGCTTCCCCTGTTTCAGGTGCCATGGGTGCTCTTTTGTCTCAAGTCTGCATATCCTCTGGCACCAGTTATATCTGTCCTCTGTGTGGAAGGGACACAGGAGGGGTGTGTGTGGGATAATTGCCGCACCTTGGCTGCTGAGAGAGACTGGCTGGCTGTGAGGGACCCACCCTCATAACCGAAGCTGATCTTTTTCCATCTCCGTTCTGTATAAGCAAAGCGTTTTTTCCATCCAGTACTTGACTGCGTTGTATTCTTCTTGTTGACTCTGATACTAAAACGCAGGCATGTTTAGACTCCCCCCCCGGGATTGGCAACCGGTGTGCTTGCTCTCCTCCACAGTGACCTTGCAGGGAGGAACTTGGAAATGGGAACCTTGGTCTCCCTCTTCTCCCAGTGCACCCCCTCAGCTAAACTTCAACTGCAGCCAGAGGACAGGGATACCCATCCACCGATGTGGGTGACACGGGTCACCTTCCAAGGGCCCAGATCAGGTGGAGAAAGGTGGAGAGTACATCTGGAGGGGCCACTGGAGGGCCCTCAGCAGAGGCACGTGCTTTGCTGTCCCTATTTTCTAGACGAGGAAGCCAAGGCTCAGAGAGGTTGGATAGGGGCCCTAGACGATATCCATGTGAAGTGACAAGGACAGACCACAGCTCAGCCCCCCCTCACAATAGAGCTCGGGCTCACCATTATCATTCAGGCCCCAGGGCCTTTGGCTGCACCTTCTGACCTTGAAAAGTGATCCGTAGCTTGTGTGCCAGGCTGGAGGACAGGCACCAACATCGAGTGAGTTTCTACTTTATGCCGGGAGGTGCTGTACTGGGCAATTTACTCACAACAGACCCCTTGCGGCAGGTATTACTGACTCCATTCTACGCGTGAATAATCTGAGGTTCGTAGACATTATGCACCTTGCTGCTGGTTAAGGCGCTAACAGCAGGTCTGTAGATTCCAGGGCGTGATTTCCCCTCTGGATCGCAGGGCTGGGGCAGGGGGAAGGAGAGGTGGGGGAGTGCGAGGGAGATAAGGGAGGCTGCTGTGGAGGCCGTTTGGAGACGGTAGACAGGAACGGAGGAGACTCAGGTGGCAGCGATCCTCGGGGACCTGAGAAGCATAAGGCACGTGGGCAGGAATCCCAGTGGTGCCATCTGGAGTTCCATAAAGTCCTAAAGCAGCTTTCTCTCTGCAAAATCAGGAGAGCAGGCCTGTGCTGGGTGGCAGCCTCTCAGGGAGGCATAAAAGCCTGGCGCTTTGGAAGCCGAGGCCCACATGTCTGATTAGGCAGCAGATGGGAAGGTAAAATCACATGTCGCAGTGGGCGCAGCCAGCACGCTCTGTCCCCTGACAGTGCTGTCAGATGTCTGAGAAACTTCTCCCTTGCCTGCCTGTGCTTCCCACTCTCTTTGACTTCCTCCTCCCCCACCCCTCTCTTTTGCTTTCATTGCTTTTCGCTTTAGCTTTAGTTTTCTCCAGTTCCCTCTGCCTCCTTTCAGGGCCAGGGGATGCATTTTCGCTTTGATAACCTCTAGGCCTCTCAGATGCAAGGCCTTCACATCAAAATCACTTTCTTCCCACCCGGCAAACCTGCTTTTCTTCCTCATTGGTTTCCCATGTTGCTTAAGGGCACCAGATGGGCTGGATGGGAACCCAGGGAGAGAGGCCTTGCTTTCTGCCTCACCCCTCCCTCGCCCTCCCTCCACCTCCAGGTGGTTTCTCCATCACTCTCAGTGTCAGGTTCGCTTCCTCTGCCACAGCCCTGGTTTTCACCCGCATCATCCCTCACGTGGGCTGATCTCCGCGACTGCTTCGTTTCTTCTTCACTGCCTCCTGCACACAGACACCTGAGTCTTTCTGACATGCAGATCGAACCTCACTTCAAAACATTTTCGGGGTGATATCAACCATCTTAGCAAGGAGAGAAATTTGAGGCACTGCAGGGTGGCTTTGGGGAAGCCCTTAGGGCCCCACAAGATTCCAGCCTTAACGACAAAAAGGACTTTGCAGATGTAATTTAGGACAGTCCACCTCGAGGTAAGGAAATTATCCCGGATTACCCAGGTGGGCTCAGTGTAATCACTTGAAGCCTTAACAGCAGCCACAGAAGGCAGAAGGGAAAGTCAAGGAGACTTGAAGCACGAGACAGAATCGACGGCCATTGCTGGCTTGAAGACACAGGGGCCACAGGTCAAGGCAATGGGAACCTCGGTCCTGAACTGAATTCGAGGAACTGAATTCTGCTATCACCCCGAATGAGCTCGGAAGTGACTTCTTCCCCAGAGCTTCCAGAAAGGAACGCGGCTCTGTTGGCACCTTGATTTCGGCCTTGTGAGCCCCCGGGCAGAGTTCAACCCTGTCAGGCTAGACGTCCGAACTGCGGAGTCGTGAAATAACAAGGGAATGTTGTTTTTTAAGCTGCTAAATTTGTGGTAGCACACTGTCATCTTCAGTTCCTGCAAAGACTCTCTCTCGTTTTATTTCCCACCCTTTACCCTAACACCCGCCCATGTCCATTCTGTCTCCTTACCATGGGTAGGCACTCATCCTGATGTGAGACATATGTGCTTAAATATGGGTATGTCTTTGTAACGCATTGCTGAGGTATGTGTTTTTAATGTTCACCAATGGTATTGTGCCATGAATCTTATTCTTTCCTTGTTTTCTCACTCAGTACTGTTTTTTAAAACAGAAACACACAAATATTACTAACAATAAAGCTACTGAGTGAGGTCTGCGACTTCTTTGCAAACGTCTTGTGTTCTTATTGTGGTTCGCAGACTATATCCCACTAAGGATAAATAGTTAGGATATTGTGTTTAAAAGTTTATTTTCAATTTTGAGGTTCATCTTTTCTGCTCTCTTTTTGGTTCAATTTGTTCTTTGAGTATGCAACACACATAGTTCAAAAGACAAAACTAATAAAAAATTCCATCTCTTCCATCCCTACTCCTCCTTCCCATTCCTGGCCCTCTTACCCATAACGTGATCTTATTAATTTCTGGTTTTTCTTTGTGGTGGAGGCAAAAATAAACACATATACATATATGTATATGTAGTCTTCTTTTTCTTACGACACGAAATGTAGTGCATGTTTCAAGAGCATCCCTACCTTGTTTTTCTTGCATTGAGCAATATACCCCGGAGTTACTCCCGGTCGGTGTATAGAGATCTTCTCCACTGTTCCCACGGTCACTCGGCGCTCCATGGCGACAATGCACAATGGTCTCCTCAACCGCTTTCCCATCGCCAGAAATGCAGGGTGCTTCCATGCTTTCATTATCGCAGACAATGCCACCGTGAATCACCCTGCACATAAATTGTATTTATGCAGGTGGGTTTTCAGTGTCGATTCCTAGAAATGGACTTACAGGATCAAAGGACAAATGCTCCGTCCCTTAATGAGGAATCTTTCAAATCGCCGCCACAGGGAGGGCAGTATTTATATGATGTAATGTATGAGATGCCAGTTAGTCTGCAGCCCTGCCAGGAGTGAAGTCAAACCTTTATACTTTTAACATCTAATAGATGAGAAATACTATCTCAGTATATATTTAGTTTGCGTTTTTTCTTATAGTGAGTTAGGTTTTAGGCCTTTTCATGCGTTTCTGGCTGCTTGCTTGTTTTGTATGTTAACACTGCACCTTTGAAATCTACCCACGATGCTGTAGGGACGTACAGTTTGTTGCTTCTTCTGCTGCCCTGCATCCCAGAGACTGCATTCATTACCGTCAACTTCGTTATTTCCTCTGGCGTCACCCGTAAACCTGGGGCATGTGTGTCCAGGAGAACGTACGCACACTTCATTTCACTCAGGGCCGACAGATTGCTTTCTGAGCTGTCTGTGATCTTTCACCTTTCCGCCAACACGGCGTAGAGTTTCTACTGTGAAAGTGAGTCATTTCACTGATAAAGCAAGGAAGCCTAGATGGGGGCCACAAAGTTTGCCAGTGAGAGCCAGGATTTGAACCCCAGCTGTTTAAATCCATACTGATCCTGTTGACTAATGCCTTAGCCCATAAAAATGAATTAATTCAGATGTTTGAAGTGCTTACCGAGTGGCAAGAAAGGTCCTGGGCACAGGAGATACAAAGAGGAGGGCACAGCCTTGGAGGGGAGGTCAGGAAACAAGCACATGGTCGCCATCAGGATTTATCCATTTCCGTCTGCCATGCTCCTGAGTCACGTGGATGGTCTGTGGGATGTGACCAAGGCCACGTCTGAGCAGGATGAGCAAGTCTGGTGGTTTTCTTCTGCTTTCTCCGCATCTCCCTGATGGTCACACGCTCATTTTAGCAGGCTCTGTGTGAATGTTTCTATATCTAGAAAGGTTGGCTGACTAGTCTGTCACAGCAAAAAAATTTTGGAAAGTTCCACCCACGCATAATTAGAAAAAAAAGAAAAACATTTGCGCCGGCGCATCTTCCTCTGACAGCATCCCCGGGACTGTGAATTTAGGAAAACTGAGTTTTTTCTGTTCCAGTTTTTCCAGCTTGGCTTCCATTTTTTCCCAAGTTGGTTAAAAGGAACCAGACTTGACCGGAACAGGTCTCACACTTTTCAATGTCTGGGGCCTGTTTTCTTATTCTTTTTCTCCCCATGCTTTGAGAGGTACTGTCTTCTCGACAAACTATTTATTAAAGAATAATCAATATTCTTTTCCTTCTACTTCTGATTCAGACATATACGTGTTTCTAATTATGTAATAAAACTGCATTTTAGGAATTCTCCTGATGGCTCTGAGGGCCAATTACAGATTCTAATCAGCATCTGGTAAGCGGTGTTGGTGGACTGGTCTCCAGGATGGGACTTGCAGTTTCAATCTATATCATGTTCTCATCTATAATGTGGTTGTCATGACATCGACTTGGTGTGGTTACCGTGAGGATTTAAAGAGATAGTGTCAGTAAAATGCTTAGAGCATAATAGGTGCTCAACAAAGCTATGAGCAAAATCCATGTCCTTATCATGGTCTACTAGCTCCATGTGATCTGGCCCCTCCTGCTTCCCCCATCCCGCCTTCTGTCCTGTCCCTGTGGTTTGTTGCACACAGTGAAAACACATTGATCTTCCTTAGGCTCCTCAAACAGGCCAAGCTCGGTCCCAACCCAGAGCCTTTGTGTGTGCTGCTCCTGTGTGGAGAACTCTCCTCATGGATCTTCAGTATCCTGGCTTCTTATTGCTAAGTTCCCACCTCCAAGAGTGTTTCGTCTTATCTAAGCTTTCCCTCCCTCATCCAAACTCCTCTTTACCACACCACTCTGTTTTGTAATGTTTACCATTGCCTGAAATTTTCTGAAAAATTTTTATTGTCTCTCTTCCGAGAGGATGAAGATTCCACAAGGGCAGAAACGTCTTCTGTGTTGCTCATGGAGTAGCCCTGGCCAGCTGAGCGTAGAGTTGGTCCTCAATAAAATCCGAAGGAGAGAATGACTGTGGTGATGGTGGCAATGACTCTGTTGCTAATGAGGACTCATTCACCTCCTCCTTACTTGCTTCAGAAATTTTCTTTTCTGACTTGCCTCAGCTTCGAGTCCCTCTCTGTGTCTTGTGGGTGTCTTGATGACAATAGGCAGTGCAGGTTTTAGAAGGAGACAGCTCAGCCCCTGGGGGGAGGGCGGGGCCCTTGGGTGATCGTGATGTGAAGCAGTGGAGTTTCCCTGGCCCGAGGCCTGAGACGCTGGAGTAAGTTTATAGGAGGCTATCCAGGTGCTCTTGCTTGCTGTTGCACATTTATGTGTCTCTCAGCGTTGGACAGGATCTGCTACAGTGCTTCTTATCGAATCTGCAAAGAGCTTTTCAAATGTTTTTTATTAGCTATTATGAAGCCGGCAGGGGTACACCTGTGGGAAGAAATGGAACACTTGCGTTTTGTGGGACTGGAATGCTTTCATTCTCAGATGTCTGGGTTTCTCTCCCGCACTGGTTGTATAAATGACAAAGAGCAGCAATTCAAAGGTACTATTTGACTCTTCCCCTGGACTGGGGGTCTTGGAGGTCAGATATGAGGTTAAAATCTCAGAATCAACCAAGCAGGCTCTGAAGGAGTTCTCAAGACCAGTTCTGCCCACAACTTCTGTGGCTTGGTGGACCTTCCTGAGGGCTTTTGTGTTCCTGCGTGTGTCATTGCTTTAGCTGTAGGTATTGTCACCACTCACGATGTAGCATCTGCCATCTGTCTTCAACATTGGACTGTGAGCTTTTTGAATGCAGAAACTACATTTGAATCATCTTTTTATCTTTAACACAGGATGTGTAGTGTGCAAGAACTTAATGACTCTTGAGTGCATTAATAGAATGAGCATAAGTGAATAAATAATTGAGACCTTCCTAGGGTAGACACACATCGTAAGTCAGATCACCTACAGGCAGGGGTCAGTTCTTCCCCCTGTTCCTTGGCTGTGGTCTATATGCATCCTTCCCCTTTTTATCCATCCCCCTCCCCCTCTGTTACCATGATAACCTGGCCATGAACAGGAAGAAGAACTCAACCCAACAATGACAAACTTGCCAGTCTCTTCCCAACATCAAAAACCTCAGCCAAGGTCATAGGAATGAAGACGTTCTTTTGTTAACTGGCTGTCAGTCAACTCCTTGTATGTTACTGTGCTGCAATATAATTTTAGGAGAGTCAAAAGACACATTTCTAAAATAATAGAAACATCTGTAAAGATGTGTTATATGCATAACACATGCATCTTGTAGAATAGTTAATAAATATGAACAAAAAGGAGAAAATAGAAATCACCTGTAGTTCTACCATCCAGAACTAGTCACTGTAATTTATGTAGGATATGAGAATATTTATAGATACAGATACATAGAGATGAATTACATGTAAGCCTGCAAGTGATTTTTACAAACATGGACTTGAACTACACTACAAATTGTAATAGCTAATATTTATGGAGGAACTTCTATGTGCAGGTATAATTCTAATGTCTTACACATTTTGCTTACTTAATCCTTATAATGACACTATGAGGTAGGTATTAATATGGGCATGCCCAATTTAGAGATGAGGAAACTGAGTAACAGAAAGTTTAAATAAGGTAGTTCAGCAGTGAGTGATGAAGCCAGTATTTGAACTAGGAGGTTGGACTCCAAACTTTTTTATTTAGCAATAGATGGGAATAGCTTGCCATTCTAATATTTTTTTCTGTAGCTTTAGCTGCAAAGTTTTCCATTTACCACAGTTTATTTAACCCAGGGTGGTAGATTTCAAACCATGTGCTGAATTAGGAAGGAAGGAAGGAAGCAAAGAAGGAAGGAAGGGAGGGAGGGAGGGAAAGAAAGGAAGGAAGGAAGGAAGGAAGGAAGGAAGGAAGGAAGGAAGGAAGGAAGGAAGGAAGAAAGAAAGAAAAGAAAAGAAAGAGGAAGAAAGAAAGAAACTCATGATCAGTTTCACTCCAAAATTTGAAAATGAGCTAAGGTGTTCCTGATTAGTTTGCTGGGGCTGCTGTAACAAGACACCACAAACCGAGTGGCCACACGACAGAGCTCCATTGTCTCACAGTTCCAGAGGCTGGATATCCAAACTGAGGTGTCATCAGCGCTGGTTCCTTCTGAGGGCTGTGAACTGAGGATCTGCCCCAGGCCTCTCTCCTTGTCTTACAGATTGTCCTCTTCTCCTGTCTCTTCACATCATCCTCTCTCTTTCTGTGTCTGCCTCTGTGTCCACATTTCCTTGTTTTGTAGAGACACCAGTCACTGAGTTAGGGCCCACCCCGATGGCCTCATTTTGACTTGATCACTCTATAAAGACTATCTCCTAATAACATCACATTCTGAGGTACTGGATTTTAGGCCTCTACCATAATTTTTTTTGGGGGGTCATGATCTATTCCATAGTAATTCCTAATCACCACCCTGAGGACATTAGTCCCTATGATTTTTTATTTATCTTGATGGAAATACTGATGTTTTGCAATTGTAGCCTGCTGTGCAAATAGTTATGAAATATGTTAAAAACTTAGAAAATTAGCTAATATATCCAAAAGTCATATGCAGTGAAATTTCTAGGTCAAAGGGTTAGAATATTTCTAAGGCCATTGGTATTCACTGCCAAATTTCTTTCTGAAGGACTGACCCCTGACTCAGAATGCTCTCAATTAGGGGAACGGTATTCATCAAGGGCTGGGATTCTGCCTTATTACTTTCAAAAGATAGATAGATAGATAGATAGATAGATAGATAGATAGATAGATAGATTTTACTTATTGATTTTAGAGAGAGAGGAAGGGGGCAGAGAGAAAGGAAGGGGAGAGAGAGAGAGAAAGAGAGAGAGAGAGGAAGAGAGAGAGAGAAAGAAAGAAACATTGACTTGTTCCACTTATTTGTATATTCACTGGTTGATTTTTGTATGCCCCTGACCAGGAATCGAACCTGCAACCTTGGTGTATGAGGACAACACACTAATTGACTGAGCTACCCAACCAGAGCTCTGTTTTATTGCTTTTGTTTACTAGACCATGCCTGGCATCTATTAGGTATGTAATACACATTTCAATGTAAAACACAGTTATTCATTGTGCTTTATTTTTTTAAAGCATGAATATATGTCAAATTTTGCATGAGACACAGGTATACCAAAATATTCTTCAATGTTTGTCTGAAACTGAAATTTAGCTCAGCAGCCTATGTTTTTATTTGCTAGTAGGACAGCCCTACCCATGAGCACAGTGGGAAGAAGCAATCCCCGTCTTGATGGGATAGGATCACCGTGACCGCTCGTGGTGGGCACTGTCAGTCCACTGGCTGGTGCAGAGTAGGCCCTCCTCACAAGGTAAGTAAAACAGCAATTGATTTCTCTCTGTGCTCGCCATTGTGGGCAGCTCCCCTTTGTCTGAGCATCTGTGAAATCTCAGACATCTGAGAGATGTTACTTCTAATCTTCACAACAACCAAGCCTGAGGATGCCTGGGACTCACTGCGGGGAAGCTGGTGGTAGCTGGAGCTTCCTGACAGAGTGGGGACGGAGCCAGAGAAATCCTGTTTGTTACTGGCACTGGGTAGAGGGGAAAATTGTGGCTAAAATGACAAATCCTCTTCTTTAAGGGAGGTGGGTTATGGTTCGCTGGACTGAGGCAGAGAGACCTTTAAAAAATGCTGACTTCACTTAGTTCTCCACAGTGGCGAAAGGCCAACCCCATGGGACATTTTTGTGGGCCCGTTGTGAGGGGCGATCTGAATCTGTGAGGGACTTTGATCTTATCATTCTCTGGCTGCCTCCGTTGGGGGAACCTTGGGGCTGGGTTGGTGTCGGGTTTGGGCTGCGGTGTGGGGAGGAGTCTGCATCCAGACCTGATCCGCAGAGTCTGAATGAATCTCACTGCGGAGACCGCCCCGTGCCACGTGCTCCAGAGGCAGTGCCGGCTGGTGGCTGAGCGTGGGGGCTCCGAAGGTGGGCTGCCCAGGGCCTGTCATTTCCTAGCTTTGGAAACTTGGACAATTTACGTCACTTCTCTGTACCTTAGTTTTCTCACCTGGAAAATGGGGATGGTACTTGAGTTGTTGTGAGGATTAGATGCGTTAATTTAATCATTTAATTTAGTGGGCGTCCCTAGAACACTTCCTAGCACATAGTAAGTGCTTAAAAGCAGCTAGTGTTTGTAGATATGCTAGACTTCACTGAACATTTGGGGCTCACAGAGAGACGTCAGATTGCGTACCCTGCTGTAAACAATTCCAACATCCCGTTAGCTACTCCTGGTCTTAAATGTCTGTCCAGCTTCTGCCCCTGAAGGTTCTGATGAGCCCCTGACTACCTGTGGTACCTGTCCCCAGTCCTCTCTTCTTCTTTTCCTACCTTTGGCTGGGGCCCCCGGAGTGGGGGTCTCAGCTGTCTGTAGTGGAGTCGGGGGAGTTTATAATACAAGGCCCTGATTTCTCTTTTATAATGAGTTTTTTTTTTTCAGTTTAGATTTATTACTCCTTGTGTGCTTATGCCAGTGACATTTCAGGCTAAAATAGCTGTCGTTATCTATTTCAGAGGAAGTGGGAGATGGGCGCTTGCAGACACTGTGTGTGAGCAGCCGGCTGTGGCTGTGAGTCAGTAACTCCCGGTCCCCTTTCTGCAGGGTCTGGATTGGGGGCAGTACTCGAGCTGGTGTAAGGTTTGTTCTGGGGTGCTGCCTAAGCCCAGCATAAGCACCACCCCTCTGAGAGAGAAAATGAAGGGTCTTGAGTGGTGAACATGGGAGGGACTAGCAGGCATAGGTCTTAGAGCAAAAAGATCCAGGTTTCCCCCAGCTCTGCTACTTACCTGCTGTGTGGTCTTGGGCAAGTTACTCCACCTCTCTGGGTCTCAGTTTCCTTACATGTAAAATGTAATAATGGCTACTTGACGAGGCTGCTACTACAGTTCAGCATGACAATGTCTTTGAAAGGCAGTAGTGCATTTGAAAAACCAAGTATACAGTAGGTGCTCAATAAGCAGTGGTTATAACACTGTTATTTAGTGCTCATAACATTGGTGCTCATAATTTTGACTGAGCAAATTGCCGCAGGTCACAAAGCTAATATACAACGGAGCCAAGACGGCAGCCTGTCGGGTTCCAAGTGTTACGACTTTCTTTGTCTCACATATTATACAAATGAAATACACAAATGCATTCTTTTTGTTAAAAACTCAACAGTTCAGGAGCTTATATAGAGTGAAAAGTGAAATTCACCCCTTATCTCTTGGCCTCACTCTCCTCAGAGATAACCACCGTGAACAGTTCATCATGGATGAGTGGAGTCCATTTTTTATGAAGTTTCATCACAATTTCCACACGTTTTTAAAACATGAATGGGATCTATCTGTCTATCTGGCCAGTTCTGGGACTCATTTTGATACTTAGCTCTATGTCTTAGAAATGTTTTCACACCTGTGTATGTATACCTTTGCCTCATTTGTAACCACTACGTAAGCGGCTATATGGTAAAATGTATAGTCAAATTTATAAATGATTTCTCTATTGAAAACTGTTTGAGTGTTTTGAAGTGTTTTACCTTTGAACTTCCCTTGCTGGTATTGATTTGACAGGGCTTTGAATTCTAACGTAGTCACCTCTGCCAGCCTATTTTCTTTTCTTTTTTTGTTTTTTACAGCTTCTGAGTTTTGTGTCTTGCTCAGGAAGGTCTTCCCACCCTTTGAAGGCTGTAAAAATATTCTCCTGTGCTCTCTTCTGGGACAGCCCCAGCATAATGCTAGAAGTGGGGCCCCAAATGTTGTCACTTGAAGTGTGGGGTCAGTGTTCATTGTGCTGAAGGTAAGAACTAATTGCCAATCACAGGTCGTGTTATATCTGAATTCATTTGTTACGGGGCATCCTTGGCAGTTTCGGTTTTTGTGTTGAAGTCTAATGCTTCCGGACCTGTTATTTTGAATGGTGTTGAGTGGAACCTAGTTTTATGTTTTCCCTCGTGAGGGAGCAGTCGTGTCGATACCATGTGTTCGAGGGTCTTTCTTTCCACCTTCTGGTTTAAATTGTCACCTTTGTGATTAGAGTGCATCCTGTATATGGGTCTGTCTCTGGAATCTCCTACTCCTTTAAGATGTTTGTAGACTGAATTATCCATCCATTTTATCCTATTGCTCTGTCCTTGAGCCAACACTACGCTGGCAAACAGTAAGTGTTCAAGTAATCCAATAAATTCTTTGAATGACTTAATGCGGGTGAATTATGACAATAGATGTCTTCATGATTTTTGTATTTCTTTCATTATAGTGCGGAGTCCGATCTGTTCATCTTTATTTGGGATTTGTCCTCAATCCTAGAAAATATGGACTTTGGCTTCTTTATTAGTGCGCTCTGCTCCTCTAGCTTTGGCACAAGTGAATGAGCCCCTGGTCTTTCCTTCAGATCCTGCCTCCTCCCCATTGCATTTCCACATATGTTCGTGACAGATTTTATTCCGGCTGTCATGGCAGAACAGCCTTGGAGCATCAGTGAGAGGCTGTTAAGTAAAGAAAAATTCAGACCTGGATCCTGGATGAAATCATTGGAATATGGAGGGGGAGGGGGAGGAATTGGCAGGTTGGACAGCTCGGCTCAATGGAGGAAAGCAGGCATCAGTTCTGGGGGGCGGGGGTCACAGTAATATGAACTTGCCTAAGGAGGGTGTTAGAATCCTAAGCTCCACACAGGTGAATGTGTGTGTGTGTGTCTTTCTATTAGATATCTGCACGGGTCTTTGCATATGTGTGTAGGGTAAGCCTATACACATGCATGTATAGAGTATGTGTACATGCATGTGAACATGTGAATGAATGCATGCCTGTGTACATATGTATATGTGTAGGAATGTGGGGGGTTGGGGGGATGTTTGTGTGTGAACTGAAAAATTTCTGTCTTGATCCAGATAGGAGACCGGAGGGATTACTTAAGGCTTCATGGGTTTTGCATGGATGGATCAGTGGGCCAAGATGAGGGACAGCTGGGAGAGACTGAGGCAGGGAAAGTGAGGCACAGGACAGACAGTGTGGCTTTGAGAGAGCCATTGGGTTTCACCTAACCTCTGTCTCCCCACATAAACTGTGGAAGGGATTCCCCTCGCCCTGTGCTTCCTCCTGTCTTCGAGCTCGGTGTGAGACTCGTAGGAGCTGACATCTGTGAATGTGCCTCACAGGACAAAAGGGAAGGAAATGCCGTCAAGCTCTGGTTTCTTGTTTCCTGTCTGCACTGTCACCTGCAAGGCTGGAGTGGTGACGGAGCCAGCTGTCAAACAAACATGGGAATGTGTGCTTTCCTCCCAGAAGGCGGGGCTCTCTGGCCCCATGGCACAGGGCTTGGACACTTTTCAAATGAAGTGGACTCATCCTTACGACCTCCTTTACCTTAACTACCTCCACGACAGTTCTCTCTCCACATACAGTTATATTGCAAGCTGCGGCTTCAACATATGGATTTTTTTTGGTGGGGGGAACAAACATTCATTCATAACAGGGACAGTAGATTTATTCTTAATCCCAGTGAATCTCCATCTCCTATGATTATGTGCTAGAAACTGGGTTAAGTGCTTTATGTGAATTATCTCAATTGACCTTTTCCACCTCTGTGAAACAGGTGTTATTGGTACCTCAGTTTTACATGAGAGGCGACCGAGGTGGGAGGCAGTTAAGGGAGTTATTTAAGGTCATAGAGCTAGTAAGTGGCAGAGCCAGAACAGAGCCCGAATCCAAATCTGCCTAATTTAAAAACCTATACTCTTAACCATAATGCTTTCAGCCGCTGACTGCCTGCCCACCCCAGTGAGGGTCTAAACCACAATTCTCTTTGAATGTTCAGATTCCTTGGGAGAATTTGGACATCAAGGTCTGCCTAGTTCATGAAGCATGGAATTTTTAAACACACAGTTTCTTGTGGATAGCATAGCACAGACAGATGAAACATGGGCAACCAAAAAGTCCTTGGTGTTTTGGTTTTGGAAACAGTCTGATGTGCCCTCAGACCTTTGCCCTTGGATACTCTGCTCACCGCGCCTGCTGAGTCCATGTGCTTGGGGGGCAGTCCAGCTCCAGCACTGAGTAGCACCGGGGTTTTTGGTTCGATGGAATGACATCGGGAAGCAAAATGTGGGAAACTCAGAAGTTCATGGTCTTCGTCTTTCATTAGAAGTGGGCTTACCACGAAGTTAACACAGCTTCAGAGCTGCTCACTGGCCTGGGGCACCTCTAGCTTTGTGTTCACAGGGCCACATGTTTTTGACCATATTTAAAGTGCAGTGGCTAAGTCTGCTGTCTCTTTCCAGTTCCCCTCCCCTCCCCCCCCTTCTCCTTGGGTCAGGTGGTGTTGGGGTAACCATTCTTTCGTGCAAGGTGGCGTTGGATAGCTGAGCATACTCTATATGCACAGTTTTGTCTTATATTCTCAAAGAGGGCCCCAAATTGTATAAGCTTCAGGACCCCCAAAGCTAATCAGCCTCTCCTGCCTTATCATGATTGGTTCTGTGACTCTGGATCCACTTGGTAAGTAGCCACATACCTGTGAGTGATCGGTGGGATGGAGACCATCGCCTCTGCCTTCATGTCACCCTTGGGATCACTTTGGGCTCCAAGAGCAGAGTCCTCAGCCAGCAGGCCCTGCGTGAATGCCTGACCTAGGTGCCTCTCCGGAATGAGCTTATTATTCATTAACAAGCCTGGTTATTTTATGGGCCAATTAACTTGGGAGGCCGAGGAAGGGAAATTCCAACATTGTACAAGACTGTATCTCCCCCTCCTTGCCTCTCTTTTCTGCTCACTATAGTTTGGGTCTTTGCCACTGTTTAAATTTAAGCCGATTTGCTATCCCAGCATCTGCAGTTTGATTATTTGACTATTGCCTGGCTCTCGGTCAAACCGCTGGGGAGCCCACTAGCCAGTGATTAAATCTGGGCCATGATTATAATGGTTTTTATTTTAGCTGGGCCTTTGTTTATGGGCCCACTGGTATTAGAGTGCAGTGTTATTGTAATGAGGTATTAGCCTCCTAGAAATAATCATGTGAAGCAAGTGGGCCGAGAAATGCCAGACAAATGGAGTTGAGTATTTGGCTAATACTCTTCATCTGGTCTTTCATTCTGCTGTGAAAACGAGAGTGAGTGGCAAGACAGGAGAGGGCTATTGCTGAGCACCTACTATGTGTCAGGCATGCCCCAGGCACTTTTTCGTGTTATGCATTTTATTTTGAAATGATCCAGCAAGGTAGCATTATGAGCATACCTGTATCTACAGAGGAGGCCCAGAGAAGTGAAGACATTTGCCCTGAGTCACACCGCTAGCAAATGGAGAAGGCATAGGCTAAGCAGGGTCTGCTTGGCTTGAAGTGCTCTGTTTCTTCCACCTTAAGCTGACCGATGCCAGGTGGTGCTTGGTGGGAGTAAGCTCTGAAAAGAAAAGATTCAGGTGAGGTCATTTGTAGGAAGAATCCCCAAGATGGTTTGCAGGCAACTGTCAGTTGGTGATTTTGTTTCTCGACTTCTCAGTGAGTGCAGTGCAGCCTAATGAGAAGGACTGACCTGTGATCCCAGGAGCAGAGTTTCATTCGGGCTGTGCCGCTAACTTCAGTGTGTTCTTAGGCGGCTCCCCGCCTCTCTGCCTCTCTGGTCTCTGCCTACTTCTCCAGTGTCATCACTTACCATTCTGTCTTGCTTACGCTGCTCTGACTTCATAGAGTGCAAGCAGCTTGGTTGGTAAAGGGATTCCAGGAAATGCTGATAAGGGAGAGGGGACTTGAGACAAGGATGGGAAGAAAGGCAGTAAAGGGTGAGTTATTAAGTATGATCTCTTTTGGGCACCTGGAGCTTAAGCCTGCTGGGGGACTGTGGGAGCCAGTGTAGAACACGTACTTCAGTTAGTACAGCCAAGGGCAGAGTGACCTTCTGTGACTTTGGAGAAAACCCTCCAAGAGCTGCCAGTTTGTACAGTTGAAAGACTGGCTGAGATGCACAGCATCCAGTGCCCAGTGTCACAGACAAAATTCTGATGCAATGAAAAAATAAGGCATGGCTGGTTTAAGCCACTGGAGTAGGGTCTTCTGTTATTTGCAGCTGAAGGGATTCCCAAAGTAAGCGGTTGTCTCAGGGCAGCTTGCCTCCCTTCAGTCCTGTGAACACATCATACTTTTTCTCGCATTAGCAAGAGGCCCTCTCAGAAAGGTTTCTAGGAGCATATATAAAGGACACATGGAGAAAACCAAAGAGGGGTAGGATCAGAGATGGGAAGCGGGGATGGCTGGAGTGGTAGGGGGAAAAGAAAGACAACTGCACTTGAACAACAATAAAAAAGTTAAAAAAATAATAAAAAAAGGAAAAAGAGAAAGAAAGAAAGAAAGAGTCCCCCTTGTATGCTGCCTCCACTGGTCCCGCTTTCCCTCACTCCTCCCCATGGTCTCTCTTCGCTCTCCCAATGTAGTGCAGTTTCCGAGATGGGGCTGTGGGTTTGACCAACCCACCAAAAGCAGTTTCCCCTCCGCTCTTTGAACCCAGGTCTGCCCAAGTCCAGACACAAGTCCATTTTTTAAAAAAATGATTAGCTACAATGAGGAAAAATATCACCCTGTCAGAAGCTTCTCAACACTCACCCTCAATATCCATACTGAGTGGTAATAGTTTGCTCTCCAGACCTAGTCGGGGGACCACACTTTGAGTAGCATGGCTTCATATAGTTCTGGCCGTCGTGCCCATTAAATGGGGATCCCGTAAGCTATTGCTGCAGAAAACTTGCTAGCTTAAAACAACAATTACCTTATTATCTCTCACCATTTCTTCTTGTCTGGAATTTGGGAAGGGCTGGGTGGGTTGGTTCTGGTTTGGGGTCTCTCATGTGGTTGCAGCCAGACAGTGGGTAGAGATGGAATAATTGAGGCTGGAGCAGCTGCTGGCTGGTCAGGCATCTCTCCGTAGCTGGTAGTTTCAGGGCCTTTCCACATGTCCTCCCTGCATGGGCTAGCTTGGGCTTCCTCCCGGCATGCCAGGCGTAGGCAGTTGCCTGCTGACGTGGAAGCGTAGATGGAGACTGAATGTGGCATAGAGGACAAAGTGGTATGTGAACCACCTTCTTTTAGGAGCTAGCTTTAGAAGTCATGTAGCATCCCTTCTATATACTCTGTTGATTGAAGTAGTCACCAAGATGCACCCATATTCAAGAAAAGGAATTGGACCCTACCTCTTGATGGAACAGCTTCAAGATTCCAGAAGAACATGTGAGATGGGAGATATTATTATAACCGCCTTTGGAATAAGCAATCTGCCCCCTGTGGGGTGACAGGGGATGGAAGCAAAGGATGAAGGCAGAAAGCTTCGTTAGTAAGCTGGTCTGGCTAAAAAGTGTAATGGGTGTCATCTGGTCAGTGAGAAAGAAGAAGAGGGGCTGGTTTGTATTTTGTAGGAGGTAGAAGTCACTAGGAAATGGTGATCAGGAAATGAAGACCGAAGGAAAAGAGGACCAAGAATGTGCCAAAGATTCCTGGCTCTGCTGTTTAGGTAGATGGTGGGTCATTGGCTGAGTTTGAGGATGTGGCAGGAAGAGCAGGAAGCAGGAGTGGGACTGTTGATGGGTTCGGCTTTAACCATGCTGAGTTGAAATCATGTTGCCTGTTTCATAAAAATTCTTGCAAATATAAGACCAGGCAACAGTGCAGGGCTTGGAAAAGAATGTATCCAGATCTTAGAGTCCCAGCACAGGAATGTGTCATATACCAGGCAAGAACCGGGCAAAGAGAAGAGCAGGCTGTATGGTAGATGGATAGACCTGAGTAAGGAGGATGCTACGTGCAGCACAGTGCGTTGTTTGCCAAACTTGCCTGATTGTCAGAATCCCCTGGGGAGGTTGTTAAAAATAAAAATTCCTGGGTCCCACCCCAAACTGACTGAATCAGAATCTTCAGTGGAGGGGCCTGGGAACCCCTACTTTTTAATAATTGCCCCAGGTGTTTCTGATGATTAGGTGAATTTGACCAACCCGGGACCTGTGGTCGCAGGGCTGTGCATTGCACAATGGCAGGAGCAGGCAGGGGCATCGTTGACACTGCAAAATGTAAATGGCCTTGTGCTAAACTGCCGCCCCGGATTTAGAATGGAAGCTCTGGAGATAAATCTGAGCGTCAGTTGGGGCTCTCTTGCTCCCCACTATAGCTGTTGTCACGACCATCTGAGTGCATTCTGACACCAGTTCTCTGCCAACAAGAGGATGCCCAATTTATTTCAATTCTGACCTTACCTGGACTTAACATCAGGTTCCACAAGTTAAGGGGCAAGGTCCCCAACAAGACTGCCCTTCCATTAGTTCAGATGCTTGGTGCAGGTGAGGGACCCCAGGCTTCCCACATCCTGTCCGACTTAGCTACAAATTCAAGGTTTCCTACAACCCCAGCATCCATGTTTGATAATCCCCTGGAATGACCTAACAGAACTCAGGAAGGCACTATACTTGGATGACCATTTTATTATAAAGGATACAAATGAACAGCCAAATGAAGTAGTACATGGGGCAAAGCCTTCAAGGGTCCCAAGTGCAGAAGCCTCTGCCCAGTTGGCAATGATGCCTGTTTCAGTTGGGGACCCACCGCCTGGGAGCCTCTGTGTGAAATCAGGTTGTCTGAGCTGTGAGAGGAGAGGGCTAGGGACACTGGGTCAGGATAAGGCAGACGACATTGGTCTCTAATCCAAAAGATATCCTTTCCCCCTTGTACTTGTTACCAGGACAACAACCGGGTTTTAGATCACGGGTGACTGTTCTGGAGAGACCTTGGTAAGAATCACAATTAGTGAAAGACAGTCAAGGTTCTCTCCTCTCACTTGCCTCCCATGCAGGTTTGGGCGTGGCCAGCTGGTGCAATGCTGGCCGGGAGACAGGAGGCGAAGTCCACCGGGGGTTTGAGAACGGTTGTCTTTGTGGACCCTCCATGCTGTTTTCCATAGACAATCCCAGCAACAGTGTTGTTTATTGTGCCTTAAGCAAGTATGGGTCTTTATCTTTGAATGAACATTTTTGGAGCTCCCCCATCCAGCTCCCTCTGATCTAACTAACATGTGGTTATCATTCAGATGTAAAATTTTCCTTGACCCAGGCAGAGTGAGAGGTCTGTCCAGAAGGTACCCAGCCATGCAATATGAAAAACAGAGACATTTGTTGAAGAAGATACAAGATACAAGAAATATTGTACATAGGACAATGATAGCTCAGTCATCTTCGAAGTAGGCACTTTGGGACCTCACACAGTTTTCCCAATTGCCATCAGCTGTCCCATTGTATTTTCCTGAATCTCATCAACAGTCTGAAATCTCTCCCCTGTCAAAGGTGATTTTAGTTTTGGGAAAAACCAGAAGTTGCAGAGCATCAAATCTGGTTTGTAGGGGGGCTGACTGACCTGGGTGATTTGATGTTTCACCAAAAAACTGAATGAAATGTGATGCATGAGCAGGTATATTGTTGTGATGAAGCTTCCAGTCACCACTTGCCCATAGCTGCAGACTTCTGAATCATCCGAATAGTTTCTGCAGAAGAACATTCAAGCTTAATGAAAAATGTGATGCAGATTTGTTGCTCTGCTCCATCATTTTGAATGTGACAGCCACACAGTACACATGCTCAACCTACAGCATCTACTGCCCCCACTGAAGTCATCATTGTTCACACATGTGCATTCCAGTCCTCATTCTTTGGCTGCCAGGTTACATTCAGTGTTGCACAAACCATTCTCATTGTATTAACAATGGCTGGACTTTTTCTGGACAGACCTCATACATTGGCTCCCCTTCTACATGCCCCTCTTCCCCCAACCCCCTGTACCTCTCTCTTTCTGTGACACTCTCCACGCTTTGGTCAGCAGCACCCACTTCTCTTCCCCAGAGCAAGCTCTCTGAGGGCAGATCAGTCTTGTCTCCTTCCCTGCTGGGCCCACGGCCTGGTAGGCAGCACATAGTAGGTACTCACTAAATGAATGCTTGCTGCCTGAACAAACGGCAGCATCCCCTGGAGCCCTTGCCATTCCTCCCCCACTCTCTGCTTCTGTTTTTAAGTGGCCTATTGGAGAAAAGGGCATGGATGATGAAAGTGTGGATGGAAAAAGGGGTTGAGGAATTTTGCGCAAACGAACCACATTCAGCAACAGCATATTCACCACATTCTTGAGAAGCCTGCGCAAATCTGGCAGATAAAAAAGGGTTTTGTGAGTGGGTGTCAGAGGATGAGCGTAATCAGGGACAATTTTTAGGAGTGGGGAAAGGGGTGAGGAGTTGTTATATCCTCTTGGACAAGAGAGAAAGATGTCTTCTAATTTTAAAATGTCTCTCTTTTTATAGCAGGGCCCAATGGATGGCTTAGGAATATTTTCAGTATTGGAAATGCCAACCTACTGGGTTAGCGTCAAGAAGGCCTTTTCTGGAGTGAAGCTGTGGCTGCAGAGGAGACTGCAAGGACCTCGGCTCCGCATCTTGTTCACTGCAAGGCAAGGCAATCACTGAGAGTGAAAAGATCGGTTCTTTTGTGTTTCTTTTTCAAAAACATTTTTATTTGAAGTAATTCCAGATCTACAGAGAAGTTACAAATAAAGTACAAAGAATTCCCGAGTATTCTTCACCTAGATTTCCCCAAAGTTAACATTAGACCGTATTTATTTTATCATTGTTTTGGTCTCTCTGTATACATGGTATTATTGCTTTTTCTGAAAGCAATGATCATTTACTTGGGAGGAAGTTGCAGACATGATGTCCCTCTACCTCTAAATACTTCAATGTGTATTTACCCAAGAAACAAGGACATTCTCCTACAATGATCAAAAGCATGCAATTGACATGGATGTAATTGTATGGCTAACCCACAGATCTTATTCATATTTTGCCAGTTGACCTAGTAATGTCTTTCACAGCAAAAGCAAAAAACATTTTTTTTCTGGTTCTGGATCCAATCCAGGATCGTGTGTTGAACTTAATGAAATCTCTTTAGTTTCCTTCAATATGAAACAGTCTTCAGGCTTTGTCTTTCCTGACCTTGGCATTTCTCAAGAATGTGGACTAGTGATTTTTTTTTTATGTAGAATGGCCATTAGTTTGTGTTTATCTGATGTTTCTGTTATCGTAAGGTGCAGGTTTGCCATTTTGGCAGGAATGGCATAGGAGTGATACAGTGTCACAAAGACTGATTTTATAAAGGTGGCTATTTTAAAAAATATTTTATTGATTATGCTATTGCAGTTGTCCCATTTTTCCCCCTTTGTGCCCCCTCCACCCAGTACCCACATTCCCTCCAGCAATCCACCACCTTGTTCATGTCCATGAGCCGGACATATAAATTCTTTGACTTCTCCATTTCCTACGCTGTTCTTAACATCTCTGTCTATTTTGTTCTTCTTAATCCCTTAATGATTCAGATGTTGGAATGTTTAAAGATGTGCAAGAAGTTCCTTAGCCTATCCTCATTTTTTTGAATTCTTTTTTCTTTCTGCTGTTCTGATTGAATGTTTTTTTCTTCCTTGTGTTCCAAATTGTTGATTAGATTCTTGGCTTCATCTCCTCCACTGTTGGTCCCCTATAGATTTTTCTTTATTTTACTTAATGCAACCTTCATTTCTGCCTGGGTCTTTTTTATGCTGTCAACGTACCCAGTGAGTTCCTGGAGCATCTTGATAACCAGTGTTTTGAACTGTGCATCTGATAGGTTGCTCATCTCCATTTTGTTTAGTTCTTTTCCTGGAGTTTTGTTCTGTCCTTTCATCTGGGCCATATTTCTTTGTCTCCTCATTTTGGCAGCCTCCCTGTGTTTGTTTCTGTGTATCAGGAAGAGCTGCTTTGACTTCCTGTCTTAGTAGCATGGACTGTTGTAGAATAGCACACATGTAAGTTGTATGGGGTGGAGCCTTATTGCCAGGGCAGGGCAACTGTATCACAGCTCTGTTGCTCTGTGTGGGGGAGGGTTGGGAGAGGAGACAATGCCACTGCCTGGCCTCTGGAGTTTTGCTCAGGAGGGAGCTGTCTCCTGGCACTTGTTCTGATGCCAGACACTTCAATTTCCCCCTGTACGCCACTGATGCCCTTCCAGCTGTCGCCCTGGTGCTGAATCCAAGAGGGGGTAGATCTATGTGAGTCCTAAGTCTGTTGTGGGCCCTTTAAGAGGATTCTCTTGAGAATCCTGCAGTTTCTTCCACCACTCCAACCCCCACTGGTTTTTATAGCCAGAATTATGGGGACTTATCTCCTGGAGCTGGAACCCTAGGCTGGATGGTCTCGTGTGGGGCTGGGATCCCTTACTCCCGAGGTATCCCTCTTGATTTGTATCCACTACACATGGTTATGGGACCACTCGTTCTGTGTCCGCACACCACTCCATGCCATTCCGTGCCCCTCCAACTCTCCACATTAAGACAACTCTTTCAAAGGGCTTGGCATTCAAGAAAGATTGGAAGCATCAGAGTTGTTACGACCTCAGGCCTTAGAATCACTCACTATAGCTGCATTTTAGGAGTGTGACCTTCAGAGAGTCACTTCCCCTCTCAAGTTACAGTTTCCTAATCTGTAAAATGGACAGAGTGGTAGCAATTTACATTTAATGGGCGCTTACTATGGCCAGAGGTTGTTCCAAATGTCTTACATGTAGAGGTTCATTTAATCCTCATGACAACCTTATAAAAGACGTATTTTTAAGCATTACTATTCTTCTTTAACAAATGAAGAAACTGAGGCACAGAGAGGTTAACTAACTTGTCCAAAGCCACACAGCTGATATGGGATGGGATGGGGATGGGATTCCAACCAGGTTACCTTGGCTCTAGGAGCTGCCTGTTTATTCTGTCCACCAAAGGGACTCCATGAAGTGGTATTTTAGAAGGTGGTTTATGAGGACAATAGAAGATTATGCAAGGCAGGCATCTGACCCAGTGCCTGGCACATAATAAACACTACAAGGTATTGTTAATATCTTCCTTTATTCCATATGTTTCTTATTTTATAAAGGCCTGGATCAAGGAGATGTTCCAACATGATGACATTGAAGTGATCAGGGACCTACGGTTAGTTACCCTGAGTCCAGCTGACATTTATGGGACCCCTGGGCCTCATGAAATAACGGACTCAACCGTGGGCTGTGTTAAGGGTTGAGGGAGAGGAGGGAAGCTCAGCATCTGTACATGGCCATGGCTCTCAGGCATTCACCGAGGGTCAACGCCCAGGGGTGGCTGGGCCTGGGGAAGGAAGCCTGGGGTGGAGACCACCAATGCCGATCGCACTGGGCTTTGGAAGGCTTTCATGGTGCCTTATCTTAATGGCATTGTTCTCAGGCTGTCAGAAAGTGTGTTTGCATTTCCTAAGTGCTGGCTGGCTGGAGGAATGCTTAGAGAGGCAGCCAGATCAGATCCTGCTGGGCAGGAGCACTGATGCTTTGGGATTGGAGTGTGTGACGTGGAGAGAGGTGGAGGTGATGGTGTGAGTGAGCTGAGTTCATCAAATTTCCCCGTGGCCATCTTTTCCTTGCTTGGAATAGAGAGATATCAAAACTAATGGTTTGTTACCTGTGTATAGGACAGGATTATTCACTGGGTTCCATGGGTAGGTACACAGAATTGTGAGGGAAACTATATTTGTTTACATGTATTTTCCTAGGGAGAGATTCTCAATTTTTAACAAACCCTCAATGTGTTTTGATACTTAGAACAGAAAAAGGATCGTTGGTGGCCAGGGAGAGAATATGGGGGTTGGGGGGAGAGAGGAGAGAGGGAATATTATTTCACAATAATTATACAAGAGGTTACTAGGAAACCATTCATTGGCTTTATGAATTATAAACATTTTCTTCTTAACCCAAAATAAACAAACCTCATATCAGCATTCCAATCTTGAAAACACAGCTGCTTGCGTGTTGGGAAGGAGTGGGGTGGGTGGTCATGTGTGTGTGTGTGTTCATATGTGTGTGTATGTATGTGAGTATGTGTGTGTGAGGGAAGGGTTGGGGTGTGGAATAAGGGGAGGAAGGGAGGGTGGGTGGAACAGGGCTCTCTGGGAATGCAGAAAATGGGAGTGTGGGCTTCTCCCTGTCCTCAGGAAGGAGCACAGAGGTCCCTGCAGCCTCGCTCTCAGTTGATGCCCCAAGATTACAGTCCTAGATGGCAATGCTGGTGGCCACAAGGCGACAGAACCTGTCCTTATTTACCCAATGGATGTTTGAAGGTTTCTGCTTCTCTTCGGATTGACGGATCTCACAACTGAGCAAGTGATTCATGTCCCCCGAAAGGAAACATGAAAGTGAAATAAGCTGTTTAGCTATTCAACCTCTGCTTCTCCAATGGAGCCCTTTTTATTTCCAGGGTCTCATTCTGGGTGTGGCATTGACCTCCTGTTTCCTGGCTACTGATTCTTTAAGGCTTACCTCAAAATTTTTCTTTTTCCTTTCTGGAAGCCTTTGTGATCTTTTCAGCCAAGATTTAATCATTATTTTTTAATGAATATTTATTGGGTGCCTCCTAGGTGTCAAGTACTTTGATGGGGGCTGGAGAAATGAATGGAGAGCAGAGCAGACCTGTGCGTGGTCTAGTGCTGGGGGCAGAGCTGGGTGACATAATATTTGTTAAATGGGGGCTGGGGTAGAGTGGGCATTCTTCCCCATTTCTTCCTACGTGGGAGAGAAACTCTCATAGCTCCTGGCCTTTAGAATTTTGACTGGTGAGTTCAGGATCAGGGACTGGAACTGGTGTCTCCGTCCTTCCTGTCCTTTCCCTGGTGTATAATCCACTTGGCAGGATGAACACATTCTCCTTGGCTTCTTCAAGCAGTGAGTTTGACACGGCCAGGCCCCCGGGTGGGTCCGGGTGGGTCGTGTGCAATCAGTATGCAGCCCTGCCTGCAACTGATCCGGTGAGTAAATTGGCCGGATTCTGGGGTTTGGTAGGAAGAAGTCTGCTTGCCCATTGACCTAGAGTCACATTCTCTAGTGTTAGCTCATTTCTAAGTCCTGTCTTTCAATTGGTTCAGGGGTCAAAAAAGCACACCATTCGTTGGGCTCTCTCAACCTCAACAGTAGGACTGAAAGTAAAATCTTGACCAGTACCAGTTTATCCCCTTATAGTGGCTTTCTCAAATGTCTTTGATAATATTTATTACACTGTGACAATGATCCATGTATATGTGTCTTCTCCTCTAGAGTGTCTACCTCTAGGTGTGCAGTGTTTGCGCTGGGCAAAGGTCTGGCCTGGGGGACAAGTAGGAACTGACATCAGTCAGTGCTATGCCTCCATCTGGGGTCACATCAGCTCCTTTTGTAATTTGCACGACATCTCCTTATGTGCTCGCAAAGCCCTCTGGCCTTGTAGTTCATGAATGAATAAATGTATACTCTTTAGATGGGCAGCATGGTTGCCTTGTCCAGCTAAATCACCCGGAAGGGAGGAGCCGCATCCATTTTACTCATTTTTACCTGCCAGTACAGCAGGCAAGGCCAAGGCAGGGCTGTGAAGTTGAGGAGTCTATCTGCTTTCCTAAGCCATTCCCTTAGGTTTCTATATTATTGTTGTTGCTATTACTACTACTACTGTAATACTACTACTACATTTATGAGTAATAGAAAACACTGGATTTGAATTCAGGAAACCTAACATCTGAATCTTAGTTTTATTTTTTAAATCCTCACCAGAGGACATTTCTTCATTACTTTTAATGAGAGAGGAAGGGGGAAAAAGGGGGAGAAAGAGAGAGAAACACTGATTAGTTACCTCCTGTAATCTCCCCAATCAGGGATCAAACCTGCAACCTAGGTATATGACCTAACTTGGAGTTGAATCCACAACCTTTTGGTTACAGAATGATGCTCCAAGCAACTGAGATACACCTGCCAGGGCTGAACCTTAGTTTTCTTGTATCTAAATGGGAATCTGTGGATTCAATGGGGTGTGGTAAGGATAAAGCAATACAGTATAGGTGAAAAAGTGTTGTACACCATACATCATACAGATATTAGAGGTTAATACTATCATTCCTTGGTTACTTAAATTAGACTCAGGAGCATTCGCCAGTATTAATATGTAAGACTCACTCTGACAGTGTTGATTTTAACGATGACAATGTAGCAGGCTTGTTTCTGGGAAACACCTGGAGCCATCTCATTGAATTATTCATTTCCCAACAAGTTTTTATAGGTTTGCAATATAATTTGAAGGGGTTTAAACCATGTGGCAAAGGGAATTCCAGTTAGCATCTGTACTTTCTGACTCTGCACACACTTACCTCTCTTTCGTTGTTTAGCTGTTGGTTAAAGACACGATTGCAGACAGATTCTACTTGAGGAGGCCATTCTGCTCACTAATGAGAATGTGCCCTATCTCACACTTTTTCTTACCAGATGGAAGTGGGGCAGGAACATCCTTCCAGTGTTTACCCATTTTCAAGTCCTTGTGAGACTGTAACCCTGATGATTTTGTAGAAAGGGGCAGAAAACCAGGGCTACCATGATAGGTGTGGTAGAAGGCAGAGGGTAGAGGTGTCAACATTAATTCTTCATATTTCTCCATCATCTCCCCGATTGTAGTTCCCAGGAAATATATAGGACAAGACATATCAAGTAGAAGTGGTAGGTAGTACAATCTCAAAGGCAATGCAAAGCCAATTCAGGAACACCAGAAAGTTTAATTGTGAAGGACACGGATACTGGAAGGGGGTTGGAGGCATCCAAGTGTTAGAATTAGTTGGGCCTGGGTTCAAATCCCAGCTCTACCACTTACTCCTTTGTGTTAGCTTCCATTTTCTTGCCAGTCACCCCACAGCACTGACAGAGGGACCGAATAAGAAATACACTCTTAGAACGATGCCAGGCTCCCACTGCATGGTTGCCATGATTATAATTATTATATCAATAGGATTGTCTTCACTGGTAGTTTCTGGACACTGTCAAATGTAAGGCAGTCATGATGGTTAAGCCATGAGCTTGGGAAGCCAGGTGACTTGTGTTGAAAACCCAGCTCTGCCACTTACCAGTTGTGTGAACTTGGATATGTAACTCAACCTGCCTAAGCTTCAGTGTCTTCCTCCATAAATGGTAATAAAATCAGTATCCGCTTTGCATGTTTCCAAGAGACCTAACTTACCTAATGAAAGCAAAGAACTTGGATGTTGGACATCACATGGGAACCAAGAGTCCTTAGCTCTCTAAGTTCTTACCCAAGCCTTGAAGTTGTCAGAGGAAAGGAGGAAGAACGTGGGGATTCTGGCTGTGGGTCACTGGGGAAGTCAGAAGCCCCAGCACCGTCTTATGGCACTGCCACGTACCTGAAGTTCTTTCCTGTCTCAAGAGGCTTCCTGCAGTCATCAGGACGCAGTGGCTGCCACAAGGAGCTGACAGGGCAGGACCAAGCTTCAAGGCGAAACCATATGGAGTCACACAATTCAATTCCTATGTCTATTCCTGATATCTGTGGGCTCTTCGGCAAATTACTTAAACTTTCTGAGCCTCAGTTTTTATATCTGTATAAGACAGAAAATAATACCTGCTCCATAGAGTTGATACGAGGATTAAATGAGATATTAAATGCAAAATAGTGCCTGGCTAAATAAGTGAAAGCCATTTTTACTAGACCAGCAAAGATCACTTCATCGTATAATTTAGTTGCTAGCTATTGAATACTCACTCTATGTCAGACACTGTGCCAGTCACTGTGAGACCACCACTGACCGCTTTATTCGACCAAATTTTTGAGCATTTTTTGTATGCTAGACATCATACTACATGCTTATCCATTCAAGCCTTCATAAGCCTAGATAAAATGTCGTCACTCTGTGAAACCCCCAGGTATGAATCAGTTTTCTTAACTCATGCAACAAGCCTGATGCCGAGAACTTTGGAAACAAGTGAAAATATAAAGAAGGACAAAACTTGGTCCTACCAAGGACAGGTTTCCAGCCAGGTAGGGCCATTTTGACACTTCTGCCTTCTCTCTTTCTTTCTTTGAATGTCATCTATGGTTGATTTCTCTTATGTACTCTATGGCTATAGTAATTAATTGGCCAGACATGTATTGTGCATTTGCAATGTGCAGGTCATCGTAATAATAAAATATAATAAGGAATATAATAAGGAAATGAGATATAGTTGCTAACTTCAGGAAGTTCTGATTTAGTGATGGAATTAGGACACTCACAAGAAGTCAAAGAATAATAATATAATAATGTTTTGCTGAACAAAACGAATGCCCAAAGGAAGTGATGACTTTGAGGATACATCATGGTTAAAAAAACATGAACCTTAAAGAAAGTAAGCAAAAGAAAAAGCAAAACAAACAAACCTCATAGACACAGACAATAGCACGGCGATTCCCAGAGGAAAAGGGAGGTGAGGCAAGGTATAAAATAAACGGTGGTCAAAAGAGAGTTGACTCAGAGTGGCAAACCCAATGCAATATATGGATGATGCACTATAGAATTGTAATCTGAAACCTATGAAATTTTATTGACCAATGTCATCTCAATATATTCAATTTCAAAAAAAGCATGGACTTTATAGGCAGATGAATCTGACTTCAAGCCTGGCTCTGCTCTTAACTCAGTTTCGACTTTGCCAGGACACTCAGTCTCTCTAAAGTTCTGTCATCTTTCAAATAGGACAAGACATAGTGAGTATTGACTGAGACAATGCCTGTGCATGATTATTAGTATAATCCTTGGCAAAGAAAGGCATGCCTTTCAGTGCTGTCAGCTTTAGTATTATTATTATCATATTCACTTCAAGCCCTCACCGTCCCCTGTGTGCAGATGTGCATGCATATCTGTATCCAGTGTGTTTGTATGGCTAGACACTTCACTTGTTGCTAGCGATCTATTCTGACCAGAGATTCATTCAAATGTCCATTCACCAAATAAATAAGCCACTGTGTGCCAGGTACTGTTCTGGGCACTGTGGATACAGTGGTTAGCAGTCAATCCTAAAAGTCAAGGTCTCTGCCCTCATGGAGTTTATTTTCTAGTGGAGGAGCCAGAAGACACATATAAAACATACATTGTAATTCCAGGCAATGATAAAGTTGTGTGTTATGAAGAGAGAGGACCGAGCATCTTCTCTCTTGCTGGGACACAAAGGCAATTTTATTTCTGGACGTATCTTCCTGCCTCCTTCCAGAGCAATAAGCAACTAACCTCTTTGTTCAAGTTACCACTTTCTTTTTACATTTTAATCTCAGAATCCACAGGACACTCCTCAGAAGATTCCAGTTATCTGTGAGTATCTCTGGTTTCCTAGGAAGCATGCGGGCTGATGTGACTAGGAAATGAGAGGCAGGCAGATAAAAGGCAAAACTTGGGAGAGTAGCTAGACTTTGCAATAACATTAGAAGAAAATAATAATGGGTGACCAAAGCACATGGTTTGAGTGGCTAGTAGCCAGCAGGGAACAGCTACTTTTGCCGTGACTGGTCCCTTCAGTTAAAGCAGGAAGATGCCTAGCTGGCCTGCTTCAGTGAACTATTTAACATCCACTAGCTGTTCTTTCTTTTACCATTATTTACGACTTGCTGAGTCCTGGCAGTGCATTTTGGATGCAACAGGGTGCAGGTGGAAGGCAGGGCCTGGGGCTGAGAAGGGCTTACGGTAAGGAAGGGACAAATCACGTGTCCACAGCTCTCACTAAGCACAAGGGCTGAGAAGGTGGTGACGTGCCGGAGGTGTGAGTCTAGCGCGACCCTCATTCTCCGGATTCCTTTCACACCTCCGACAGGCTCTCCGCTTCCTCTTCCTTCCCTCCATCTCGTCAGGGACAGGTCTCCCCCTGGCAGGTGGGCCTTCCTGGTAGCCAATGAACCACATATCAAACCTGCCCAGATAGCTCTGGGACGTTCTTTGCGAGCCCTGGCACCACATTTTATGTTTATAAAAGTCGGGAAAGAAGAGAGATTGGAAAAGGGAGGCATGAGGAGGAAACGGAGAAGCACACGCCGAGGCCTTTTGACTCCCATGAAGAGAAGCAGATGTTTCTCATGTTATATTTTCCACTTCTGCCGTGCCTGAGATGTGGGGGCATCATCCCCGGCTGCTCCCAGGGCTCAAGTTGGGGGGTCTGACCAGAAGCCCGGGGTGGGCCAGCAGTGCCTCCTCCTCAGGGTTAGTCACGCCTGGGGCCCCGAGGAGACCACACTCTGTTTACACTCCCTTCCAGGGGTCTGTTGGGAAGAAGCTCTCTGATTGCCCAACTGCCTCGTGTGGGCCCCAGAAGTCTCTGCCTGGATGACCATCCTGGTTGACCCCAGCCCATCCCTTGCCAGACCCCAATGTGTATGCTCAGGGTGGCCTTTGTCTTTCCATCCCACCTGAGCCTCATGGTCCTGGGCTCAGCGGCTCCCCGAATGCGCTTCGTTCCCAGATAGACTCCTTCGAGTGCTGCTGGAAGCTTAGCTAGTCCCTCCTGAGTCCTCGTGTGCACATGATACACCACAGACTAAACACTGAGTCACTGCTCACTCGCTGCTCTCCCTGGAGCTCTGGTTTCAGAGGGAGGACCTGAGGGCTTTTCTGAGAGTCCTCCCACCCCCTTTTCTTGCTGGGTGGTTTTAAGGTGCGGCAGCAGCGAGATTGCTGGGAAAGTTGTGGGTGGGCCAAGGGCCAAGTACACCGGAGGTATCCCTGGGTCAGCATTTTGTCTGAGTGAGCATCAGCCTGGCCAGTCCCTCAGCCCCACCTCTCAGATGCCCAATAGACCGCAGCCAGGAGCAGAGGCTTAGAATAGGACTACCACCTTACGCTTCCAGAAGGGGAAGAGGTGATCATGCCACGTGATCTCTCCACAGCCCTGCTGGAACTCAGGGAAGGTGCTCCCATTTTGTTGGTTAGGGCGGCGTGAGCGGAGCTCCAAGAGGACAGAAGGTTTGGAACTGTGCAATGGCCACGGAGTGCTGGACGCAGGTCTTGGAGCCAGGTCTCCCAGCCCAGAGCTCCCAGCCCCGCAGGCGGCTGCAGGAAACAGCTGGGTTCTGTAATGAGAAAAGACCGACTGGGAAACTCAGAGCTGGATTCTCAGGGAAAAGGGAAACTGACCTCCCACAGTGAGCTGATCAAGGCATGGTGCATGGGCCAACTGGGCGTTTGTTCAGTGGCCTCTGCAGTGACCCAAATGCTGCAATTTTCCACCAGTGGGGAAGAGGATCTGTTGGCTCTTAGGATCTTGACCTAGTAGCTGGAACCTGAGAATTTGCTTAGCTTGCTGATCAGAGGCTGACTCACACCCTGAGCAATGTGGTGAAGATACTGGTTGATGGTTGATGGATGGGAGAGAGGTCTGGTCCTTTTTAGGGTCATGATTGGTCACTGTTAAGGCATTTCAGAGGACAGCCCATTACAGAAATCCACACTGACGGTGATGAGCAGCAAATTCTTGTCCACTGCATGCATCAGTGTTTCATATCAACCTGTGCTATGTCTGACTGGTTCTCTCCATATTGATGGGCCTGCCTATTCATGGATGAAATGAGGATACGAGTGGAGAAGAAGGAGATGGTTAGAGAAGTATTTTGTAATATAGCATGACACACACTTCTGGCACCTCTTTAAAACACAAAAACCAAATGCTAGAGGATTCTTTCCTGTCCGCATTTCAAATCTTAGTAAAATATCCAGATCACACCACTGACCTCCAGCTCACTCTCTTCCATAAAGCTATTTGCCCAGGAGTAGAAGTTAATAAAAGGAAAGCCTGGCTCAGGCAATGTCCTCAAATATTTTTGACGATCACCCACACATCATATAAATGTGACTGAAACAAAAATTTCGCAAAGCAATATTATGCCCTCATATCCCGCAATGAATTCTGATGTATTGTATTGTATTGCATTGTATTGTATTGTATTGTATTGTATTGTATTGTATTGTATTGTATTGTATTGTATTGTATATCACTAAAGAGATGCTGGTTGACCCACTAATGCATAATTGAAAAAACTCTGTTACAGAAATCATTGTAAGTAGTCTCAACAGCTTCTCACAAAATGGCTTCACTTATGAGTCAGTCCCACAGCCTGGATGCTATAGATGTTGCTAAGAAGGGGCGCTGACAACCCCAAGAGGCCATGAAACAGAGCTTTCCATTTGAAACAAGGCTTCCTGAGAACAAGAAAGAAGGCAATGGTGTTTAAGATACACAAACAACCGAGACTCCCTGTTATATCCTTTCTTGGGCTGAAAATGAGAGTATAGAAAGAAAGAGAAACATAGGGCAATCTATAGTTTCTTTTCCTTTCCTTTCTTCCTTGCTCATCTTGGTAGAAGGTGTGTATATAAGAAATGAAAACAAGTTAATTTTGTGCAGTGTTTCTACTGTTCTAGTAAGAAAAGAGAGAGAGAGAGGGAGAGAGAGAGAAACACATATATTTAAGAGCTATGCATTTAAAACTGACATTGCACAATATAAAGATAAATGGGAAAATTCATGCTGATAATTCAAATTTTTAAGTTTTCTTTGTCTAGAATGATGTTAAATAGCAAATAAAAGGTACCATAAAAAGTTGCAGGAGAGACTATGGAAGAAAGGGAAAACTTAGCACTTTGGTATGTTTAATGGCCCTTATGCCCTTGCATTTTGAACAGGAGTTCCACGTTTTCATTTTACGCTGGGTCCTGTAAATTGTGAAGCTGGCCTCTGGTAGTCCATCAGGAAATGGATGGGAGCCCATCACTAAGTTTTGTAGATTCTACTATTAAATTTCTTTTCTGTCTGTCCCCTGAGTCTTATTAACCTTGTGGTATCTTCATGGTCTTGCCCTCTTTCATATGCTTCAATTCTACCACTCTGTGAGATGCGCCCCCCACCGACATTCTTTAAGGGGGGCTGGTATGTCTAGAAAAAAGCAGAGCAGAGATAACATACAGGAAAGGGATTACAGAGAGAGGACTGTTGGATGAAGAACAGACGAGACAAGTAGGGGACAAGAGGAGGGGAACCTCCATGTGGGACACTTCCCAAGACCCAAGAAGTAAGGACTTGTCCTTTGGGTAGTAAGAGGAGATGGTCCTAGTTGACACCAGGTATTGAGGCAGAATAACCCATGAAGTGAGATGCTACCTTGCTGGAAAAACGGTACAGTCAATTGTCTCCCTACATTGTTTTCCCAGAAGGTAAGTAGAGATGCACTCTATAGGCTGTATCGCCCCATGTCCATTTCAGGGGCTCATGTCCAGGACTTTGAATGGTCCTGAACCAATCCTACTGTAGGCCTGCCCAGTAGTCCAGCCCCGACAGATCACGCCATCTCCCCTCAGATGCTACACTGTCAGCCAAGTCACGCTAAAGGGCAAAGAAGAACCCCAGTATGAGCTTCCCAGTGAGTGAGTGACCCTGTGGAGGCGGAAGTGACATCAGTGTAAGAGTCTTTGTCAGGGTTGAGCCAGTGCTCTGTTCTGGGACTTGTAGGAAGACTACATTCCCCAAGCCTCCTTTGCTGTTATATTGGGGCCATGTGACTGGGTTCTGGCCAATGGGCACAGAATAACTGATCTAATGACAGGAGTAGAGATGATGATGCCTGATGTTCTGGGTGGAAAGTTAGACTTAACCCAATATTGTGCAAGCTAACCAGGAGTCCTCTTCTAAGAGCTTTCTTGGGAGACACCAGGAAAGGTGGACTGTGGAGAGCAATAAATCTAGTGGGAGCAAGGTGGACATTTCATAACAGCTTTCTTAAGGGCAGAGAAGATATTTGTGGTAAATTATTATAATGGCCCCAAATAAATTCTTGCTCCTGATATTCATATCCCCGTGTGGTTCCCTTCTACTCAAGTGCTGGTCTTGCTGTGGCCAATGGATGCCAGCCATGATGATGCAAGCAGAGAATCGTTGCATGCTTACCCTCGCTGTCATGGAACACAGCCTTCCCAGCTGTCCCAGCTGATTGCAATCCATAGCCCCCCCTCAACTAACCGCAGCTGCATGAGCGGACCCAAGCGAAACCAGCGGAACAACCACCTGTCCACCCCACAGAACTGTGGGTAATAGGATTGTTGTTGTTTCAGATCACTAAGCTTCAGGGCCACTGAGCACTAATGCAATATCTTCTTCATGTTTGTTTCCCCAGAACCCACTATACTGCCTGGCATATGTCTGCTCTTAACACATTTTTGTTGACATAAATGTTATCCTCCTGACAATCCTGTCAGGTAAGTCTTACTATCATTTTCTATTTATTTGTAAGTATAAGAGTCACAGCAACTCTTATTCATCCCAACCCCAGATGCCGGGAGACCATTTGATGAACTTGTAGACGGTACAATCAAGGCTCAGGGAGCTGCAGGAATTTATGTACTGAACAGACACAGTAATAGACATGTAGAAGTGTGTGATATATTCCAGGGCTCTCTCGTGTTCTAAAAAGTAGCCTTCAACACAAGAATCACACTATGGCCTTTTGGCTGGATGGTCACAAGTTCCATATATTTTTTCTGGAACTCAGAGAAAAACTCTATTTCCTAGCCTTTTGCAGTTAAAGTGAGGCAATGTGACTGTGTTCTGGCCAGTGGAATGTGGACAGGAGTAGTCTATGACCATTCCAGGGTTGGCTCTGAAATACTTTTGAAATACTTTGTCCAGGAGTCAGCAAAACATGGCCCATGAGCCCATCTGGCCCACTGCCTGCTTTTGTCAATAAAGTTTTGTTGGAACACGCCGCACTCATTTGTTTACACTCTACCTCTGGCTGCTTTCATGCTACAACAGCAGAGACAGAGCCCACGTGGCCTCCAAAACCTAAACTATTTACTCAAAGTGTTTTGACCCCTGTGTTTGTCCTCTTGTGGGGATGCAGTGATGTGCCACCCATTTTCTCCTCTAGCAGTGAAAACTTAATTCCTCAGCTGCTGGGAGCTGCTGGAAGATGGTCCTCGTCTGCATCTAATGACCAGTGGACACAGGTTCAACAACATGGCCGCCTTGCCCCAACTCAGGACAGCTCCACGAGGCCACCCAGTTCCAGCATTCTCCATTGGGCTGATGGAGACCTTTTTTGGGGGGAAGGGGGAGTGCTCTATTACAGCTCACCTTCTCCCTCTGCACAGTGTTGCTTCCTTGCTTCACTTCTACATCTGCTGACCCCAGAGCTCTCCCTAATAAACGTGCCACACTCTGACCTTCATCTCAGAGTCTGACCCTGGGGAATCCAACCTGCATCAGCATCTATCCCCCTCCAGGCTGTGTCATATGACTGTCACAGATGAAAGGTGCTGACTTAGAGGACAGCCATTCCTTAGTGACAGCACCTCCAGACACACTTCGCCCCGTGACAATGGGCAAACAACCTACCTCTGTGTTATGCCTCTTAAACTTGGTATTGTTTGCTACAGCAAGAAGCTCTATTTATTTTGACAAATACACTCAGCAAGGCAAGATGTTTATGCCATGAGAGGTCTGCGGGAACTGAGACGTACAGATTACACGCATCTTCTCGAAGTCACCACAGAGCATCTTCCCTGTGAGTGGATGGAAGGCCACGTCACTCACACCCATTATTTGATTTTCATTCAGTCTCTTTTTTCTCTCTCACCAAGCACGTATGCAGGCATATCTCATTTTATTGAGCTTTGCTTTATGGTGCTTCACAGATGTTGTGTTTTTTACAAATTGAAGGCAAGGCCCTGTACCAGAAAAAAGATTATGACTCACTTTATTTGTGGCAGTCTGGAAGTGAACCCACGATATCTCCAGGGCATACCTGTGGCAGAGTTCTTATAAGTTCAGTGTGGGCACGATATGACTGCACCTCCATCCCGTTTGAGGCTCCCCCACGAATGCAATTTTGAGCAGCTTGCCTTCTGCAATAGCTGGAGAATGCAGCATGTGGATGGCTGTGAGCTGGATAAGTGGGGGAATCAAATGAAGCCCAGATGTCAGTCTGTCTCCCCGATCCAAGCCATGGGTCGGGGCAGGACTTAGAGGAAGAGCCCCCAGTGGGGGTTCCCTGGAGCTGAACATCAACACCCCCACTGCTGACTGCTCACCAGGCGTGGCTGCACTTGTGTCCCCTCCACTGTAGGAGTGTCTGCAGAGGCAGCTGGAGCCCAGCATGGTCTCTTGTCTCCCCTCTCTCTGAAGTCATCCTAGGACACAGGTGTGCATCCCCCACAGTCAGCCGACAAAGAAGATGAATCAGCTTCCCCAAAAGCCGTGCCCCAGAGCAGTCCGTCAGCTGAAACTCATCTGAAGGATCATGGTTCCCCTCCTGACCACAGCTAATGAAAATGTGTGGCGTGCCCAGGGAAGAATCTGTGTTATTCTTTAAAGGAACAATACTAACCACAGATGTGTAGCATCTGGCATGGTAGGGATTTCCCTGAATGAGAAGATCAGTAACTGGAGATCACAAACCAGCAAACTGGGCCGGTTTGTGAGATGCCTTTGGGCCCAGGCATGTATTTTTTTACTTTCAGGTCTGGATTTCAGTTCTCAGAAGTCCAAAGTCCTCTTCCTATCACTTGGTATTTTTATAAAATGCCCCCACTTATTTATTTTCAATGATCATTGATGAATATGATTCAGACACCCCAAAGCTGATATTCCTGCATCTAGAGCCTTGTTCATGCCATCATCCACACCTGTACTGCCATCCTTTTAAAAAATGACTGTCTAATTAGGACTCTTTCCAGTTGGGCAATTAAGGGAAGCCCAATCCAACTTGCTTTAACCAAAACACTACATTTATTGAGTAATGTAACTTAAAATCCAGGACTATTTGATTTCAAAGTCAGGTATAGCTGGATCCAAGGGTGCAAATGATTTTTCCAGGACCTGGTCTTAGTTCTGTTTTAGCTCCATGTCTAGATTATGTTTCCTCCTACACTGGCTCCATTTTCAGGCGGGCAATGGATGGGCTGGCCCTGGCAGCTCCAGGCTTATATCATACCAGGTTAGCTAGTCCACAGAAAGAGATGGACTCTTTCCCAATAATCCTGGGGAGAGGCCTGATTAGACCATCTTGGGACACGCACATGTTCACCATGAACTAATCACTATAATCAGCAGATGGGATTTCCATTATTGTCCAGGCCTGTGTCCCTTGCTAACCCTAAGACTGGGGAGTAGGATCTTTTTCCAAAGGAAGTCAGGATCCTATCATGAGGATAGCGTTGAATGGATATAGGACCTAGAAAATCAACGGACACAATCCACAGCCTGATTCTCAAGCTCACGTTCATTTTGGTATGCATTCTCTTCTCTCATCCCTGAAACACTTTACAGCTGAATACGGGGTTTTATATACCTCCTATGTTTCTTCCCCTTGGGCTGGGTAAGATATTAGTAGGATGGGGTAGAAATAACACTGTATTTCCTTTCCTCACTTGAAACCCAGTGAAATAACATGGAAATAGGCAGATTTGAATGGGGGGGGCGGCGGAGTTATAACAATTAACAATCACAGGGAGCAAATGGGCTTTAGTGGCAAAGACTGGAAGCCAGTTCTACTTGTGTGAGTGAGTGCCCCTCCATCTCAGGCTGCACAGGAGCTGCCTCCGAGTTCCAGTGAGACGCCCAGACTTGCCACACTTTGGGGCCAGCCGAGCTCGTAGTCAGGGCTCTATCCCTTATATTCTTCTTATACTACCCTAGGTGGCCAACATTTTGCTGAGTACCTAATAATTACTCAGCAGGTTTTTGTTGGGTTAAATTGTGATGCAGATACCAGTGTTCAAGCCTGAGAGTCAAGAGGTCTGGGTTGAAATCAAGTCTCTTGACGTTGACCAAGCTAAGTAGCCATACCAAGAGAGCAGTGAACAGGATAACAGCTATTTCTGTCTAGTGCTTCTGGTTCACAGCTGCACTGCTGGTGACCCTGTGAGATAGTCTAATTGGAAAGGATAAGCATCTCAAGGTTGAATTTAAGGCAAAAGCTAGGTATAATCAAATTTCCCTGGACACTCCTATAAGTCATCCATAAGGTGGTTTAAAAGGTTTGGTAATTACAACCAAAATGGGTAATACTTGTGAATTATGTGAGATGGATATTGTAATATATTTAGTGAGAGTATATCTTCCAAAGTGCAGTGTTAAAATACAGCATTTGTGCATTTAATGAAGCAAGATTGTCACAACCAGGAAGGGGGAGAAGAATAGTTCTACATTTTTTATTTTAGGATCATTTTGGTGCACATGTGCATTGAGTGGATTATCAAGAAGAACCTGGACTACTTAAATGGTTGTTTTTATTTCTCTCGTCACTAAGTACAAATGGGTGGGTTCATGTAAATTAAACGTGTGATGTATTTCCCCAGTCTCATTCCATTAAACATGTTGATTATAGATTCAGTAAGTATGAGGCATTGGGTTGCGTGCAGGGAATTCAATGGTCCATAAAATAGATGTGATTCCTGGCCTAAGAGAATTTATAGTCTTCACAGATCGTTTTACAGGTGAAGAAACTAAAGCTCAGATAGGTGACTGCCAGAGATGGCTTAGCCAGTAAGGAGCAGGGCTGGGATTTGAACCTGGGTCTTCTGGCTGTAACCGTAAGCTTTTTGCGGCTACTCTCCACTGGCTTTCATGGTAACTAAAGTCACTTCCAAAGCCAAAGTCAGAGTCCTGGAGTTCATTACAGAAGAAACAAGCCTCTGGAACTGGCCACTTGCCTTGGCAGTTGGGACCTGGAACTGAGTTCCTATTTGATGTTGAATCGTTCCCTCCAGAAATGGGTTGGGTTGGAATGGAATGGTAATGAGGGCTCTGTTTGCTCCAGAGGGCCCACTCCCTCTCTTGCCCACCAGCCATAATGGTTGACCACCCTCTTTAAGCCCCCTATTGATTACAAAGAGTTGATTTTTTCTGATGCAAGTGGCGGAGCCAAGGGCAGTTAGAGCTGTGCCATGGCCTCCAAATTACGGCCTTCCGGATGAAATATGTCAGGCAGCTTTCCCAAGAGCCCCTTTCAAGGACAAAGAGGCTGGTTCTGTGTCTGCATCTCCCTCGTTTGATATCCAATGTGTGTACGTTCCTTCCCCATGTCTCCTGCACGTGGCCTGAAAAACTGGGTGCCCGGTCTGTCAGGGTCCCAGGCCCTCCGTGAGCCTCTCAGGCCCCATCCTGGGAGGAGCCATGAGGATGCCGCCAAGAAGGCCCATCAAAAGGCTGTGGTTTACCCTGGCACTCAGTGTGCTGACCCAGCCCACCACGGGGGTGGTGGCGCCAGACCTGGGGCTCCTCCTAAACTGGGCACAATCATTCGGGCACATTGAAGAGCAATCTTCGGATTGGAAACCGTGGTGACTCCCTTCCGCTCCCTAAGCCAGGGCAAACCTGGCGTCACTTTGTTCAGTGAGCAGACGCTCAGGTTAGAATTGATTCCTTTCTGTTTCTTCTGCCAAAAAGATAAAAATAAAGCATTGAGCCCCAGGAAAGTTGGCTTCTCGCATAGACGCGTGTATTTACCCATTGGAGAAATGTCACTAATGATGTTTTAATAATGCTGTATGTACCTAGAGACCAATAATAAGAAGAACTTATTATTTACCAAAGCAACTGCTAGCTCCTTAATGATGGGCTAAGTATCAGCTACTGGCAGGATCTGTACTGGGTAAGTGCTGTGTAATTACCAAGCAAATTCATCATTATTTCTGTCTTATAAACCAGAATATGTGTTAAATAATACTTTGGGGCCACTGAAAGTAATTACGGAGCCCCATCTCCGTAAGAACATGTAATTATCCTACGGTTGCCCTGTGTTTACTAAGCAAACCTATGCAATTATTATCTAAAGCCCAAACCCTGCCCTCAGAGCCACAAAAGTGCACCCGAGGGCAGGTCTGTGCCTGGTGTAGAAGCGGCATCTACATGGGGTCATGAGGGACTAGGGCCTCTACTTTCCAAATTCCAGCTCTGCCCTCATTCCTGGCCTCTGCAAAGCCACAAGCAGGGCTTTGTGAAACAAGTCCATTGTGTCTTCCCCTCTCCCCACCTCACCCCGTCCCAGCCCCTCTCTGGCTCCACTGCTGTTCCAACCTGCCAGTACCTACTGCAAGGCCTGCTGGAACCTAAGCGTCTGACTGCAGAGGGTTCAGTTCAAAAGTTCAAGGAATCTCTTTTGAAGGCTCGCCTTGTGTCAGGAATTGTGATGGGTGCTGAGGACACGAAGATCAATAAGACAGGTCCCCTGCTTTTGAGGGCTCTGATGGGAGAGGCAGACAGGTTTCAGGGATGATTGGTCTGGTAGAAAGAGACTGCATAGCATCAAGGTCAAGAGCATGGGCTCTGAAGCCAGGCTGCCTTGGCTTCAGACTTGCATTTGTAGAGTGGAGATCATCAAAGGGGAACTGCAGGAGGAAGGTGCTGGGAATGGTGCCTGACACACCCAGAGCATGCTCTGCACCAGTTTGCTATTATTTCAACGTGGTAAACATGCGGAGGAGTGCGAGTCAGAATCCTTTAGCCCTCAAATGTCACCATGAAGCACAGCCTTCCCAGCTCCTGCCCAAGAGTGTCCTTTTCCTCCTCAGAGCTCATGGAGCGTTCCATCTGGCTGTCTCTTATGGCAGCTAGCGTTTCTACCAGGCACTGTGTTAACTGCTGGGGCTGATCTCTGACCTCCCTCACTGAGCTTATTGAGCTCTGAGTTTGGGTTTTATTCAACTTTGTGTCCCTGACACCAAGCACAGGGCCAGTAGTGTAGTAGACACTCGTTACATGTTTGCTGAATGAATAGCAGTCACTCAATAAACACTTGTTTAAAAAAAAAAAAAAGAGTCCTTCAAAGTCCTATTTGACCACATGGCCAAGGCAGTGAGCCAAAACCACAGATTTTATTCTGTTTTTACTAATGTGGATACATGTAGGGGATTTGGATTTTGAAAAGATTGCAGAAAAGGTTTCTTTAGGACTCAGATGGGTGAACAAAAGACTAATTAATTAAAAATAAGGAAACAAAGGCCCCAAGCATTAGGCTCCTTTCTGCTCCCTTGGTATTGATGGGTTGACATTTGACTGGGAGGCTGGGTCTCCAGACAAGACCCCAGCTCCTTTCCCCAGGGGCCCCAGGCCCAAGCTGACCATGGTGAGCTGCAGAGCTGAAAGCGGTATTGTTAACTGCTTTTGTCCGGGAGGTCCCCCAGCTGGTCCCGAGTCACCGTGCTTTGCTGTTTGCTTGTGTGTTCTTAAGCCAGGCCCTTTGGTATTAGCAAAAGATTAGATTTTTCTTTCTTCATCACCAACCGTTCCTCTCCCACCCACACCCCCACATCCCCCATCCCTTTCATGCCTTCAGTCTCAGAATCTCTCTGATGAATATTAATTAGGCTGAAAAGAAGCTAGAAGGCCAGTGGCCTGTGCCTTTTCCAAAAGACACCCTTTCTCTGGTGGATTCTTAAATTTGATAATAGGAACAATAACCAAATTGGTCTATTTACCATTTCAAAGAACTTTCCCAGACATTATATCTTTTATTCTGACCAAGACAACTACGTGGCCGACATTTTATTATTTGTATTTTATAGTCGAGCAAAGTACGACTCAGAGATGGTAAGTGACCTGCTCATCTTCACAACCAGGAGATGGTTGAAGAGAACTCAAGGACGCATGTTCTACCTCCTAATACTATGTGCTCTCTAACACACCACATTCACTGTCTGTGAAGCTCCGAAAGACAGAGAACAGTCTGCCTAATATCTATTGAGCCCAGGACGTTTAAGATGAAATCTAGTTACAGTTGTCAGCACCTAACACTCATTCTCACCATATTTTGGAAATTTCTGGATGACAAAGTCTGGTCCTTCTTTGGGTTTGACAATAGGATAGAGGAGGAAGAGGTGGAGGTCCAAGAGAAGCATATTAACACGAAAGCTAAATGTCGCCCAACTCCTGTCCCCTCCACTCAGCCAAAACACATTTCAAGCCCAGTATTGCTCATCTGGAGTTCTTGGGGCTGGGGAGAAGAACCCCCCCAAATTATGTTTCTTGTGTTCTTAAAGGAGCTTTCAGTCTCCTCGGAGAAGCAAGATGAGCAATGCCCCACAGAAAAGGTCATATCCCAATGAATGGTTTAAACAATACTGCTAAGGCACTCAGAAGGAAATGAGGTTTGAATTAGGCCTCGCGATGGTCGACATTGGCATAAGAGACAAAGCTGTGGCTTGACCAGTGAGCAAGAAATTGAAAAAAGTTATAGGGCCCTGTGTTTATGTAGACTGAGATGGGATAATAACGACAAGCACACACAAATAATAAAAACTAACATTTATGAAGTGCTCACTGTACATAAGGGCCTGTCCTAGGAGCTTTGCATGGATTAACTCATAATCTCCATAGTAACCCTGTCCAGTATATATTCTTATTCCCTTAATAAGTAAATAAATGGAGACGCAAGAAAGTCCAGTAACTTACATGAATTACCCAGCTAGGAAGTACAGGAACCCAGGAAACTTCTCCAGAGTCTAACTTCTTAAACACTGCCTAACAGCTTGGAATAAGCCTCGCTGGTTTATGTGAACTAAGTCTTGCTGTGTACTAGGCAACCTGGACATTTCTCACTCGTGGACTGGTTCCCTAAACATACGTTTGCTGCCCAGAAACAAGCTGGAAGCATCATCCATGGTCTACTTTTTGCATGGCATCATAATTGATAAAGAACAGTTTAACAACCAACACTTCTTTTTTTTTTTATTTAAAGGGGAGGAGTTTATTAAATGGAACCACAGAATGTGACATTCTCTTCTTTTTTGATGCTGTTTCTTTTCTTTCCAATTTCTTCATCAAAGAACTATACTTGGAGGTTGGCATTATAATAATAAATAATAATGAAGCGTGGCTTGCTTACTCTTTTCTAAAAACAAAGATGACCAGCTTGTACCAGAGAACCAAGGTAACCACTGCAAATTACTGCTGTTAGAGGTTAATGCTGTTGTAAGTTACTGGCTGAATAACAGACCCTCAGGAGAGGATGTTAAAGGTGAACTGGCTTTTTCTTTCCTCTAACATGCAAAACATCTCACCAATTCTTATTAAAGATAGAATATGACTAGATATTCAACAAAGTTGAAATTTTAACATTTCTAAATCTGTGAATTTTTTTAAAATTATTTTATTGTTGTTCAACAACCAACACTTCTTAAAGGCTGTTTCAATCCCTTTGGCATCTTTTTATCAACCAGAAAGAGTTCATCTACCTGGTACTAGCAGAACCAAACACTAAATACTGAGAATGGCACTGGAGAAATTTTGGCTATTTTATTATGAGTGGTGCCACCCAGGAAGCTAATGCTCAGAATATCGATGGGCATGTACATTATACAAGGGAAACCCACAAAACACCGTGGGTTAGAGAGCTCAGAGTCAGGCTGGGACCTGATTGGTTGGAGGTGAGGTAAGAGTAATAAATCATTTCTTCATATCTCAAGGACAGTTCTGAGATCTGTCCTGGTGTCCCTCTGTCTGGTTTCCTGGGAAAGTATCCAGGTGATTTGTTCCACCTGAGGGCTTAGTGCTGAAACAGAACAGAGGTGAAGATGTTATCTATAGCATACCAGAGGTCCCGACAGCTGGGCTATTGTCTTCTACTGCCTCGGGGGTTGCTGATTATCCAGAAAAACTAGGTCTCTTAGGGCTATAGACAGAAGTGATTTTTTAGAGCTAGGATTTGAAGTTAAATTTGATCAAGTTCATGAGGAACCTTGATTTCAATCTCTTGAGTACTATTACAGGAGATCCAATTCCTAAATCTCAGCAACATTTCTTAAAGTCCTGTTTTATCATTTCTATCACTTTCAAGTCTCCTTAACTTCACAGCTGTCCCCCAACCCCCCTTTATCTTCAATACTCATTCTGACCTTTCTGTCAAAGCCTCTGCTGAAACCTAAGCCATGTGACTCATGGCTCTTTCCTCCTTCTTCCATCTTGGAGCCTTTTCTTGTCTTCCTAATAGCGCTTTGTCCAATGTAAACATTTTATTTGCTCCTATTTCTTATAACCATATCCCACTGATTATCCTGATCTGGATAATAATTTATAGGAACTTAATGAAAAGACTTAAAATAACTTAGAAAAGAAGGGGAAGATGATAAATGACCTGAGTTAGAGTTTCTTGATAGAAGAGGGGTTGAAGAATGAGGTAGAAAGTGAGCATTTTCTTTGTCTCTCTCCTCATCACAGATGCATTGACTCCCAAGTGTATTGCTAGAGTATGGAGACAAAGAGATGAGCAGTAATGGTCTCTGCCTTGAAAGAGAGGCTCATTTACCAGGAGAGACCAACGAATAGAGAGATATGACGTTAATACCACACTATCAGGGAGCATGAGGGCTGTGGGGGTGCATTGGAAGGGTTGGGATGGCTCTGTGCAGAAAGTGAGGCCAAGTTATTGAAGTCAATATGGAAATACAATAGGACTGAAATCGGGATTCCTTTAAAAGGGAACCTGGTGTTTATTCAGAAGTCTGAAGGACAATGTAGACTCTTTACTTTTCCAAGAAGGGGAGAATAAGCAGGTGCTCAAACACACATTTGTTAAGTGAATGTAAATGGCTTGGTGATTTTGAACTTGCTTAATGCCCTACTGTCCCGATCCTAGGCCATCCACCTAGACAAAACAGAATCTTGAGTCCACTTCTTGCTAGAAGCTGTTCTATACCATCCCGTCGCAGAGTGGTCTTCTCTGAAACTGTAGGTGGCAGCTAGTTTTCAAGCCCCTTTCCACTTTGCACTGAGCACATACTTCTTGTTCTGTGGCTTAATCTCCCCATGAATTTCCAGTTTTCCCCATCAGACTGTGAGTGCGCTGTGGTCAATCTTGGCCTCCTCTTGTGGGTGGGTGCAAGGTGCCCTATCAGTACTCCAAGGGTAGGAAAGAGCTGTAGGGACAATCTCTTCTGACCTCCTCACTCACAGGTGGGGACAGGGAAGCCCAGAGGGTGGGTGACCGTGAGTGACATCTCTAATCCTCTTATCTCACTTGGGCAAGATGGCCAGGTCTGGAGGGACTTCTGGCCTTAACTGCATGCTCAACAGGGTGAGGCTCTTTTCCTTGAGCTCTTAGACCAGACCCCCTAGTCATCAATAACCAAATCTTGGTATTTCATACAAAAATATTTCTGGGTTCTCTGAAAAAAAAAAAGAGAGAGAGATGTGGAAGTCTGGCCTCCTTGTGCCTACATGTTTCCCAGCAACAATCAGCTGAGGCTGAGCATCTGACTGTCAGGGACTGTGCAGTGCATCCCACTTCCCATCTTTTGCAGTTTTCTTGGTCACTCACTGCCTGCCTAGCTCCTACATGCATCTGGGCTCGCAATGCATGCTTTAGGTTCTTTCACTGGGCTTGGGTCCTGGGTGTGTTCATCAGAATAATAATTATCAAGTACCTAATATGTACCAGGTACATCCACTGAGAATCCAAAAGTGAATAAAACAAACAACAATCCTGACTTCCAGGAGCTTGCATTCAATGGAGGGACATAGCCAATAAGCCAAATAAATAGGTTATATAGTTCATTACAATGTGCTAGGTGTTGGGGAGAAAAAAGCAGGGATGGGAGCTTGGAAATGAAGGGCAAGATGGGGTTGCAAGTATAACAGCTTGTAAGTAAAGACCTTAGGAGGAAGACAACATTTGAGTAAACACTGAAGATGGGGGAAGAGCCATTCACATATTGGGGGGAACAGCATTCCAGGCAGAGGGAACAGAGAGTGCCAAGGCCCCTGAGTCTGGCCTGGCCTGCTTGAGCAAGGAGACAGTGCAGCTCCAGCAAGGGGAACAGGGAGAGAGTAGCTGGAGATGAAGTAAAGCAATTGATGAGATTCTGCTTCTCCAAGAGCCTTTTCTCTGAGTGAGAGGGAAGACATTGGAGAGAGTTGAGCAGGGAAGTGACCAGAAGTGACCGGGGTGTAAAAGCAAAACTCTGCTGCAGTCTTGAACACAGAGGGTTTGTGTCCGTGGGTTGAGTAGGGAGAACAATTAAAAGGTGACTACAATGATCCAGAAGAGACAGGCTCGTGTTGGACCCCGGTGGTCATGGTGGAGGTGAGAGGTGGTCAGGTTCTAGATAGATTTTGAGACTTTGCAGCTTCTTAGTGACTTTTCCTCTTCAATATTCCTTGATGATGGCCATGCCCGTTGTATTCCCAATGTTGAATTCCATGGAAAAGGACTTGAAGTCTCAGGCCCTTTCTTCCCAGGAGACTCCTGGGCTCTTTATGCAATTTGATCAACCCCTTCTCCAGAGCTCTGGTGCCAAGAGAAGCAAAAGTGATGTGAAGCTTCAGAAAACCACAGAGAAGAATTGCCACAAATGCTTCTCTTTCTCTTTTTTTCTGGGGTCAGGGAGACAGCCTTTGGGTCTCACATGGACAAAAAGGGAGGCCTCTCAAATAATATGGTCCCAAACCCCAGAAGAAGCCCTTCTAAAGTAACTTGCTGTTTTCCCCCAGATAGAGAAGAGGATGGCACCACTTATGAAATTTCATCTCATAGGCCCCTATTACTTATAGATCTTTTCAACAGGGATGATGGTGAAGAAGGATTTGCTTGTTGTAAAATAGTAGAATGGGCTGAAATCAGTGTGGCTGGTCCCTGAATTAAATTTGAAAAAATGGGGAGGTGTAGGGAAATTCTTGTCTGTGGGGTCTGGGAGGTCTACACCCAGAGCCAGGAGCAGCGGTACCTCTGGAGTCAAGGTGGACACGTTACATTTCTGTGCAGCGCTCACTTCATCGCTTTGGCAATTCTGTTTCAAGAATAAGACATCCTTTCTGATGCTAACATTTCCTGGACTTTGGGGTCTTACAATTGATTCTTGCATGCTACGTAGAATATCACATATGTGATGGATTATTATATAAATAGGATTATTATGAATTGTCATTCTTCTCATACTTCATTTTTACTATCACTATCTTATCTCATGCTTCCTTATCAGCATCTTATCTTTTTTCCATTCCAAATCAGTACTATTCTCTCCTATCCTCCAAAACCAATTCACCTTTTTTTCTTAGCAGATAACTTCAGTTCTCACTTCTTTAAGGAAACAAAGAACATTAGTTATGAAATTCATTACCTTGCCACCTCAAAATTTTACCTGTCTCTTTGCCCAGCCTCCCCTTTCCCTTTTGTCTGAGAGGAAGTGTCTCTGAAGGCAGTATGTAGACAAAGATCAACCACTTAGTGACGTGAGCTCTCACTTCCTCCTCTTCCCTGCTTCCCTCACCTCCCCACTCCCCTAAAATCTTCCCCTGCCTTCGCCTCGCTGTTCAGCCACTGCCTCATCTCTCCCCTTTGTTGCTGAGCCCCGGCAAGAGCTTGGCTTCATCCTTGCCTTGATTTCCCCCAGTGTCCCAATCACTCTTCACCCAGACCTATTATCTGGCTTCGACCTCTGCCACTTTGTAAACCTCCCTCCAAAGTCCCTAGTGATCCCCTAATTGCTACATTTTACAACCTCTCAGCCTTCATTCTACTCTCTTGCTAATTCCAAGTGTGGTCCACAGACCAGAGTCAAGGGTATCACCTGGAAGCTTGTTACAAACGAAGAATCTTAGGCCCTGCCCCAGTCCAGCTGAATCACAACCTGCATTTTAACAAGCTCTCCAGGTGCTCAGCAGAACATTGACGCTCAATCTGTCTGTGGTGCTTGACCCAAGTCTTGGAACCCCATCATCCCTTCCATCATACCGCTTTCTCTTATTTCTCCAACTCCCTCTCCAGTCATTCCTTCTTAATCTCTGTCTCTGGCTCCTCTTCCACTAATAGTACTATAAATATACATTTTCCCCAGGGTCCTGCCCTCCCTGCTCTTCTGGCCAATTTCTGTATTCTCTGAGAACTTCTTTCTCCCAGACCTTCAACTACCAGGACATACTGATGACTCACACATTTCTGTCTCTCTCTTCAGAGACTCAGGCTTCTGCTTCCAGCTTCCTGTCTGTCCTGCAATGCTTCAAATGCAGCACAGAACCCATTATCTTCCCCACTCCCCGCCCTTGTGTGTCCTGGTTCATGACCTCATTAGCCCTCCACCCTTTCACAAACACAAGAGACCTTAGGGTTTCTCTTCCCACTCTCTTACCTCCCTGTCCAATTAGTCACTAAGCTTTGTCTATTCGACCCTGGACACACTGTGCAACACCACCCCTCTTCTCCATTCCTCTGCCATTAGTAGGATTTCGACACTTGTCATCGGTAACTGGGACTGTTACGTAGCCTCCTAAGCATTCTCTTACCCTCACCTCTAGCCTTTACCCTCTGGTCTACCCTCCACCCCAATATCAGTGCGTGCCTCCAAAAGTACTCACCAAACGATTATTCTCATTGCTTCTAAAACTCTCTAGTGGTTAAGCATAACCCACAGGATCACATCCAAGCTCATTATTTTGGCATGCAAGACGCTCTGTGATAGAGGCCCTGCCTATTTCCCTAGCAAAGTCTCCATCTGTCCCCTACATCCTAGAAATACATTTCTCACAGGTCTCACATGTACCTTGCACTTTTTTTTTTTCTCTGTTGCTCTTCAAACCATTCCCTTCTCCAGAATATCCTCCCCTATAATCTCACTCTTCTCATCCTTCAAGGCTAAATTCTAACGTCTCCACCTCTGGGAGGCATTTCTTGAGTTCTGAACAGAACTAACAGCTCAGGCCTCTGTGCTCCAATGAACACTCGCTCCTGCTGCATATATTAGACCTGGACCCGGTGGCCTGGCCAGTTCTAAACTCCCTGTGGTAACAGTGCTCCGTAGCCCCTTTAGGGCAGCAGTTGTGCCTGGTTCATTCCTGTGCCCAGTGTCTAGTGCATAATTATGTTCCATGAACGTTGATTTGCTTGGACTCAGTAGCCATTTGCCCCTACTTGTGTTGTGTGTATTTTGCTTAAAGATAAAACAAACAAATGTTTTTGTTTGTTTATTTATATGTTTGGTATATCAGATGACTAAGGTGATGTTTCCACAATATTCTGAGTTGAGTCTTAAGGCTCCCTGAGAACATTCTGTTTTTAAGGTATGTAGGGGAGGGGGCATTCTCTACATGCCTCTGCACCAGGGCATTTAACCCTTCTGCCTATCAAAGCTACCCCTGTCTCCAACCACAGCCCGAACATTGTACAAAAGACGCTTCTGGCAGTCTTGACACCAACGGTAAACACCTCCTATGTGGAATGCGTAGCCTTGTGGTTAAGAGCTTGAAGTCCGGGGTCAAACGGACCAGGGTTCAAATTCCTACTCTGCCAATTCCTGCTTGTTTAACCTTGACAGAATTGCTTAAACTTTCCGTACCTCGATTTCTTCAACTATGAAACGGAAATCATAATAGTACCTACCTCATAGGCTTGTTATGAAATTATTTGAGGTTGGCCATGCCAAGTGGCTAGTTGACATAGGCAGTAGAGGAAATCGTTCATGATGACGAGGGAGTGGATGATGATAGCCCAGTTGTGCACTAGGGCTTGACTCTAGGGCAGGCACCAGTGACGTCTGGCTCCGCCGGACGCACTGACGAGGCCAAGGTGGACCACACACATTCCCGGGCTGCCGTGCTGACCTGCCTGCCTGCTCGAGAATGAGGAAGTTAAAGATAAAACGACCCACTTGCTTAGATGTTTCTCCTTTAAGAACAAACAACAATAATGAACACAGCCATTCCTCAGCCTCACATGTCACAAATAGCTTTCAAAGACAGTAACACTATTATTTTCTCAGACACTTTTTCATTGAAAAGAAAATTCTAGCAAAAGTCTTAACCATGTGGCTCTGGTGTAGATTTAGTGCAGATGGGAGTGTCTTCTCTTCTTGCTTGAACCATGTGGGTGGCTTTCTACAGACCCTGTGATAAAATCCAAGCATCCCCACTGTCCACAGGACCTTTTGTGATGTGACTCCTGCCTCAGTTCCTTGGGCCTCAGTTTCCTCCTTGTTGGCAATGTGGAGTGAAAAGCTCAGACTTTGGGGTCAGATCTCGTGTCTACACACTTCCCGGGTGTTTGACTTTGGGCAAGTCATTGTTGGGGAATTCCCTTGGGGTTTCTGAAGTGCCCAAACCTTTTTCTCCCCATGGAGTTGAAACTGAGTAGTAGGCATGAACTCACCTGCTTTATTACTGACGGAACTTGATCAGACCTGCAGACAAAATCAGGTTTCTGAAGTCTAGACGTCTGGATTCAGCTGTGGGTGAATCTTAGCCAGGTGTTCAAAGCAGGTGAAGAACCACAGGTTCCAGGTTCCTCCTGCGGTAGTAATTGGCTTTCCAGGTGGAGAGGTGTGTGTGTGCATGCAGTCCAGTTTTGGGGCCATCTCTGCAAATCCCATTGTGCCATTTAGCAACTACGTTCTTCCAACCATAGCCTGCAAGTCTCTGCAGAGAAAGTGGCCTTTCTATTCCCTTTAAGTGAACCGGACACAACCTCAAGTGGTCCCAGGATGCTATCGCTTTTGGCTTCCAGGTCCAGTTTTCAAAGCTTAGAAAGATTCCAGGGTTTGGAATGTCACAGAGATGCTCCCTGTCTCTTGGCTTCTAGGCACTGTCAACTTTTGAATGGATGTTAGGAAGAGCTCAGGAGAGCACCCTCCCAAATCCATTGCAAAGTACCTCAGGCCGGTTTCTTCTGAAAAAAATCTCTGCTATACTATCTGGCCGCTCTAGGCTTTCCTTTTTGGATTATCTCTACAGGCACAAGAGGTGCAGACCACCACCTGCTGGGGCCGTTGATAGGGTGTGGAGGAGCTGAAGGGTCTGTGTGGTCAGGAGCAATTTTCCGCAGGGAATGCGCTGGCTCAGCTGCAGGGGCCAAGCCCTGGGCTACCTAATGAAGCTGAGGTCATGGGCATGAGTCCTTTTTCAAGTCATTTGGGACTTATAGTGGGCTTAATAGCGTCCCCCTCAAAAGAATTCATGTCCACCCAAAGCCTCTGCATATGACCTTATTTGGAAATAACATGTTACAAACATGATTTGTTGACGATCTCAAGATGAAGTCATTACAGATTTAGGATGGGTCTTAAAGGCAATGACTAGTGTCCTTGTAAGAAAGGAGAAGGCACAGAGAGAGATGCACAGAGAGGAAGGCTAGATGACACTGGAGGCAGAGATTGGAGTGATGCATCTACAAGCTCAACAATGCTAAGTCTTGAAGCAACCACCCAAAGCTGGCAGATGGGCAGGGGACCAGGTCTCCCTTTGAGCCTGCAGAGGAAGCCACCCGGCAACTTGACTCAGACATCTGCCCTCCTGAACTGTGAGAAGATAAACTTCTATTATTTCCAGCCTCTCAGGGTGTGGTGATGTGTATGGCAGGTCTGGGAAACTAATACAGGGTTTGTGTTGGGCAACAATAGAAATTCAAGGTTCTCACTGCCCATTGGAATGCTTCAGAAGCCATCCCCCAAGACACTGGGGAAAGTGTGGGTGGGTCTGAATATACTCTGCCCTGTTGCTGGGCAGGTGGCAGCAGGGCCTGACCATTTCAAAGGTGACCTCATGAACAAATTTTGTATGAGAATATTTGATGAGGAAGGAGCACACATGCTCGTGACCCTGAGTGAGTCTCTTGCCCTCTCTGGTCCCCTCTTTCTTCATTTATAAGCTGGGGGAACTAGGTTAAATCAGGGGCCCTATGCTGTGTCCAGTAAGGTTCACGGAGGTGCTTTAGTAGCTGCTACAGAGCAGACAAAAGGAAGGCTGAGATTGGGTGTTCCATGCCCCAGACCCCCCACTTCACCCACAGCCATTCATCGTTTATCAGATTTATATATTGGGCTTTCGTATAAGTGGGCTTTATTGCTAATAAAGGTGGAAAATTACTGGATCAGGGCATCTCTGAGGCTTGTGGGTCCAGGACTCTGAGCATGGACAGGCTCTGTTCAGCACAGAGGCAGGTTCCCCTGAAGCCAACAGAGTAAAATCACCACCATGCCCACGCTCAGCTTCAGGAGGGCTAATCTCGGGAACAAGGGAAAGGGGCGACTGCTTGTTCACAGAATGATGCCTGGCAGTTTTCCATTGGCCTCAAAGCTGACAGTGGATATTTTCTGGCTCCATGACGCAATTAACTGGGCAAAATAGCATCAGGAGCCCTGCTTTATGCCTGTCCCTGTCCCCCGTCACCTTCTGAGCTCACTTGTGTTCAGCACACTGAGGGGCAGAACCCGGAGTGGAGGCAGATGAGATGTGGGCTATGCCAATTGGCCTTCCATTGTGTCTACATGCATGCTTTCAACAGTTTGCTAAGTTCCAAGTCTTTCATCACTGCCCCGGGTATATAGGAGTGAATAAGAAAGGAGCCTTGCTTTCAAGGGGCTCCCAGTCTAGGGGAAGAGACAAATTGTAAACACGTGGGTGCATCCCCGTGTTACCAGTGTCACGAAAGGGGCGGAGTACACTCGCGTTATTGTGAGGCACGAAGGAGGGCATAGCCGGTGCAGTGGGACGGGCAGAGCTTGGGCTCCAGGGTCAGCCTTCCTTCTTCTGAATCTTCACTTGGCTACTTACTGGCTCTGAAACTTTGAGCAAGCAGCTTAAACCTCAAAGCCTCCGTTTTTTCTTTGATAAAATGGAGATGATAGTGGTAACTATGTCCTGTGACCATGCACGTGAGTGCTTGGCTATTGTTATTATTGCTGCCTAGAAGGGAGGCCGGGGAAGAGTTCAGAGAGAAGACAACACCTGAGCTGAGCCGGGAAGGATGAAGGGGAGCTGACTTTGTGGAAACTGGCAAGAAGTCAGGGCCACCAGGTACTGCAGCTCGTGGGGCCTCTGTTCACGTTGTGGATGGACTATGTGACTGGCTCCCCCCGGAGTTGTGCAGGGCACAGCTTCCATAGCAGTAACCCTTGGCCTGGAGGATGGATGGGGGAAGGCGCTAGTTCCCAGAGGGACTTGTCTTCTTTGGGCTGACTGCTGGTTTCCCCTAGGCCCAGCTGTGGTTTTGGGGACAAAGATGCTTAAGGCTCCCAGAGAGATGGCCTCAGTCCCTAGGGCCCCCTCCCCCTTCTGGGGGAGGGGTCTGGGAAGCCTTGTTTTTTGTTCAAATCCAGCATTTTAATTTCCTTTAATAATATTGTGCTTGTAATATGACACACAATACTGATGAAGATGAGTCACACAACACAGAAAAACACAAAGGAAACTAAAGATGATGTCCAATCTCACTAAACAGTTGTAACCACCTTCAGTATTTGTGATCATAATTCCATCCTCTCTCTATACACAGATAAAAGAATAAGTAGGAAAAAATAGATTCTATGTGTGTCTTTATGAAGAATATGCATGAAATTACCTTATTATTTCATGGAAGTAAGGAAACTGAGGGAATGACTAAGACTGCACGTAAGCATTTATTTACAATGAGTGATAAGTTCTTGAAGGAGCCACCAAGAGGTGAAAACATAAAGATCATTAAAAAACTAACAGGTAAGGTAGTTATAGCTTTTATTTTTAATATATTTTTTATCCTCACCTGAGGACATTTTTTCATTACTTTTAGAAAGAAAAGAAGGGGGCAGAGGTGGGGGAGAGGAGAGAGAGAGAGAGAGAGAGAGAGAGAGAGAGAGAGAGAGAGAAGGAAGTGAGAGAGACACATCAGTTGGTCCCTCTTGCTGCACCCTGGCCAGGGATTGAACCCGTAACATTTTGGTGTACAGGAAGACGCTCCAGCCAACTAGCCACACCAACCGGGGCTGTAGTTATAATTTTTAAACATGTGCTTTCAATGTAGACAAATCTACAAACTCCCTAATATGGCACCCTCAGAAATTAGCACTAAATTCTATCTCACAACTTTTATTAATTAAATGATTATTTTTACATTTTAAGTTAAAATTATTGCAGCTAAATTGTTTTAGCTATATATTTGATATATTGCTGTTCACCACACATTCTTTAAAAAACATTTTGAAGTTTGGGTTTTATTTTTCTGAGTTCTTTATTTTGTACACTTTTTCTGAGTTCTTTATTTTGTACACTTGATAGACAACTCTTCATTTTTTTAAAGAGCTCATAATCTATCCCTAAATTTATTTATTTATTTATTTATTTATTTATTTATTTATTTATTTATTTATTTATTCTTCCTTCCCATCTCTCTCTCTCTCTTTCTTTCTCTCTCTCTTTCTGGGCATGTTTTATCTCGGCTGATACCTTTGAATTTGGACAACTTCCTTGTGTGTAAAATCCTCGGGTCACCCTTACTTTCAAAATTTATGATCCTCTGTCTTACGCTGTTGAGATATTTGCTGCCAGCCTGAATTTCACCCTTGTGGGTAACTTGGTTTTTCCACTTACGTGTCCATGGAACTGTATGACAGTGAAGGAGGCGTGGGGGGGGAGGTGAAGGTAGGGGTAGGGTGGTGGGTATGGGAGGTAAATGTGGGAAGATGGGTGAGTGCTGCAGAGGTAGAGGTGAAGAGCTGGGTGGCATTAAACAGCTTTCTTCACAATTTTGCAGCTCTGTCAATAGAGCTAGTTACCAAAGAAGCTGTTCTATGGGGAACGAGAGTTTTTAATAAAAACTGAAAATATGGCTACTCTACCTTGTGGAGAAAATAGCCTTCCTTTCTATCGAATCTTAGCAAGAAAACCTGAGGAGAAACAGTATTTCTATACATGATCTTACTGAGGGAAAACTTTTCTTCAATGCAACAATGGCAGCCCTACCACTCTCCTTGTTGAAAGAGTCAAGTTTCACTTTCCTTGCTAGTAGGGAGGCGTTCAGCTCAGATACCTCCAATTTATTTTTGTTTGGCTTTGCAGCCCATTAAGCAATGGATTTGGCCACAGGCTCGCCCTTCCTAATGATGTTTTTCTTGGGCTAATATGAAAAAACCAGTTGGCAATTGCCGAGTAACCACACGATGACAGCTTGGAGGGAAGACACAAAGGGTCCAGGTGTGTGACAAATGGCAGAAAGAAACCAGAACGTGACTTAGACAATACTGAACCCACAAAGTGGGCAAGGTAGTCCTGAAGAAATGTCTGTAAATCATTCTGTGGGAGGGTCTGACTCAGATGGAGCCTCTGTGGCTCTGGAAAGCAACCATCACGGCCCTCGGAAGACAAATGGAAAAAGTGAACCCGTGTGACGCAGCCTCCTCCATCCACTGATGCTTCATGGGTTGTCCTGGCACAGAGGGATTTTATGATGTCAGAAAGCCAAGTTCTATGTTGATGGGACAGTGGAAAAGAAAACATGATCGGCTTTAGGGCCCAAAAAGTCACTAAGCAAAATGAGGGAGGGAAACCATGAAATCTGAGCTGTGTTCCCATGTTTCCACCTTGAAAAGAGGACATTCTGGTGGAACATAACAATGTAAACGAAGCTAATAGAATGCTCTAGAAATGCCCATGACAGCTACCATTTCTTGGGTACGCACTCTATGCCTTGCACTGCCTAGGTGCCCTACACATATGTACGACAACAATCACATGATGATGATCTCTGTGTCCTGGGTATCTGGAGCCTTTTCTCTGACCACAGAACTATCTCCAGCTCAAGGGCTGCAGGAAGACAAACAGGGAAATAGACCTGGCACATGTGGAATGGGGACAAATCTAAGAAGCCATTCCAGAAAGAAGCAGCAGTCACTCCCCGCTGACCTGTCCAAACCTGACTTCTCTGCCAGCAAAGACAAGCCCAGACTCCTGAGTTCTTACTGTCACTCCTGCCAAATGAAGGCCCCAGTCCCCCAGGCCAGGGCTTGCCTTATGATGACAGCTCCTGCTCATACAGCAGGCCCAGGTCTCATCTGTCCCCTGTCCCTCCCTGTCGTGAGACCCCACTCCTTCCTCCCAACCTTCCCGTCCCTCCCCCACTCCCCACCAGTATTATCTCTTCTGGATGCCAAGCTTCCTTTCAAGTCAATCAGGAGCTTTCTTTTGAGAAAAAAAAATGTGTCTATAGAGGATGGCAGAGGGAAAGGGCTGGGTCAGGGGCCTGGTGTCCTTCACCCTCTCCTTTCAACTCTGACCGCTGATCAAAGCTCAGGGATAACTGCAGAACTGGAAAGATCTAATGCCAAAGACGGGAAGAGTGTCAGTTCCTAGGAGGGCATTCAGCACTTGGAAACGGACAAGAAATCAATTCATCAAGTGCGTCAAAAAATAAATAAATAAAGCAGCAGAAGTAGGGTTGGGGGAGCGGGCAAGCCCTGCCTTCTCTCAGTTTCCAAGGAGCCCTTTGATAATGCCATGACTCTAGGCCAGACACATCGGTCACACGATCCCTGGAGCATGAACATCCTGACCACATCCAAGGGCTTTCACTGGGCTCCTTAAATCATCCAGGACCACAGTGAAATGCAAATAGCCTACAGAAGGACTGGGAGCAGAGAAGAAGCAGAAAATCTGATGCAGCCCTAGGGCTCAAGCATGACTTTCTCCTTTGTTCTTCCTGCCCGGCATCCTGTGTCGCTCAGTGTGGCTGGGATCACAGAGTGGGTCTACGCATTGGGTTCTTGGGACTCTTTTTTTTTTGTGGTTGCTTGTTCTTAAAGATCGTTGAGCCTACTCCTGAGGAATGGAGGGCTCCTAATAAGTAATTTACTTTCCCATAGACAGCTACAGAATGTTTTTGCCTTTTCTCCCAGAAACTTTAGAAACATTCGAAGACACAATGACACATGTACAGTTTTGGTTGGGAGTAAGTTTAATGTAGCAAAGAGAGAACAAGGTTCTTTAGGGTAGCGGTTTGAGGTCCAGCTTCTCCTTCTCCCACTTGGCTCACTGTGTGATTCTGAATGAGTAATGTAACCTTTCTGGTTTTCTGTTGCTTCATGTGTAAACTGGACTTTTGGAGATTGCTACCCACGACCCCCCATTTCCCTTAACTACTGTAACCCAAGTCCTCTAGCCATGTGATCTGGGTAAAACTGATATTCTCTCTAACTTCAAGGATGGATTCTGGCTCAACCAATCAGCATGTTGCACTCTCCCTTATCATTATGATTGGTTCAGAAGGAACCAATCAGAAGGAACCTTAGAACTTTTGCTGAAAATGCTGAGACACAGACTCTAGTTCTGCTGGATGTGAATAAAGATTATGTAGCTCTGAGAGCTATTGCCAGTCACCTTGACATGATGAGGGAGAGACTGCTTGAGAATGGAGCCAACATCAGAGAAAACAGACTAATATGACGCTTTAAAAATGAACAGAAAGAAATCCAAATCTCAAAATATGAGTTCTGGATTGAGCTTTCCCTGAAGATTTACTCACTCCTGAGGCATTCAGTTATATTAATTAATGCATTTCCTTTATCATTTGAATTTGGTTTCTAAAGGCTAATATATAGGATTGGTCTAAGTGCCAGGAAATAAATCTTTTAACTTTAGGATTTCTTCCAGAGAGGAAGGAAAAAACAAAAAATATGTTGCTTTCCAGTTTGTTCTAAGGAACTGTATTAGGCAGGAAAGAACAGTGGTAAAGAAGCTCTGGTTCTGTGGTTAGTTAGACAAATTGGGTTTGGATCCTCCAAGCCCCAAAGGTGAGTCAAACCCCAAACCCAAAGGTGAACAGGTCCAAAGCCCTCATACCTCCAAGAAGGTCTTTGAAGTACTTTATCTTCTAAGCTGCATGTAAGATCTCAATGATTTGTTTGGTGGATTTGGGTTTCACAATATCATGAAAGCCCTAGGTATTTAACTTCATACAAAGCTCCTCATAAGGTGAGCAAATTCATGAACATTACCAGTTTTCACTCTGGTACTGAGAGAATTAATCCTTAAAGAGAAACTAAATACTAATCAGAGAGATAACTTATCCATAGAAGCCCATATAAGTCTCCTTATTTTGGCTTGGCACTTGGTTGGTGCTCTGAAAGCTGATCAGCACATTAATGTTCACAGGACCTGCCACTCTGCAAATCAGATGGACTCTCACGGCACCGGCTTTCCTGATATCCTGGGAAAAAAATGGCCCGCTCCATCTTGCTGGGCAATGGGAGTTGGATATGTTTCTACAACAAGTTCATGTTCTCTTTGGGGAATGGAGATTGGGGTCTGATCAATTGTCAATAATCGGTGGCACTAAAGACAGGATATTTACTGCCTCATAGATTTGCATTTACTCATTTCTTCAAGTATGTGGCATAGGGTGCCAACATTCCCCGTCCCAGCTGGGACTTATACCCTGGGCAGACATTTCTAGCCAGCTGAGTGCTGTCACTGAACAATTATATTGTCACATTTCTCAAGAGAGTGCTTGAGAAAGCCACTCCCTATTTAGTACACTTGGGATTCTTTTGGTTGTAAGTGACAGAAAAGCCAGTCCTTAGTGGTGTGTGCAGGAAGGAGAATGTGATGGCTTCTATAACGCAACTGTCCAGAGGAAGGCATGGGCAGCGGGTATGGCAGGAATCAGGGCTTGGAAGGTATGTGGCCAGACTCCAGGCTTCTAATATTTAAAGTTGAAGTTAGATCATGGGGCAATAAGGAAGCTTTAGTGGGCTCAGGGGCCCTCAGTTAAAGACAATGATTTAAGCCAGTCTGTTCGTGAGACTCACACGGAGAAAGGGACTTGTCCAAGGCCACTTTGAGTTGGAATCAACAGCTGCCTTATTTTGTTTCTCCTGATCTTCATAGCGGGGTTTATTGATATCTGCACCCACATGTTCGCAGATCCAGTTTTATCCCAGTTCCTGAGCAAACCTAAAAGATGTAAGATCTCGGAATAAAGTCTATTTGGGTTCCTGTTAGTTTAGCCTTCCTGGAATTCTTCTCCTCCTTATTTTGGTGACAGATTCTTTCTTTCCTCTGGGGACACTATTCTGTTTAGTTTATTTGAAGCCAATACTCTCCCACACATGGGTGGGCATATGACCTTGGCTCCGTCAACTTAAGTTTATATTCGTCTGGTCACAGAGATTAGTTCAGGGAAAGTATGTCACCCAAGCTGGGACACTCAAAGCTCTTGCCAGGACTTTTACTAGGGAGCTGTTTAGTGAATAAGACTGTATTTGCATTCTTCCCACTATGCATGGCTATAAATTTGGAACTGTCGGTCACAGTGACCACTTTAGCCACTACAAGGAGGGAGCCTGTTTGGGAATGAAGCTATCACAAAGGAGAGCAGTGGGCAGAGGGGGAGAGAAGGAGGCTGGGATTTTCTCCAGCTATGTAACCTAATAATGTCCTTCTCCTGCTTATTCACATTGACTTGGGTGTCTGTCCCTGGCAACCCTAAGAATTCTGGCTAGTCTTTTCATGATTTCTTGATGCCTGGCATTGGCTCGCTGGTGATTTTGATGGCTTTCAAGGGCATTAGCAGTTTGAATGGATGTGGACAGCATGAGTGAAAGATGTCACTGGAGGTGGAAGTGGTAAGCCAATATCCTCCCTGACATTATATTTAATAAAGCTCATCCTCTAAGTTGGGGTTAAGAGCAGCAGAAGGCTGGTAATTAGAAAAAGAGGAAGCTTGTTTGTGAGCATGACAGAGGTGACTCCTTTGCAAGAGGGAGCTCTCAGGAACATATGTTATCTTGCAACAGAGATGGGGCCATAGCAGTTTATTACTATTAATTTGTTCCAATCCCTGCCCTCCCCCCGGGTTGCTGTGTCTTGGAGAAACACCAGGGATGTAATGATTGGCTTTTTAGAGGGATAATTTACCATGTGGTGTTGCCATTGAGATTACATTAGATAATAAACTGGTTAATCAGATGAGTATGGAAGGACTCTGAGGTGGTTTATTTGGGGCACCAAGAAACCTTCTATGTTAGAATTCAACATATGAGCAGAGTCACAGAGGCTTGTTTTGGGGGACAGAGCTGTCAGAGATGGTAGATGGCATTTAGGACAGCACATATGCCACCCTTGCTGTCTCACCCACACTGAGAGGCTTTGATTACGTCCTCAGGAAACAAGTGCTGAGAATTAAGTACAAGGACTTATTTTAAGAGCCTCAGGCAATGCTAGGGGACCAAGGCTAGCAACAAGAATGTGTCTAGAGGTGGCTTAGTGAGCAGCAGAGATTGGGTCAGCAAATACTCCTGATGGAGCAGAAGCCAAAAGGTAATGGAAGTCTAATTCATAAGCACACCTGAGACTCTCTAGTCTAGTAACTCCAAAATGGTTGATGGACTCTGTAAGGGAATAAAGTCCTAGCAATTTCTCTAGTAGGGTTAGAGTTAGAGAAACACTGAAGTCAGGGATGCTTCTCTCTTCTGACCCCTATGATTATCTCTTTTTCTTCTGATGAGCTAGGCCTCAGCCTCTCTATAAACCCCTTTGCCCTCCAGCTGGCTGCCCTGCATCCTGGGACCTGAGGAGTCCTCATTACTAGGGACATACCGGGGTTGCTCAGACCCCATGGAAAAGACTTGGACACTCACGGTGGGTGGTATTTTTGGTGGTTAAAGTAGTAAAATGAGAATGGTCTAGCAGAATGCTTTTAGATGAGAGAATTTTGGGAGTCCTCAGCTTCTCCACCATTCTGCTCTGGCATACGATCACCCTTTGTCTTGTTTTCAGATCTGCACAGCGATAAGATGTCAAATGCCTAAACACGCCCAGTTTAGAAACTGAACGATATGTATTGCCAACTGGGAAACCAAATTCCTTTGGAACACATGCATAGCCCATGATTCTCTCCTCAGGCAATGGAGTAGTGATTAAGCAGATATTGGCCTCCGAAACACAGATGACACTTCAATCTTTGGGATCTTTGATTTTCAAAACCAACCTGTTAAACAGAGAAAGGGTTTATGCCTATCTCTGAGATCATGGACTGCAACTTGAACACCAGCTTCTCTGAAGTAGTCAGAAATTAAAGCAATTCTAAGGGCAAGCTCAAGCTCATACTGAAACTCTGGGCTTTGGTGACATGATGTTCATGCTAATTATTTGGGCAGATGTTGGGGGTGTTTATATATGGCAACCACGTGGTTTAGAAAGCCCCTTATATGGATGATAGGACAGGTGCCATGTCTGGAACTCTCCTAAAACATCTGGCATGTCTGATCGCCATGGGTAATATCTAGAATGCATTCCACATCTAACATTCAGACAGGTGATATCATAGTGACATTGCCATTTATTTCTGTGACCTGGCAAGAGCACAGGAGGTGATGATGCTGGGAGACATCTGAAAAGTTAAGAGGATCATATTTCTCTTCTCCAACTGCGAGGGGTCAGATTACAAAGGTAATCACTCAGGTATCTGGGCTCATGAGTCTTACACTATTCAATGATAAGTTCCAAAAATGGACAGTTCTTTTTTCCCCTGTCTCAACTGGAAGCCAGAGGTAGGTTAAAAATCCAAAAGCCACTCCTATTCCTTGCTGGAGTGGTTTTATTTCAGCAGTTTTTACCCCAGTGCCTGGCACATAGAAAGACCTCAGTAAATGTTAGCTCATGTTGTTAATATTACAGTCACAGAAGCTAAGGCCCCAAGGAAGAAAACATGGGCACTGATGTCTAAAATCTGGGTCTGAACGCAGGCTCCACCACTGACGTGCTGTGTGACCTTGGGCAAGTTACTTAATCATTCTGAGCTCTAGCTCTTTTATGACCAAAATACCAAAAGCTCTTCATTTTGGATTAGGGTCATAATTCCAGTGCCAGAGAGCATACTTCCCTAAAAGTAAGTGGTAATTTTACCCCAAATAAAAGCGTTATCCAGGGGAGAGGGATGTAGGGACAGAACAGGGGAAAGCTCATGCTCCCTTGAACTCAGTGACTGGGTCCTGTTGTCCACTTAAACTTCAGGGAGCCTTTTCTGATACAAATCCTCAAACTGGCAAATTGAGGAATGCTATGTGCGAAACTTCCCATAGATGCTTATTCTCTTTAACATGTCTTCTGAAAAGTAAGGAGTTTTTTTGTGGTTGTTGTTGATTTGTCTGGGGCTGGGGATGGTGGGTGGGGGAGAGGGATTGGGTCAGGAAGTAAACTGGGCTGCAGCCTATCCTTTGTGAGGTGTGGGCAGTGCTTAATTATTTGGCAATATTTACATGCGTGGCTGTGCTAAGCCTGCTTAAGATTAAGAATACTTTTCTTTTCTTGGCTAGGGTGATGTTGCTAAAAATGACCGAGAAGCTGATGAGAAGAGAGAGAGCAGACAGGGTTTAAGAGGGTTGGGAGAGGGGTGGAGACCCCTAAATGCAAATCCATTTAAAGCCAGTAGAACCTTCAACATAGATGACACTTACCAAATGGGGTCCCTGTGGGGGGGATGTCCTTTAAGAAGTCTGTTATTTATTGTCATCCAAGTTTATTTTTTAAAGTCTGTTTTCTACTTTACTTTCTAGTAACCATTGGGAATTAGTTTTAAAAATAATAGTCTCAGAAAGATTTTACATCGGATGCCCTCTTCTGGTCTGGGCCACCCATGCTGGGACCTACATGGTGCCACCCATGCTGGGACCTACGTGGTGTGGCGGGGACAATGCCTAATGAAGAGTCGAGGGACCGGGAGTCTCCTCCCAAAGAAGCCTTTAGTTTGGTCTGCAGTCACGGGCACTTTACTTCTCGGGTCATCCATTTTCCCTGTGTAATATGAAAATCTTGACCTAGAGAATGTGGTTCAAAAAATTTTCAAAACCATTTGTAAGGAAGATAAATGAATTCTTTGAAATGAGTCCAATATGAAAAATGTAACAGCTGCCCTGTGTCCTAAGAGTGGGTCACACCAGGCATCCCTGATGAACTCCCAGATTTCAACTCAAAATTGAACAAAATGAACTGCGGATTTCTATTTGGAAACCACAGAACATGCTCACCATCATTCCATAGACACATGTCCCATCATGAGTCCAGAGCCCCTAGGCAGGAGATCAGAAGAGGTTTGAGACTGGGATGAAAGGGGTGGGGGCTTCTTTGAGCCTGGAGGTCAATGCTGGCTGCTCAGGGGAGAAGCAGTAATTCTCATGGGCGGTAGGTCAGATGCAGAGGAGCTGGAGAGTCACATGGGGTCCTGTGACAGAGCAAAGGGAGCCCTGTGCAGGCTGGCCCCTGTGCAGGAGATCAGGTCCTAACACAATGGCTGCCGTTTGGCTAGAGGAGGCTGGGCATGGCCACCTGACACAGGGTCAGGGCACACCTGGGGTTTGCCCAGCCAGGTGTGGTCCTCTTTACCTCGTTCCTCAGAGCTCCCTGACTCTGCACCCGGGCCATTTGAAACAAGCCAGGGCGCCTTTGGTCGTTAGGGAAGAATACTTCACCTTCCCCTCTGCCAGGACTAATGTCACTGCCTTTTGAAGTCCCGCTGCACCCTAAAGCCCTCCCTGACAATGGCGGCTCCCACCTTAAGCAAATTGTACATGTTTAGTCTGGTCCACTGCTGAATCCACCTATAGGCACTGACTGCTCTAGCTCCCTAACCAGTCCCGGGAAGGGTTGAGCAGTGTCTCCACATGGTGTTCCGCAGAACTCTAGTTCTATAGGAGATTACTATGTGCTCTGTGATAAATGAATGTCATGGTCAAATAAGTTTGGGAAATGCTGAGCTAAAGTTAAACAGGTATCACCGTTATGGAATAGTTCAGATTGTGAAACTTTCAGAGACAGGCTTGTATGGGCTTTCCACACTTATTTGTTTTCATCCAGCATCTGCTCCATGGAACCTCTTTTGGGGACTGTGGTGCAGGATGCTGGTTAAGCAATAGTCTTCCTTTTCCTCCTCTGTGATGCTCAGAGTCAATGCTGGCTCTCGTATCTAGGACTCAGTGGTTCGAGTCATGATCGGCAAGCTGCTGAGTTCATCTGTGCAAGCTTTTTTGAGCACCGCATTGTGTCAGGCCGTTGACTGGTGCTGGGATGACAGAAAAGCATGCGTTCACATTTCCTGCCCTCTGGAGTTCACAGACTCTCAAGGCCATCCAATAAGCAAATAAATAGTTGCAAACACAGCATGACGGACTCTCAGCTAGGGACACTTACTCAGCCACTGCTGGAGTATCTCCAGCCCCAAGCATAGTGCCTGGGACCTACTATATGCTCATGTCAGCTTGGATTGCCTTTGGCTCTCCCAGACAATCACCAAATAGTAGTTCACACAAGCAAAAAGTTTATTTTTCCTACTGTGGTGGGCTGAATAATGGCTCTCAAAGATGTCTTCATCCTAATACCTGGAAGCTGTAAATATGTTACCTTAAAAAGCAAAAGGCACTTTGCAGATAGGATGAAGTTAAGGATCTTGTGAAGGGGAGGTGATTCTGGATTGTTCTGAAGCCTGTGATGTGACCCAAGTACCCACAAGGGTCCGTAAAGGAGATGGCAGGAGTAAGAGAGATGATATGATGATGAAGGGAGATTGAAGTGACGTGCCCTCAGGATGGAGGAAGGGACAAAGGCTGAGGAACACAGGCAGTCACTAGAAGCTGAAAGAGGAAAGGGAATGGATTCTCCCCTCAGGGCTAACAGAGGGAACCAGCTCTGCCAACACCTTGACTTTAACCCCGTGAAACTGTCTTTGGACTCTGCCCTCCAGATCTGTAGGAGGATAAATTTGTGTTGTTTTAAGTCTCTAAGCTTGTGGTAATTTCATACAGCAGCAAAGAGAAACTAATGCACCCAGGTAACAAAATCTGCAGAAGTAGACAGCTCACGGAGTGTGCAGCTGCTTGAGAAAGCCGTCAAGGACCTGGCTCCTGTAGCTTCCTGCTGTGGCGTGCTTAGCACGTTCATGCGACACTCTTCCTAATGGCTGCAAGCAGGCGCTGCATCTCCAGGCATCATGGCCACATCCTAGGAGAAAGAGCCAAGGGGAAATGGACCAACGATTTTTCTTTTCCCATTCAGAGAAAGAAACCCTCCCCAGAGATATCTGCTGATTTCTCATTGGCCAGAACTCTATCACACGGTCACCTATAATTGCAAAGAAGTCTGGGAAGGAGAGATTTTTAAACTGTACATATTACTTTCCTGAACAAATTGGGATTCAGTTGGTGAGAAAGAAGGTGAGAAGGGGTACTGGGAAGGTAAATATCCTAGTATCTGCTATAGAGCTCGGTAAACATTTGCTGGAGGACCCAATGGACATTGGAAGGAGGTAACACGAGTCAAGTCGTAGGTCTGTTAGCCCAGGTGGGAAAGGGGAGATGTCTGAGTCAGGGCAGGGATGGGGAGGATGGGATGTGTAGAATGAAGATATTTGAGAGAAAATTTGGGTCCACTGGGCTTAGGATCAAGTGGAGAATCAGCACTGACGCCCACATTTCTGTCTCGGGCAGCTTGGTGCATGGTGGTACAGCTTACCAGGACAGGGAATACGGAATGGGGAGCTGTGGATAATCTGAGTTCAAGGTGTCTATAGTCTAGTCCTGCTTCTCTCTGTCTCTACAATAATTCAATTACAGAGCCTTACCTAATCCCTCTGCCTGGCATCCTAGTCATCCCCTCCAGACATGAGCCCCGTCCCGCACCCAGCCATGGTCTAGACTATTTCATAGTTAAGCACCTTGGCAGGGCCCTGGTGTCCTGCCAAGCACCAGACGGAGGCTGCTGACTCACTGACTCACTGGAGGAGATCTTGCTGAATCTGGTCAGTTATTGTTTTTGTTTTTGCAGAGGGGCATGTGGAAGGAAGAGCTTCTGCTTATGGTGTGCCTCAGCACTTAGTCACTGCCTGGAGTTCCCTGCTTCAGACTGCTGTGTCCCATCTGTGCATTTGGCCCTTTGAGTGCCTTTGGGCCTCTTGTAGAATTAGAGCCAAGGCAATTTGGGTACTTGTGGTTGTGGATGTGCATTTGGGGTTGGCCTTTGGAGCTAGTCTCCCTATTCTTTTTACACTTGGGTGAATGATTTGGGTCTTTCCGTGTGGCAGAAATTGTGAGTGCTCACCAAGGTTCATGTTCTCCCTGGAGGCCTGGATACACCACATTTCCCAGCCTCCCTTATAGTTAGAAATGGCTGTGCTACTGAATATTGAACGTTAATGGAAATGAAGATGCCCCTGGAAGGCCTAGCCACGAAATCCCCTGCGTGGAGAGACCCCTTCCAGGAGAGATCTGGAAGAGGACTTCTTGTCCCTTGGAACCACGGGGTCACAAGGCAGGAAGAGCCTGGGTCCCTGAATCACTGTGTGGTAGATGCCTGCTGAACACCTCCATTGAACTGTTACGTGACAGGTGACAAAGCATTCTGTTGATTTCCTGAGGATTTGGGATTGTTTGTTATAGCATCTGTTACTTATACATAACGAATACAAGCTGGTTTCCTTCTTTCTGAAAGGAAGTAGAGCATAGTGGTTAAGAGCAGTTTTGAAATGAGACTGAGTCTAAAATCTGGCTCTGCCACTCACTGGCTATGTGGAAAATAACTCCATTTCTCTGTACCCCACTTGCTCATCCTTAAAATAGGTATAATAACAGGACCAACTGCATAGAGTTTTGAGGATTAAAGTGAAAACATATGTACAGTGCCTGGACTAGTATGTGGCATGTAGTGAGTGCAAATAAGGACTACCTGTTACTTTTCATCGTCAACATCAAGTTTTAGTGATTTCAGACCCCTTGGGAGGGACCAGCAAGACCTTAGGTTTCCATTCCATCCCCCCCATGGATGCCTCTCTCTTCTGAATAATCCCAGGGATTATGGTCACTAATACTCACATTGGCGTTTAGCTATGTACCTTGTCTTAGGCTCCTCACAGTTTTTATATTAATCTAATCCCTGTTTATACTATTTTTCCAATTAGACTAAAAGCCTTTTGAAAGCAGGGACCATGTGGCCTCATTTTATTTATTCAGAACAACAAACTGCGCTGAGCAGAAAGCAGGAACTGGCAAAACTTGTACTTTAAGAACGAGGTATGTTCTTTATCACAAAACAATACCATGCCCACTTAGCTTAACACTTTTCCAGGACATAGGTGAGCGACAATAAAAAATATAATGTGCAGCCACAATCCAGTGTTCCTCCCAGGGCATCAGCAGCGTTTAATCCATAGTTCCGAAGCTTTGGTGCTCTCGTGGTTGTACCCCAGATGCTGCATGGGCATCATAGCTAGTGTTTATTGGGCACTAACAATTTTCCAAAGACTGTGCTGAAAACAATGTGGAATCATCTCCAATGCTCATAACAACAGTAGGCACTACTATTTTTCTCATTTTGCAGATGAAAAATGGCATCTAAGAAAGATTATGTAAAGTCATTAATTATTGTAGTAAGCATAAGACCTGGCGTTCAAACGGAGCTCTGACATCAATGGCCCTCTTTATAGAGCACTGTCCTGCCCCATTCTTTCCCACACTGACATTGTTTGTTGAGCGGCCCAGGGCATCGGTGAGATGTGCCAGCCAGCTTTGTCAGGGTAGGCATCTAGTCCTACCTGCGTTCAGGGCCCCAGGACCCCACCCCACCTGCTCAGAGCTGTAACTGACTCCCTTTAGATTCCGTGCACCTGTATCCGTGCCAAGACAGACTTCAGCTGGGCAGATAGGCATCTCAGACTCAAATCCACCCCCGCATCTCGCCCCAGACTCATCCAACTCCCGGTGCTGAGGCGGGGCCCGGCTTGGAGTCCTATGGTGTCCTCCACCCATCGGGCATTGTCTGACACCTGCATGGGATGAGGGGGTGAGCCTTCAGGCTTCAAGGGACACTCCCTCAGCTGGGAATGACAATGAAGTCGGCCAGTGACCAGAACTTCAAGGCAGAAGGAGAAATCTCACAGCCATTTCTGAGGCCCGTGGGGGGATCTGTGTTCAGAAGGGAATGTCCGTGGAGACGGTCAGAAGTTGGGACCAGGTCTCCAAAGTTAAAAACTCATCCTGGCTTCAACCCAGCCACCTCCTCCAGGATCTTCCCTTTAGAGCTGGCCCCCATTCTCATCATAGATTTTTGCACGGCTTTTTTGTGGTGGTCGTGGGGGGCACTGATAATGGCAATAATGCTGATGAGCAATAAGTTTTGATTCTTTCCTAGCACTCTGCTAAACATTTAATGTATGTCACTTTTAACATAATCAGCCTATGAAGGAACGATTGTTACCCTTTTTACAAATGAGGAAACTGAGATGAATTATCCATGCTATATAGCTTGGTGGTTGTGGGTTCCACCTTGAATTTTTCTAATCTTCCACTAGCCCAAGCCCAAATGCCCAGTTCATTGTGACAGTTCATTGGCCTAAGAGAAGGAACACAAGCTCCAGTATCACCCAGCTGGGATTCAAAGTCTAGCCCCACCACATACTGGCGGTGACTCCCTGGGCCAGCTGGCCCAGCCTCCCTGAGCTTTAGCTCCTGATCTGTGAAATGGAAATGACAATACCAACCTCCGACTGTTGTGAAGATTGCTGAGAGAATGCAGGGCACGTAGTACGCGCTTAGAAAGTGAGTGGTAGCTATAACTGTTATGTTTTCCTAAGGCAACTGCCCTCTATAATCTAATGCTTCTGTCTTGTAGTGTAATACAGTCATTTACTTATTGATTCATTTCATCAAACATTTATGGAGCACCTATTATGTTCCAGAAATGTCTGGTGTTCTGATCAGGTCTTTTGGTTAGGAAGGATTAAGCCCACATGTATTAGAAACCCAACTACACTGATTGACCAAAGAAGGGGTTATTTTTCTCCCATAAGCAAAAGATAGGAGATAGGGAATGTGCAGCAGGTACAGAGGCCCCACGACTCCACCAGTGCCTCAGGATGCTGCTTTGCCCTCCACCAGCTTTAGCTGGGAGTTGTCATCCTTGTGGTTGTGAGGTGGCTGATCTACTTCCAGTCCCTGGGTCACAGTCCAGGAAGAAAGAAGAAGAAAGCAACCAGGAAAAAGGCATGCTCATGTATATCAGAGACACACATCTTTCCTGCATATCCCCAACAGACTTCTGTTTATGTACATGTCATTGGCCAGAACTGCATTTGATGGACACATCTAGTTGCAGTCGCAAACAAAATCAAGGTTCTGTTAGTGAAAAATAAGCCAGCATGGCTGTTGGAAGACTAATAGCTTTGTCACCAGCTCAGAATCTGTGGAATGATGAGTACCTTTAAAGCAAGCTGAGGCAATTTGCCAACTACTGTTGGGACTTTAATTTGGATACTGCGTGTAATCTCTCTAGATTCTCCCAACCACCAGGTGAAGGGGTAGGTACCTACTCCCTGCTCTGCACTCCCCAGGCCCCATGACAGCCAGGACTCTGGGAAAACCAGGGCTTTGGCTTTGGCCAAAAGTATATTCCAGAGCAGGTGAGTGGGGCTATCCCAGTCTCCTTTCTTCATTTCCCTTTCTCCACTGTGGGATGGCTGAGGGAAGTCTAGGGTGTAGGCTGAGGGAAGGAGGTGGAGGGTAGAGACTGTGTGGATGAGGGGGTGGGAAGGCCCTTGTGGACAATGAGTGAGATCATGGCCTTCGTTCGGAGTTTGACTGCCTAACCTCGGGCCCTGGTTCTGGCACTGTTTGTGTGATCCTGGTGAGTTCATAACTTGTAAAATACAGATAATAGTAGTAGAAGTTTATTTTTTTATTTTAGTCATTATTCAATACAGTTTCTATCCTTTATTCCCATTCCAGCCCACCCACCCATCCCTCCCCTCCACCCTCCCATTTCCAACCCCCCTAGTTTTGTCCATATGTCCTCTATATTTGTTCCTGTTAACCCTTCCCTTCTCCCCTGAAATTCCCCTGAAATTCCCTCCTCTCTCCCCTCTGGTCACTGTCAACCTGTCCTCTATTTCAGTGTCTTTTGTTATATTTTACTTGTTTCTTTGTTTTGTTGTTTAGGTTCCTGTTAAAGGCGAGATCATATGGTATTTGTCTTTCACTGCCTGGCTTATTTCGCTTAGCATAATAATAGTAGAAGTTTAAATAAATTAATACATGGACAGATCCTGGCATAAAGCAAGCACACTATGAATATTAAAATTACTTTATCAGGTAGCATGGATTATCTCCTAAAGGCAATGTTGTAGGACAGGGTTTGGCAAACTACGGCCAGAGGCCCAAATCTGACCCACATCTTGTTTTTGTAAATAAAGATGTATCGGAACACATTTATGCCCATTCATTTACATATTGTCTAGGGCTGCTTTCATGCTATGAAGAGCAGAACTGATAGTCATGGCAGAAACCATATGCCCTGCAAAGCCTAAAATATTTACTCTCTGGCCCTTAAAGAAGTTGGCTGATCCCTGTTATAATGTAACACCTAACGCTAGTGTAACTTTGGGACTCCAAGAGATCAAGATCAAAATGCAATTGTTCTGCTTACTACCTATGGGAACTTGGGCGAGTGACAGTTTTTTAGAAGATGGCTTCTCTTCAAGTGCAAAATTAGGAGTGGTGATGTCTTGTTTCAAAGGATACTTAAGGAATAGACACAGTAGAAAGGGGCACCTAGCCCTCAGTAGGTGCTCAATAAGTAGAATCCATTCCTTTCTTTATTGTGGAAGGATTTTAAGCAGAGACTGATGTGATCAGATGGGCATTTATATGAAAAGCCTTGGAGGTTGTATAGGTTTGCCAGGGGTACCATAATACAGTGCCACAAACTGAGGGGCTGAAACAACAGAATTTCACCTCGTAGTCCCGGAGGCTAGAAGTTTGAGGTCAAGGTGTCAGCAGGGCTGGGAGAGACTGTGTTCTGTGCCTTTGCCCTAGCCCCTGATGGGTGGCTGGTAATCTTTGGTATTTCTTGGCTTACAGACACATCCCCCCATCTCGGCCTTCTGTTTTTACATGGCATTCTCTGTGTGCGTGTCTAACTCTGTGTCCAAATTGTCCCTTTTCATAGGATGCAGTCATACTGGACTAGGATCCACCCTAATGACCTCATCTTGGTGTGCAAAGACGCTATTTCCAAATAAGTTCACACTTGCAAGTACTGGAGGTTACAATTTCAACATATTTTGGGGGTTACAATTCAACTCATAACAAAGACTGTGGGGCTGTTTTGGGGAGGACAAACTGGTGTTTGGACAACCATAAGAAGGCTCTTTGGATGAGTAACTCATCCAAAGATGAGAAGAGAAAATGGTCGGAAAAGCATCAAGAATTAGGGTCAAGATGGAATTTGGTGAGTAAGTATGGCGAAGGAGAAGAGGAGGATTGACAATGACGTTGTGATTTCTTGCTTGGCTCATGGCTGTGTAGACGAAGCCATTATTGAAACTGGGAGAAAGCACTTGGCAAAGGGCAAAGGATGTTGAGCTCATTGAAAGAAGGAGTGGGTGTATGGCGACAAGAGAAGGGATTTCCAGTGAAAAGGAAAGTGGGCAAAAGAAAATAGCATTTATCGAACACGTAGTGTGCCACGTATCCTTCCGGGGTAGCAAATGGTAACTTACTGGGGGGAGGCACGATTAATCACTCTTAATGGCAAGATAAAGTCGCCCAGGGCGGGAGTGGACAGGCTTTGGGGAGGACTGGATATGGGAGACTAGTTGGGTATCTTCTGACATCATGTCCCTGATTTCTCTTTAATAACCAGACTTAGGCATTAACCTTGCTGCCCTCTCAACAAATGTCTTTCTGCACTTGTCAGGAACTCCCCTTGTTCCTGCTCAATGCTTCCTATTCCGCCAGGTGACCACACCTGCTAGAACCAGGCCAGCCGCACGTGTTGATTCGTTCCTGTCCGGGCAGAAAATGTATGGGAGGCTCCCTGGTTAGAAAACACTTCTTTTTTCTTAAATAAAAGCCCAGTCTCTTATTCCTCAGCATCCCGGTCTGTACAATTGGTATTAAAAAAAAATCCCACTTCACAGAGTAAAATTCAGGATGAAGTGAGACAATGCAGGTGAAGCCTGAGCAGAGCTGGGCACATTGTAAGTATCGAGGGCACATGAACTTTTCTTACTGTTATTGATACTCCTGGTGCTTTGTGTCTGTTCTGTGTTGCTCTGGATACTTCTTCCATACCGATACCAGAATAATCTTCCCTAAAATTCAAACCCAATGAAGGGATTCTCTGCCTCTGTTTGCCCTCCAGCATCTAAGGAATAAGACCCAATGAGCACCCTCTCTAGTCTCATTGCCCAGCACCCTCTCTCCACTGCCACAGGACACTTGACTCTCCCTTGGCTACATCAAGGCTAGTCACCTCTCTATTTCCCCTCCTACTCTTTCCTCTGTGTTCCTTACCTGGTGAGCTCTTAGGCTTCCTTTACCTTAACTCAGACCCGCCATGGCCCCTCAACCTTAAGGCCAACTTCAGCCATTTCCAGGCAAAGTACATTCTCCACCTCCATGGGTCACAATTCTTTGTCCCTGTATTGAAATAGCCCTAACCACATGGCGTTGTAAGGCCCTGGTTACCTGTCTGACCTGTCTGAAACCAGCAACGTGGGTGCAGGATGTCATTTTTACTTGGTAGGCTCTCAAGATGCTTCGTGGTCAATGCAGGTGTGAGTGCCTGCTCTTTCTATTTAATCTTTTTTTTCATCTATTGGTTCATAAAACATGGGTATAGTTGGTGAGTAAAACAGACACACCATCTGCCTTCACGGGGCCCACAATCTAATTTCCCCTCCATCTCTCACATGACTCAACAACAAAAAGGATTTTCTATTTTTGCTTTCAGGAGTTTGTATTACCCAAATGATAGTTTTCCAATTTACTTTCCCGAGGGGAGCCTTATAATACTAAACTTACTATATTGAATTTATTTTTCCAAGCAACAAACACCACCAGAGATCTGGACTCTTCCTCCTTTTTCATTTAAGTTTTATTTTTTAATTTAAAAAAATTGAAGTCAAATATGCATCTATAATTTAAAAGCTAAACCCTTCTCTCACTCTTCCTCACTTAAATCCCATCCTTAAACTTTTTAGAGCTGCTTCATATTGTTTCTGAAAGTGTTATGTTTATGTTTCTAGCTTTGACTTATCCTTATGATTATTGCCTTAACTTGTTGAGGAAGGGGAAGATTTAGAACTTCCCTCCCATCCTCCCTTCGTTTGCCCTTGCTCTCCCTCTCAGCACAGTTAGAGGATAGTGCGTGCGAACTGGACAAGCACTCGGCCTCGACATGTCTGTCAGCCGCTGAGCTTGGCTCCAAACTCACCTTCCGATCCTCCGCTCTGGGATGCATGCTGGTGCTGGGACTTTGCTCACTACGTTTCCCAGCGGGCTTTGCAGAGGAGATTGGAAGGAAGCCCTTATTTCTTGCTCTCCTGTCAAAGTCACCCTGGCGGTAGGTTTCCACCTCCAGCTTCCTTTGGCGTCAGGCTCGTGAACCCTCACAGACACAGCACCAGCCGGCACAGCCTCTTTTCCCAGCTCTGTGGAGGGCTCATTTTCATCTTCCTCCTTCTCTAAGCCCAACCTCTTGATTTCTTAGCTGTCCAGCACTGTTTACTAAAAAGTCCAATTTTTGCACTAATGATTTGAGAGGCCACCTTTATCATATACTAAATTTCCAAATGCGCTTGGGTCTATTTCTGGGTTTCCAGTTCCATTCCATTGGTCTGTTTGTCGATTCACGTGTCAGTCCTGTTTTGTTTTAATTACACTGGCTTCATAGTATGTTCCACCACGAGGTAGGGTTAGTTTCCCTTACCGTGTTCCTTTTTTAGCACTCCCTGGCTCTTCTTCCATGTTTGTTTTTCCATGTGAGCTTTTTCAGTCCTGCATGTATGGACAATTCTGATAAGGTTAGTAATGACAAATTACAATCTTCTGAGTCACTTCACTGAGCTATTGCAACAAGTGTGATGCCACAAAAGTCCTTCTTTGAGATGAAATCTACTTGTCAGTGGATTTACACAGCTGTTGATCTGCACTGCCCTATTCCACTGTGCGGAGCCTGTGGCAAAGAACTCACAGATGCAGTGAAAAGCTACAAAATATAACTTGTAACTACGAGCCACAGCCCTTTGATGTGGAAAGGTGCCAGTGATTTTCAATGGCTATTGGAATCTGAAAACAAATTGGGTAAACCTTTAGTTAAAAGAGTCACATTTAGGTCCAGGGAGCAAATTACTTAATAGTAGGACTTATTGCTCTCCAAAGGAGAAGTCAACATGGTCAGTGAAAACCTAATAATGCTAGTAAAATTAAAATGAGTACAATAGTAGGACAAGATATAGAAGGAGAAATTGAATAGATTCGACTTTCAAGCCATTTGATTAGTGAATACATTGATGACGTGTCACCTGATGATAAAGAAATTTCTGCAATAAACTGACACACAGTAGGTTCTCTATCCAAGCTGATGAATCAACAGGTTTCACCAGTAAATGTCATGATGTGGTATTTGCAAGATTTGTAAATGATGGTGAAATTCAGGAAAATGTTTACTGTTTCCAAAAATAATTGCCAGAAAGCAGCAAAAACCCATCTATATTAATGTTTTGCCTTTATATCTAGAAACACAAAGTCTGTCTTAGAAAAACTGTGTTGGTGGCTGTCTTGATGGTGGCCCGTCAGTGGCTGGCTCCATCAGAGGTTACTACATACAGAAATTTGGTAGTTTAGCAGGGAGACTTCCCAACACATGTTTGAGCTTAAAGGTGAATGACAGAGGTATTTTAAAAAAACAGTTGGCCAGATTTGCTGAGAACTTGGAAGGTGAAAATTGGCGGCAGGAATTAGCTTGTCTTGAAGACAGTTTTCCTCCTGTGGGCCAGGGGGAGAAGACTCTGCAAGGCCTTACAGAGAATGTTTTGACTTCAAGTAACAACATTCCGAGGGGAAATCGTGTTTCAAAAGGAAATCTTGACATGTTTCCACTCTTCTTGGGTTTGGGAGAGAGGGAGGATATCAGTACACCTCAAGTCTTATAAACCACCTAGAAGATTGGCAGGACCGAAGGGAACATTCTTTCCTTCCCTTTCAACACATGTGTATGATGAGGTGAGGGATGCTTTTTCTGACTCTTCTGCTCAGCTTGAGAACTTAACTTTGAGAGAAGAGGGAGAAGGCAGTGAGGGGCATCCAGATAGTAAACTCCAGCTGAGGTTTGCAGATCAGCCTCTTCCAAGCTCTGGCTTCTGTGAAGAAGAGTGGCCAGCCTTGCAAGGGCCATTTTGCTACAGCTTTCAGCTTCCTGCACTTGTGACCAAGCTTTTCTTTGTTCAACACGCAAGAGTCGCGACAGAGAGTCTCACTTCAGCTGGAAATCAAACCCGTGTGTTCTTGTCTCAAGCTGGACTGAGAAATGAGTGCGCAGTAAAACAACAACAACACGAATATCACATTATGAAGTTAAATTTTATTTTTGATTTCCAATGTAAAATTTTTATGCACACACAGGCCTATCAGAACTCAAGAAACAAGCACCTGCCTATAATTATTTTGGAACAACTAGGCCTATAGTTAAGTGTAATAATGTTAGTAAGAAAATGGTTTTTTCGAGGCCTTCTATGAATTGTCTTAGGCTCTATTTTTATTCATATTGCTTCGGTTCATGATTTTCATAGCTTTACTATTCAACAGAATCAGTATCAATACCTTTTCATGGTTTAAATAACATTCACTAAAATAATTTACAACTTTTATTTAGAATATGTGAAACTTGCTTTCAGAAAAATTAAATTCCATTTTTTTCTGCAGCCAATTATTTGACAGAAATGCATTGTGTTCTTATTATACATTTTAAAAATTCACAAAAAGAAAGGTTAATTTCAAGAAATGTAAATTAAATTTAATTGCCTATTTTTAATAAAGTTTAGCTTAAAAATTAATTGTTGCTTTTAAATAACAAAACAAAACACTACTTTTTTGCACATGCCTTATACCACAGATGAAATCTTATTAGCGTCTTGCATGGTGAAATTTACTATCAGATTTTTAGTCCTATGGGCATAAATTTAAAAATTTAAATAAGAAGTAAAAGGCACTCCTGACCTACATTATAGAAACCACAGAAAAAGATTTGGCTAATTGGTAGGCAAAAACAAATAGACTTGCAGAAAATATTCTCTGCTCAAAAAAGCATCGACAAATTGTCAAGTGGGTTGTGAAATCTTCAGGTCACTGATTACATTACTGCACCATGAGTTGTACATAATAATTTTTAAGTTCCTCAACACACACATTATTTTGAGGGTTAAAGAAAGGCAAGTCTAGAGAGGCAGCTTCAGTTTCACCTGGGACCCATATTTTGTCTCCTGCCCAGAGTTACCTGAATGAGGTGGCCAGCCCCCTGTTTCCAGCCTAGATTCACTTCCTACCATCCTGCAGTTATCTGTTTCTCTACTTCCTGAGACATTCCAGGGCTGTCAGTCATGAATTAGCGTGCGTTTCATTGGCTGCTGCCTCTGCCCGTGCTTGGCTTTCCATAATGCAGTGTGGGTGGGCAGCTCCTGGGAGAGAATCAATGAAGTGAGTGATACACCATCACTCAGCTACCTCTCCATTATTCGGGCTAGTTCTACCTTTAGCTTTCTTCTAGAGTTCTCACTGTTGCCTCTTTTCTCATTCTTTGCCCTCTTCCAGCTTCCTTGGTTCCTGCCAGTCCCCTCTCCTCCACACCCCTCAACCTAGCCAATGCCCAGTCACTTATTTCTGGAGTCACTTATCTTATTTGAGGATAATCCAGGTTCCTTCCACCTCTGAGTTCTTATTTGCCACTTGTCCTATTATAAGCCCTGGGTAAGTTATATTAATAGAGAGTGAGTCACAGCAAAACACAATAATACTTCCTATCACTAGAGCCACTTCAGAGGGAAGATATGACTGCACTGATTCCAGGTGGTGTAGACCATCCAATCAGGGTGGCTACATTTAGGTGGTGATGGTGTTGGTAGCAGATGTCCATTTGCCAGTCCCTTTGTACAGATTATTTATTTAAGCTTCTCATACCTTGACGAAGAGAGTATTCCTTATTTCTCTGTTGAGGATGTGGGGAGCTCAGAGGTGGTAGGTGACCTGCCTCAGGTCACAGCTGGTAGAGCCAAGGCTGGAGAGAAAGTCTATCTGATGCCCACGCCCATGTTTTCTGCACAGCCTGTTGTTTTGGTTTTAGCTATTTTCTGAGCAGTTTTGAGCAAGAGACATTTTTGCCCAACTGTCTATTACATTTCTACTTAGTTTCTCAACAACTATTTCTATTTAGAGTTTCTGAACATTGTTGGCAATTTCTGTTTCCAAATGTACTTAGTTGAATCATCCCTTTATAGACGCAGCACGTTGGCTCACGGATGGATTGGCTGCACTTTCCGTCATCTCTGCCAAACTCTTTCCTGGTACCCAGTAAGCAAGAGCTGCCTGTGTACCGTGCATGGACTTAATTAGTCACTGTAATCAATCAGTACATCTAGTGCCTTAGCTTGCCTGCTCTCAAGACCTCCAAATATGCCCACAGCGTGGTTCTCTGTGATGCAGGGTGCTGTTGCCCACCAAGGCGGGTGCCAACTGGTGCTCTTCTTCAGCTTACCTGCCCAGGTCACGTGGTGCATGGGTTCTGGCTAGGCTGTTTGTGTTCATTAGCAAAGCCCAGACATTCTGTTTATTACTCTCTGGACCACGTGATTCCTAGTGTTTATCTCAGGTAACGTGTTCTAGTTGCAAAAGGGAAAGATCTAACACTAATTGGGTGGAATTCTCAAGCCAAACATTGTACTAGCTGTTTTACGTACATTACCTCATTTAATCCTTACAGCAATCCAAAGGAAAGGCAGCCTTAAAGCCATTTATTCATTCATCAATGAATAACACGAAAGCACAGTGTGTTCCAGGTCTGTGTTCGGCGGCCAAACGCCGTGAGTGCAAGGCCACATAACTGAGAGAATTTCTGTCCTCACGGAACATGTAGGTAGTTTGAGGAAATCACAGGCACTGAAACAAATAATTAGAGTGCAATGGGCATTGTGCTGCTAACAACACGATCACTGCACTGACCACAGGCTCTGTCATTGTGCTCTCACCTGCTCAGGGCCTCGGCAAACCCCCGTACCTGCATTTCTCGGTTATTTCCTATAACAGCAGTCCCCAACTTTTTTGGTGCCAGGGACCAGTTTTGTGGAAGATGATTTTTCCACAGACCGGGGGAAGGGAGGGATGGTTCACATGCATTACATTCAAGCTCACCTCCTGCTGTGTGGCCCAGTCCCTAACAGGACCTGACTGGTACCAGTCTGTGGCCCCAGAGGTTGAGGACCCCTGCCTATAATATCCTATGAGAATAGCAATAACAAAACCCTATTTTCTCTTGAGCCAATGGAGACTGAGTCCAAGTTCCCATTAGCAGAGTCGCTTTGAGGGTTAAAGAAGAAATTTTGTGTATGTACAGCAGGGGATGCAGAGAGGGGGCACAGTGCCTGCATTCAAATGCAAGCTGTGCTCTTTACTAGTTGCTTCATCTGGGACAATCTTTTTGTGTCCCAACTTTCCCCATATGTAAAATGGGTATAATGGGAATGCCTACTCACAGGTATTATTCCCATGTTGCAGATGAGGAGACTGAAGCAAAGGTATGAAGTCAGAGACCCAAGGTCAGTGGACAAGCCACAACTCGGCCCAGGCCTACCTAACTGCAAAGTTAATGCTAAAAGCTATCTTTGCTACCAGAATCTCCAGAAGTCAAGTATCTTCCTGGCCACCCAGAACACCAAGTTGATTCCTGGTGTTAAACAGGCTAAAATGCCAAAATAACGCTTGAGAGGGGCTGTTGGGCATCACCATTTGCTATCTGGCTCTTAGTATGTTCTATGAGCATTGTTTATGGGAATAGTTCACTTAAGAGGCTTTGCTTAAATACAAGCCCTGGTGTGTAAATATGTATTGGCAGGAAAAACAAGGACCAGCCTTCAATGAAGGGAAGGCCTCTGTGTCTGCATGTCCGTGTGACTGTGTGTGTTTGGTTGGTATATGTTTGTGGAAGGGTAAAAGGGTCCTCCTTTCTGCCAGAGATGAAAGAAGAATGAGGCAGCTCTATGCAAATAGCTCCCACCGAGAAGTGTCAAACCTCCCTCCCTTGAAGGGGTCTGTCTCAGTGTCACTAGTGTTCACAGGTGGCATACCATGAGCATTTGTTTTCTGAGGACATCTGTATACAGGAAGCCTGCTGTTTCTTCTGGGACATGCACACACTCACACTCACACACACACACACACACACTCACACCCTTTTGGCTGGTTCCCGCTCCTTGGCTGCCAGGATGCTGCCTGCCTTGGTTTCAGGGAGGGCTGATAACCCTCATTAACATCTCACTTGCAGATACTGGCAGCCCCACAAACCAGTCCTCACCTTGGGGCAGATTGCTCCAGAACATTCCTCCTCTTTCCTCCCCCCACCACCACCCTATTAGCACCAAACATGTTTTTCTCTCTACCTCAGACATGCATCTTCTTGTCCAGCCTCTTGTTTTTCTGCTGTGCAGATTTATGAGGAGGATTCAAGGAAAACCTGGACCCTCAGCTGGTCCTAGGGGTACAACTTGCTTCTGAGAGGCATCGCGTCTCATCTTGCTCCTGAGAAGTGTTACAGCGCACCCCCTCCCCATCCAACCCCGCACAGGGTGGGTGCTCACACACACTGGCACAAATGTTAACCCATTCTACATGTGCGAGCTCCCTGACTCCAAAGTGGGGACTTCCTTTTCTTTTATCATTGTGTTGTCTATTTTACAGACCATTAAAACTTTAAGAAAATTAAAATAAAGGAATTTAAGAGCAATAAAGACTGCTTAAATATCTGTGCACAGACTTTTAAATTGCTCTTTCAAAGCACCTCATGAACAGTGCTCTTGATAAGCAGGGGCTCGGAGTATCTACCACATCGATCATTCTAAGCCACGCCCCTTGTGCATCTGTGATCTCCCACTCCAATGGTGGGAAACTGGGCTCTCGTCATTGGCCATCCATTTGCCTGATTGTTCAGTTCCAGTGTAATGTATAGTGTCTTCAGAATTATTAACCTGCACCCCCATAGGAAACAGCTTTATCGACCGTAGTACAGGGCTCATGTACAGTTACTTGTCTCTTTGGTCTTTCAGACTCAATGCATTTCTAAAATTACCTTGGTTAGATCTTATTTTCCCACTCCCTTCAATGAGGTAATTTCATACATTTGTGGTATCTCTAAACTCTTTTGTCACATGCTACACTCCATCCTGGATTCTCTGAACTTTTAAATTATTACAACATACATATACTGGGATAAGTCTGAATTCATAATTCTAGGTGATCACTACCCGCTGGTGAAGTTAATATGAGGAAAGAAGCTTACGTGCCATCTGTAGACTTGATAATATCTAACGTCCTTTTCAACTCCAAACATCCCATATTCTGTGGGTAGCCTAATCTGGTGCAAAGTTGGGTTCATATAGGGCCAAGGTAGTAGACAAGATAGAAAAAAGCAAGAGGGAGGCATATTGTATATGGCTGTACAGGGTTGGACAAGAGCAGGTTTGTAGTCATTTGTATGGAAATAATGCAATAATTAATAGTTCAAGAATAAGCTCTGTGTTTATTCTTGAACTGTAAACCCATGTTCACTCTACCGTTTATGTACATGCTGCCTTCTGTAGAGCGCCTGCTATGTGCTAGACATGATGCCAGTCACCCTGTATGCATTCTCATAGGATGCACAAAGTCCTACAACATCAAAGTTTATCCCCATTTTCAGATGAGACATCTAAGGCCCAAGGAGGGGAAGTTACTCTCCCAAGAAGCCTCAGCTAGCATCCTAAGAATGGACCTGAGGTCTGTCTGCCTCTAACACTCAAAATATTCTCACTACCTCTTGGATCCTCTCAAATGGATCTTCCATGATGGCCAAGGAGTTTGGGTTTTCTCCAGTAGGCACACTACATTGCTCGTGGCTTTTAAACAGGAAATGTCAGGAGAGGCATAGAGGAGAGCACTAAATGGCAAACAGTTTAGGTTGGGTGGCCTCACAGAGTCGACAGCAGTCATCTGAGCATGAGGTGGAGTCTGCATCTGGGTAGCAGTCGGACTGGAGAGGAAGCAATGGGCACTTTCAAGTGTGAGTCAAGATGTCCTGCCAGCAAGGTTTGGAGCACAGTGAAAGAGACATCTTCCAGAGGAACAGAGTCGAGATTGTTCCTGAAGAGTTCAAACAATAGAGCCTGAGGCAGAAAACAGATGCTGTTGAAAAATGGATGTCTTTCTTTTGGAACAAACGCTAATGTTGGATGTGTTCCCTCTTATCGTTGGCCTACTGATGGAAGGGAAATTACCTATTATGACGGTTGGAGCCTTTTTGTTGATGCAGGCGTGGGATCCTATAGGCAGTCAGATGGAAGGGACAAAGCTTACTGTGTGCTATGGAATTGTATCGTGCTCAGCTTTGAATCATTGAAGTATAGAACTCTGACGATAACGTAATGCACTTGAAGTAGTTGTTTATTGCTCTTTATCTTCTGGAATGCTAAATAAATCACAGGGACTTATTTTCGGTGTTGAATGTAATTTAAAATAAGTTTTTTACCTTGTGGTCTTGGCCTGGGCTGTTTAAATTGGACTGATTTCATTATTGACTTTCTTCTCTTCTCTATACATTGTTCCATTAATTTCCCCAAAGTCATTTTTCTTGATGTCCTGCCTTTATAAGCTTTTTTTGGGGTGAAGGAGGGTGAACGGTTTGCTGACATATCAAATGCTGACTGTTCTTGAGCTGTTTGAGTTTGTGGTTTGGCCCGTCTGTTAGCAAATTTATTCTTTCAATTCTAGATCAATATTTTCCTTTATTTTTTCCTCCCTGGATGTGGGCATTGGAATAATACTTTCGAGCTCTAGATGTGTCCAATGACTATTTGAAGTTGTGCTAAGGAACCAAATATGTGTTCATGTATACATACCCTCCATAAATATTTTGAACAATGAACTGTGTAGGATGATTATTTTGTAAAATACCAATCCCAGGAGAGGTTCTTTAAAAAAAAACAGATTCCCTGGTCATATAAGTTTTAGACACCTGTCTTAGAGGATCTCAAATATACCTCAACCTGTTATAAGTTTGGAGCAGTCTTATAGTAAAGCAATTCATTTTATTTCTTGTTGGCTGTTCTCTATCTTGCCCTTAGAACCATTGTGCTCTTCTGTTAGCGATCTCTGTAGATCCTTGAACATTAGGCCTCCCTGGCTGCCATGCCAACCTTGCTCATCATTTTGGTAGTTTTGTTTTCATGGTTTCTGCAGTTAGGCGCTGTTTCCTGAAGGCTGCCATCCCATTGCTACCAGCATCAGCTCTGCCTACAGAGGACAGCCATTGCCGAGCTTCTGAACAACGCTGGTGCTCTCCTGACCGACATACCCTCGAGTGAATGTTTCTGGGCTGTCCTGAGGAACGTGGACAGCTAATACATTCTTTGTTCTTATTCAGTAGACCCATTTGCAAGGGCCATTTGATCTGGTCATACATAATCTGCCCAGCAGACCTGGCAGCAACTTCATTTACTATAGACAGTTGTTTCTTCTGAGTTTCTAAGATCTGTCTCAGCAATTTATCAGACTGGCCCTCAGGTCAGATATTTTAACAACAATCAGTGTATTCCAACAATTATCGGGGGTTTATGTTAAATAAAGTACCTCGGTACTGAAAATCTCTCCCTTACCCAACTTTATGTATTGTTCTCCTTGATCCAATACCTTCATTATTTATCCCTGACACTCTTTCCTAATTCCTGCTGGTACATTTATCCATGTCTGTCATTCAGTTGGTATGAAGTCCCTCATCTGCTTTAGTAGGCCAAGCACTTTGTCAGTCAGGTCAAGCTGAGACTTGACCCTAATTATGGGACTGGTGGCTAGGAAGGAAAATGGAGCTAGATCCTGAGAAGGGCAAGCATTGTCTTACAGAGCACCTGCCTCCTTTGAGGTTTTTGTGCAATCTTCAGGTAAGGCTAGGTGGGAAGAGGAGGCTCTGTCTTCTAACAAGAGGGAGTGGCTCACTTCTGCAGGCCCAGGGTGTTCAAGAAGAACTGGTAGTTCAAGATTCTCAAGTAGATCTACCCAGATATCCTCATCCCAAGCCTCAGGGTCACACTTCTTCTCTATAAGAGCCCAACTGTGACATTAGGAGACTTTGTAAGGATTAGAAGTGGATCTTCTCTGAAGTTCTATTGTTGCAATTAGGTTTGAGCCTGGTTTTGGCTCAGTTGGCCCTCTTGGCTATAGGATAAGAGAATATCTTGAAATATTGTCAAGGAGCCCACTGAATTTAGCACTTTGTCTTGAATTTATGAGCAATCAATTTGAAAGTATGATGTTCTCTTTCTTTAATGTATCAAGGGCACTCAACAATTACTCCAAATTCCACTACCTTTATAATGACTATTTCCTTGGTAATGATATGTATCCAAGTCAGTGCATCTCCTTATACCTGTTTTCTGTCCACATTCAGGGGAGAATCCTAGCATTTATTGTGCCATGGACCATCAATCTTCACTGGCAGTAGAGGTGGTAGTCCCCATTGCCAGCAGCAATGAGGTGGGTGATCCAACTCCAGAATCCATAGAGGTAGCTTCCTGGGATAACTCTAAGTAATAACTGTTTTATATTTGGCTTATTAGAAGCAGAGTCTAAGACAGGGATTCTCGGCAGGTGATTTATTGAGGGAGGTCTCTTAGGAGAAATTTGTAAGGAGAACCAGCTTTGCACAGATATAGGCAAGCCAAGGTCTAGCCTCTAAAGTACGAGTGACAGTACTGTGTTGTCTCATCTTGAAGAAAGTGGGATGAACTTTTTATTCCTGTATTAGACAGCTATCACCTCCAAGCAACACTTTTGGAAGAAGGGCAAAAATGTCTTTGAAATCCGTAGGCAAGAAGGCTCCCACAGGCTAAGGCCAATCTTTGGTGTAAAGGGTGTAACTGCGAGGTGTTAGTATTCAATAGTCAGATCACAGGGGGAGGATTCACCATCTCAGGAAAGGAGATCTGGGTGGGGCACCCAATAGTATTGACTATAGCAATGACCTTTATTGATATTATATGGAGCAAGGGTTCTCTGAAACACGTTTTAGGAAACATTAGGCCATATTCCAGGCACTGGACACAAGGACAGATAACTGCAACACAATTAGCTCCACCCAAAATTTATTTATTGTGGTCTACTAGGTGACAGGTGTTGTGCCAAGTATAGGGTGACACCTTGATTTATCCAGGGCTGAGAAAGTTCCCTGGATGCAAACCTCTCCATTTTAAAATTGGGACAGTCCCAGGAAGACCAGGGCTAGTCACTTGAGCTAGGTGCTGGAAATATAAAGGGGAGTAACAGCATTGTCTACAGCAAGCACCATAGAATCGTCTATGTTCAGTGAATGAAGAGCCAGGGATTCCTGGAAGAGATGGCTGCTAACTTTGCCTAAGGGGGAGTCACAGAGAAGGAAGAGGCATTGTGATGACTTGTTCAGACCATATCATTTCTCCTGGGCCCAGGGAACTCAACCACTGCTGTTCTCCTAAGATCTCACCTTTCTGCCTGGGGCCAGCCCCAGCTCCCACTCCTGCAACTGTGATGACACTCTAAAAGAAATTAAGGCTGCAGAATTGTTCACATCATAATAAGCCCCTTGATTTCTGTCAAAATGGAAGGGGCTCTTCTAAATTCAAGCAGGTGTATTAAAAATAATGCTGTCCTGGCTGGTGTGGCTCTGTTGGTTGGGCATCATCCCGCAAACCAAAAGGTCATGGGTTTGATTCCTGGACAGGGCACATGCCTTGGTTTCAAGTTCAGTCCCTACTCAGGACACGTGCAGGGGGGAACCAATCAATGTCACTCTCTCAAATTGATGTTTCTTTCCCCCTCTCTCCCTCCCTTCCCCTCTCTCTAGAATCAATAAAGGAAAAAAATAGTGCTCACGTTCCTTTCTTCATTTACTCAAAAAATATTGAACACTTAGTGCCATACAATGGCACCAAGGATACAGCTACCAAGGATACAACAATGAACAACAGGCAAAAATCTATTTATCCTCTTGCAACTTATATCACAGTGGCAGAGACAGGCAATAATTGTGAAACACGATGATGAATGCTATGGTAAAAAAAAAAAGAAGAAGAAGAAGATATATTAAGAGGCTAATGAAATACCCACTTGGGAGATGATGGTGGCTTGGATCAAGGCAGTGGTGATAGAGTAAAAGAATATTTGAGTTCAGGATATAGTTTGAAAGTGGAGCCAACAGTATTTGCTGATGGGATGAATGAAGTGTGAAAGAGGTTTCAAGGATGACTCCTAGGTTGGTGGCCTGAACAATGGAAGGATGCTGCTAATTGATGGGGAAATGCTGTGGGAAGAGCAGGTGCGGGAATAGGGGAAATCAGCAGTTCGGCTGCTAGGCATCCAAGTACAGGGATATATGACCTGAAGTTCAGGATATACACTTTTGGGAGTCTTCAATTTATAGATGGTATTGAAAGCTATAGTCCTATATGAGATAACTAAGGGAAAGGTATATACATTGAGAAGAGAAGAGGTACAGAGACTGAGCCGCGTGGAATGAAGAAGAACCAGTACAGGAGACTAAGAATGAACAGCCAATGAACTAAAAGCAAAACCAGGGTGGGTATTGTTCTGGAAGCCACATGAAGATACTGTTTCAAGGATGAGGTCATGATCAGCTGCAAGTCAAGGAAGATCAAGAACAAAGATTAGCCACTGGGTTTAGCAACATGGAGATGATTGATAACTCTGACTTATCTAAGTTTTGACCACTAAACTGAAAAATCATTTCAGATCATTGTATCCTCTGGGACACCTTCCAACTTTCTTTTGAAAAATGGCCCAAAGCTTGCAAAAAAAAATGATAAAGTTTAGCTCTTTGATTCTCAGACAGACTGTGGTGAACTCAAGGGCAGGGGATCTTATTTATCTCATTATGTCTGGACATCTAACCCACTGCTTGGTACATAATAGATGTTCAGAAAATATTAAACATATAAATGAAGTGGATGTGATGTTCACTATTCAAGTCTTCTCCTTCTTCATTTTCTTATTCTTCTGTATACTGTCATCTGCCTTATAAATTTCTTCCTCAAAAGATGAAAGTTTTGACCTTTCATGGATCTCCATTTTTGATAAAATGAACTAATGAAAGAAAAGAAAAACATACAATAATTATTATTATTATTCCCTGAGAGTTTATTGTGTGCTTGGCACAAGACCAAGCATTTCACAAATGTAATCTTCACAATAACACTGTGAGGTAAGCAGTATTATTCCAACTTTACCATTTTATATGTTAAAAAATTGAGACTCAGGGAGGTTAAGCAATATGCCAGGGTTTTTGGAGTAGTGAGTGCTGTGTATTCACCAAAGCCCATTTCCTCTTCCTGCTGGGCACACAGCTTCCCAATCTCCCTTGCAGTTAGGTATGGCCATGCGACTGAGTCCACAGTGCAATGTGGGCACAATAATTTGCACCATTTTCAGGCTTGGCCCATAACAGCCTTACATGCATAATCCTCTCTTTCTGCCTATAGGACCCAAACTGAGCAATGTGTGAGACCTGGTGGAGCTACAAGATGGAAGGAAACTGGGAGCTGTCTACCAAGTAGGAACACTGATGACAGACTTTGTAGGAGTATGAAGTAAATGTATTCGGTGAAGTCATTGAAATTTGGGAATCTGTTACTGATTTGGAATTATTTACCATGAATAGTGATACAACTGAAAACTGGTAAAACTGAAAGCTTATTTTATGGAGGTGCAAAACTGGAGGTCATTGGACTTGGGGATACCAGGCATGAAGGGTAGGCATCATATCAAAGGGACTTAAGAGACTGTACAATACATGCTAGATGCTGAGCTTTCTGTCCTTCTTCCTTACCTGGACCACAGGATTCTGTCCAGATCTTTCCCCTTCAGGCCATGGGTAACATCCCCTCTGGGGGCTCTGACCTCCAACCAAGGAGAAAGACTGAATACTGATCAAGGGGATTTCCTCATACACAGTCTGATGAAGTCAATGGTGGTAAGCTCTACTGCTCTGTTGAGAGCTTCCAATTAGTTTTTTGATTCCTCCCTTTTATTCATAACAAGCAGCCAGGACTATCAGACATTAGGAAAGGCTTAACATGAAATATGGAGAGGATAACAAATAAACAACAGAGAGGAAACAGACATGAGGGAGGTGAAATGTCAAATCATCTTTCACGAATGTTCTTAAGAGAGATAAATAGTCGATGAATGAAATGAGGATAAGATGCTCTGAAATAAAAACAGAAGAAAATGAGTTTTGTGATTAAAAACATGAGGACAGAAATAAAAATCATTACAGAAGGACTGGAAGATAAATTTGAAGAAATATTACAAAAATTGAGCAAAAACACAAAGAAATAAAAATAGGAAAAACATGATGACAATATGAGAGGACTGGTCTAAAAGGAATTCTAGACAAAGAGATCAGAGAAAGATAAGAAAAGAGCAGAAACAATCTATGAAATAATTTAAGAAAATTTCCCAAGACTGAAGAATATGGGTTAACTGATTGAAAAAGTTGTCACTTAGTGCACGCAGGATGAAAGAAAAGAATTATTATGAAAGGTCTGAATATTGGAAACAAAAACGAAAAGATTCTATGAGTTTGGAAAGAAAAAAAGACTATATGCAAAAGTCCAGTTATCAGAATAGCTTTAGATTTTTCAACAACTGCATCTCCCAAGACTCTAAAGGTAAATAATATCCAACTGACAGTTGTATACCTGACCAAATTATTAATTATAATTGAGAATAGAATAGAGATGTTTTTAGATATTCAAGGTCTCAAAATGGAGCATATTCTTCATAAAATGAAAGAATAAATCGAGAATGAGGAAGACATGGATAAGGCACAGAGCAGAGCCAAGAGAGGAGAGGGTGGAGGGGAATTCCTGGGAGGGTAGTGAAGGGATATCCTGGGATGGCAGCTGTGTCTCCCCATGAAGGGCAAACCCCCAGCTCTGAGCAGAGGCACACACTTTGAGGTGGTCCACACCAAGTTCCTAGCTCACCTGAGGACAGGACACCCAGGAGAATCTGGTCTGGACCCTGAACTACAACTGGCTTGTCCTGAGCATAGGCTGAGAAAATTCTTGCTCTCTGCTCCAGGCCCTGCTCTTGGATAAGCTGAAGACCGTCACTTCAGCCACAGAAATGTTCTGCTTTGACCTGACCTTGAAAGCTAGACTTAGACCATGTAAATTCAGAGCATCCCACTCTCTTTAACTATCCTCCTTTCATATGTCTTGTTCTTGACCCGCACTGCAGCTGTGCCAGACAAGCTGTGGTGTTCCTGGAGTGAGCTCCTAGGTTTTCGAGGACTCCCTTGTGACCTTGCCCAGTGGCTTCGCTAGAAGGTGCTCTTGTGAAACCTCCGGGAAACTGAAGCCAGACCATGACTTAGAGACTCAGCTCGGGGGGTCTTCTCCTGTGGATCTCTATCTAACAGGGTCACACACAGATAGTGCTGCTACCCCATTTTCCAAAAGTCAACACATTATTCTTCCTACATAAGTGGGAGAGCTACAGAATATAGCTGGGGAATAATGAACATAGAAGGCAAGATGGTAGTTACTTCTGGTGGGAGTGAAGGGTGAAGGGAGGGGCATGTGACTGAGAAGGGACACAGTGGGTATGTAAGCAATGCTCTTTTTATGAACTGAATGGTAGTATGGGAATACTTTATTATCAGCATTTAAACTGTTCTGTATGTATGCTCCATTTCACAATTTAAAAACATGAACACTTGAGCCAAGTGACTGTCCAGGTTCCCTCCAACAATGAAGGCCTCTGATTTTATGAGGCTGTGCGTGGCATTGGATGAACAGAGTGAATGCAATGGAACAATTCATTGCAGGCCACGAGATGGCCGCTGAGGACAGCACTGGGATTTTGCACGAAGGTTTGCTGGTCCTAGAGGCAAGGGTGGTGAACTGCTGACGGAAAATTGAGGTCAGGGAAAACCCCATGAGGTCGGGTGATCATAAACTGTTTTCATCCTGGCATTGTCTTTCCCTCACCTGGCCTACTCTCAAAGAGTCCAGAAAGGTCCTTTGATAACTTATGTCAGATTGTTTCACTCCTCTGTTCAAAACTCCCCCCTCAAAACTTCCTCACCTTAAAGTTATTCGCCCAGAGCAATAAGTGATCAGCCCAGAAATGGAAAGTCTGTACAGAGAAGCGTTCTGGTTTCCTGTCCTCAAAGCAAGGCCGGTCATCTTTGGTTAAGGAAATGACTGGGGCCTTTATCCCAATCCTTACATTTGCATACTGTTTCATACTTGCATTTTACAAAGCACACATACTCCATTGGTTCACCTTCCTAATAGTTCTGGGAAAGGGACAAGTCAATGAATGAGGGCTCAAGGAAACTGTTTAGCTCGACATCACTTTTGCATGCTCCCCGACTTTCTGTGATGAGGGGAAAATTCTGTATTTACATTGACTGATACAGTTGTTACTAGCCATGGGGGCTGTGAACACTTGAGATGTGGCTGGTTTATTGTGTCTTAAAAAGTAGAATACTGAAGGAGGTCCTATATTATCTGTCCCCATGCCACTTCTGTGACTTCATCTCCAACTATCCCCCCTCCCCACCATTCACTGCGCCTCAGCCACTATAACCTGCTACTCTTTCTTTCATTTTTCAAAAATTTTATTGTTGTTCAAGTACAGTTGTCTACATTTTCCCCTCACCACTTCCCCCCAACCCAGCCATCCCCATCTTCCTCCCCTGATTACTCTTTCTCAAAAAGACCAGGCCTGCCCATGCCCCAGGGTCTTTGCACTTGCCGGCTTTCTTTGCCTGCTGAGCACTTCCTATTGATATCCCCAGGACTTGCATTCCATTTCCTTCAGGTTCCTGCTGAAATGTCACTTTGTGAGGCTTTTTCTGACCTTTCTTTGTGAAATTTCAACTTGTTCTTCCATCTCTAGTATTCCTGTCCCATTGTATTTTTCTCATTTCATGTATATATTTCTGTTCATTTGTTATTGCTTTTTCCCCTCCCCCTTTCCCCTTCCTCATGGGAATACAGGCTCCACCGGGCTGGGTTTATGTCTGCTTTGTTTGCTGGAGTAGTCGTGGTAGGCAGGAGGAGCATCAAGGCACCACCTAAGTCTTCCTTCTGGCTGGCCTGGTCTCAGGACTCCACTTTCTGGTCTCTAGCGTTTTGCATAAGGACGAATGAATGGTATGGCTAAACAGCCCCTGTTGACAAAGCATCTTCACCCTGAAGAGCAGGAAGAGCTCCATGCAAATGCCAAGCTCATTATTACCATTAGAAAAACACAAGGGCCCCTTGGAGTCCTGGGAACGGCTCAACCTTCCAGGCTCCAATGGCACCTTCTAGATTGCTTGAGCTGCCCTGTTGGCATGCTTTGAGCCCTCTCAGGCATAATTCAACCAATTACTTGACATGCATCCTCTTACTGCTTTATAATACTTTCATCGAGTTATGACTTACAACAGATCAGGACAAGCCTAAGTAAAAACAGAGATTTGCTTTTTCGGAGGAGTGTGTCCAAGCTGACAGCAGAAACAACACCAAATACCAGTTGGGGCTTATTGGGAAGTGTTCCTTCTATTTGATTTGGAAGGTTTTGTGGATCCTAAATAAGAAAAATTCTGACTCCTTCAAGCTCAGAGACTGAGATTGCTTGAATACCTCATTAGGGATGGAGGAGCTGGGCTGGTTCTCCTGGAAGAAAAGAAATGCAAAACCATAGCGAACACTTCATACACAGGCGAAGGGAAAATCCCCGACCTGCAACACTCTTGAACAGATCAGTCTGTTTATTATGTGCACAGCAGAGACATTGGTTACAAAGGAAAGGAAGCACACTCACAAAACTCCCTCACCTTAAAGTTATTTCCCCAGAGCAATAAGTGATCAGCCCAGAAATGGAAAGTCTGTACAGAGAAGCGTTCTGGTTTCCTGTCCTCAAAGCAAGGCCGGTCATCTTTGGTTAAGGAAATGACTGGGGCCTTTATCCCAATCCTTACATTTGCATACTGTTTTATACTTGCATTTTACAAAGCACACATACTCCATTGGTTCACCTTCCTGATAGTTCTGGGAAAGAGACAAGTCAACAAATGAGGGCTCAAGGAAATTGTTTAGCCTGACATCACTTTTGCATGCTCCCGACTTTCTCTGATGAGGGGAAAGTTCTGTATTTACATTGCCCGATATTGTTGTCACTAGCCACGGGGACTGTGAACACTTGAAATGTGGCTGGTGTGATTAAGGACCTGTTTAAACATTTTACATTTAAACATTTTAATTAACTTACATTGAAATAGCCACCTTGTGGCTAGTGGCTACCATATTGGACCACGCAAGAGTGAGTGACTCAGCAGAGACTCTAAGTAAGAATGGCTGATTCCATGCCCACAATTTCCTTGTCTGGGCAAGTTCTAATTAATGTTGCAAAGGAAGTGAAATTTGCTAAGAAGGCCACAGCTCATGGCAAGGGGAAAGTGCAATCAGTCCCAGAGGCTCTCGGTCTAGTTTACCTGGGCTCCGTCTCGCCAGTGCTTTTCATGCAGACTAATGCCTCCAGCTTGATTTTTACAGTAAAACACTGCATGAAATCTGGTTACCATTATGCTTGCTATATGATCTTTCTGTGGCTTCCATCTTCTTAGAACAAAAAGGCCTTAGCCTCCTAACATATGCTAGGATGATAAGCACCTATTTAATCTTTGTCACTGCAAAGAGAACAGACTATCTCCTTTGAAGTGAGAAAAGTTGCCTTGTGAATTTAGGCGATTCTCTTGGGGTGAGGTGTGGTGAGGAGGTTGGGGGCAAGTTGGGTCAGGCCTCATGTTTCCAGCAAAATCCCAGATCTGTGAATGGGTTGGTATTCCATTCTGTGCTGCAGGGGAAGGAGAGGGGAGACTCAAACTTAGTGGCGGAGAGTTGTTCATTTGTTTCTGTGTCAGCTTCTGGGTTCGGAGCTATTATTATAAAGCTCAACACTACTGATATTTTGGGCCAAGTAGGGTTTTTTTGGGGGGTTTGTTTGTTTGTTTGTTTTGCTTTTTTGCTCTGGGAAGCTGTCCTGTGCATGGTTGGATGCTTAGCTGCATCTCCGGCCTTTACCCACTAGAGCAGGACCCCACCCCCCCAGCTGTGACAATGAACAAATGTCTCCAGATGTTGCCAAATATCTCCCAGCTGCAGCCAGGTTGAGCACCACTACTGAAGAGTCACCTTACACGAATCGATCGGTCTCATAGAGCTCCTGTTTTGTTTGGAGTATTTTAAAACTTGGGTTCTTTTTTTATTCCCCTCCAAAGCCTATTGTTAATACTGTTTTTAACATTTAGTGGGGTTTGAGGAAAGCACTGAAAGAAAATCAAAACCAGGAAAGAAAGCAAGAGCCTTTAATGTCCCTCCCCTCTTTCCCCAACCCAATACTCACCATCCCTAGTGTTTCAAATAGAGCCCGCTATAGAGAATGCACTCAATACGTATTTTCTAGACTGTGTGCATGCATGATGAAATGCTAAGATACCGTGTCTTCCACTTGGGGACCTTGGATGGGGCAGACAGGGCCACACATTAGGTTCTAAGTGGTTAGATAGAAAGGCTGGGGAAGTTCCATGGGGTGAATCCAAATGAGAGTCTTTGGAAGATATTCTAGAGTCAGGATCCCAGAGATCAGCTACAAATACAAAGCTTAAGGGGTAGACAACCTAGTGGTTAACAGTGTGAACTTGAAGTTAGACAGACCTGGTTTGGATTTGAGCGTTTTTCTATTGTTTTGTATGTGACTGGTCTTTTTCTAGTCTTTTTCTAACCATGAAGAAAAGGTAGATCCAAAGGTAGAGAATCAGAAGAGAGTGGGGCAGAAGGCTGGAGCAATTCAGGAACAGAGGGGGAGGTCCCCCACGGTCTCGAGGGCAGGAACGGGATGCTGCCGAAAGATGTGAAATCACAGGAAGTAATCTTAATCTGGTGTTGTCTTAGGACTGGTTCCCTGGAAGCAGACCCAGAAGCATGATGATTTGCACAAGATGAATTTTAAGAGTGTGCTTCAGGAGAAACGGGAAAAGAGGTCAGGAAAGTAGATTGGAGAAGAGAAGGAAGTGGGTCAAGGTACATTTTCAGGCAGCGTACTGTTCTCAGCCTGATCCTGCGGGGAACTCTGGGGTGTAAATTGCATCTTGAGAGTTTGTCCTGCCTGCAGGCCAGGGAGGAGGGCTTCCCTACTCCCAACCGGCCACCCATTGGCTATAGGTTGCTTGAGAGGATTTAAACTCCTGGGAACTCCTAGCTCTCTGTGCAAATGGGCAAATGGAGGCAGTGCCTCAAGAGTCTCCCCCTAGAGAAAGTTGTAGATAAGAACAGTTAGAAGTAAAGCATACAGAAGCTTGGGATAAATATACAAAACCAGCACAAAACAGATGAGAAAGGACCTGGGTATAGCCCTGACAGTGTCTGCTCCAGGTGTTGAGGGCCCAGTTGAGCTGCTCCTTGATGAATAGAACTAATAGCCTTCAAGTGACGGTGAAGCTGTTGAGAGCAGAACTGGGCCCATTGGGGCCGATTGGAAAGACAGAATTGAGGTACAAAGCATGGCTTTGGAGGTAGTGAGACCTGGGTCTGTAATTCTCTTCAGGCATTGCTAGCCTGTTCCAGCTTCAGGCCCACATAGCTATGCCCTCATGGACTCTTGGCTCTTTTTTATGAATTCAGGATGACTGCTTTTCTGGGCCCTGGGCCTGGGCACCCCAGACTGGCTGGAAGGCCCAGGGCCCAAGAGATAGATGGTTCATAGGTTGGCTCGTGGTCCTCGCGTCTGTCATCTAATGACTCCATGGTGGCTTTTGCAGTAGGATAGGCCTGCACTCCAACTTTGCTCAGCCACTGGCTCTGGAACCTTGGACAAGTCACTTAACCTCTTAGTTTCCTCTTCAGTGAACTAAATCACGAACTCACATGGCCTCTGGACGAACGACATGACAACAGCATGAGCTGCTGTCTGCAAAGCACAAAGTAGGTGAGAAAAAAACGGTAAAAAGAAAGAATTTGCTTTCCTTTTTTGTTCAAAAATGTCTTCTGCTTTTGTTCTGCATATATTTGCATGCTTTTTGGGGAAAGCAGGGGCAAGGGTAAATAAAAAGGGAGGAACCCACATTTTGGGTTACTTTGGGGAATTAAATTTGTAATCACAGTAGCCACATTCATAAGAAACCACCCATGCGCTCTAGGTAAGTATAGCTTACATAATTAGCAGCACGACAGGCCAAGCCCGCCGCAACTGCTGACCCATTGCAAAGCCTGCCCTGCGGTCAGCCGCTCAGAATCTAGGGCAGGCAGAAGGCAGGAGAAGGACAAGGAGGGTCTGGGTGTCCCTGAGCTTTTACCTTGTGCGGTTGGCAAAGACAGCTCAGCATCTTGGAGATTCACATCCAAGATTGTTGCATTTTTATCCAAAGCCAGAACTTGAGATCAGTCACAGTTATTATCGGGGGGATTAACTGTTCCATTAGAAAAGGGTGGCCATTAACGGAGCCCCAGAGGCGGTCGGGATGGATTACGACCCAGCAAAAGGGTGGCGGTGTCCTGCTCTTAAAGGGCATGGAGGGAGATGGCATCAGTTTCCAGAGCTCTCTGAAGCTTTAGTGGACGTTTTCGATTTGCCCTGATTTCGAAGAGATTTATTTTTTCCTAAAAAAAGTGTTTGTTTGCAAAGTCTATAAAAGCAAGATGATTTATTATGGGTTCAGCTATGATGGTGATCCCTGGTCCAGTGAGTTCATTGCTTGTTGTTTTAAAAAATCAAATGCAAAAGAATCAGTATTTTGCTAAAGAACTCTCCTCTCCAAGTAGGTGATTTGTATACAGTATCTTATTTTTAATGGAAAAACTGGAAAGAGTTCCTTTAAAACAAAGGCAAACTGGTGGCCCAGTGCAGAAGACACCAGGGCTAGATCAGTCTCTGAAGCTGGCCATGCTGTCTTCATTAAAAATGGCCCAATCAGTCCTGAAGACCCTCACGAGGAGTGTGAGACTCTGCACGAGGAGCTGCCTTCTCCCTGGGGCACAGCCTCGCAGTCAGGGGTTGGCAAGCGTTTTCTGTGGATGTCCAGAGAGTAAATATTGTAGGTGTGCAAGCCACCTAGTCTGTATCGTAACTACTCACCTCTGCTGGGGTAGCACAAAAGTGGTCACAGACAGTAATAAATGAATGCATGTGGCTGTGTTCCAATAAAACTTTATTTGTAGCAACAGTTGGTGGGCCGATTTGGCCTGTGCCATTGTTTGCCATCTCCCATTGTAGAGGGTATACTGAAAGGGCAATTCTAAACTAATGACGTATTTAAATACTGACATTTTGATTAGGTTAAAGGAATGACTTCAATAGTGATCTCAATAATAAACTTTAAAATTATTTTTAAATAAAAAATAAAATACTTTTATCATGAAGAGATAGAAGAATACACAAAAACAGAAATAAAAATACACATACTGTGTTGCTGTAGACAGACCGAGTTGGCTAACTGACATCCGTTCACGTCCTTCTTCCTAGTCGCCCTCTGCTGTAGCGGTTGGAAAGCCACCATCCTCACTGTCCTGGTTTCCTTACTGCTAGGGATAGTCGAGTGGCTCGTAAACATTCAGTGGAATGTAAAGAGAAGTCTGGAAGCGGGTATTGGGGTGTACGGAGGCCTCCAGGATGGCTTTTCCTTTCCTGATGAAAGGAGAAAGCCACTTCAGGAAATTTTCCTTCGCCCCTTTTCTTCCTACTTGGGATATGAGTGTGATGGCTGGAGCTGGAGCAGCCACACTGCCATCAGTCTAAGCCTGGGTGAGAGGGAAGAAAGCGGGAGCCTGGATCTGCGGAGACATCTGTAAACTGAAGCTTGTCTGGATTGCCTGCCACATCGGAATTATTGTCGTATAAAATAGAAACAAAAGCCTGTCTATTTAAGCTATGATAGCTGGCTTTTGTTGAAATGTAGCCAAATATATCCCTCCATAGGATTACCAAAATCTTGCAAAATGGCCCACGATGGAAAACCCTGGTCTAAAGTCTTCTTCTTGTAGGATGTTCAGATAAATAATTAAATATTCAATATTAATTAATTAATATCACTATTCAATGCATAGGCAGAAGTTTTATTTTTATTTTTGAATACTATAAAATGAATATCTGTTTCAGGTTGTTCTTCTAGCCCAGAATAAAGCTTCCCTTGCATTTGGGAAGGTTTTAGTTGTAAATTTCAAAATGGGGTGGGGCTACTTAACATTCAGAATGCACTTTGGGGGTAAATACTTAAGAAAGTTATATTACTTTCCGACACTGTAGCAAGAATTGCTTCTCTTATTGAATGTATAGCATCCAAAGTGAAGTAAAAGTTTAATATTATGATAAATTACTAGCTCTGAGGTTCAGAGAAGCAGTTGCTACCTGGCAGAGATGGCAAGGCAAAGCTTCTACCTTGACATCCAGACTTGGGGGGGGGCAGGAGGCAGCCCTGATGTTTCCAGAGGCAAGAACACTTCTCTCTGGGCAGGTAGCTCAGACCCAGCTGTGTCATCCCTCCCAAAGCCCAGGCAGCTCAGCTAGCTGCCAGACTGCTACTTGGTGCATTCTTTGTTCACTTCCAGAGCCATTCCATGCTCTCTAAAACCACCCTTTACAAAAGCGATGATGATAATGCTCGTTTGGAATCTGTAATTGTGGCTTTACTGAACTGCGTTTAAAGCATAATATCTAAGAACAAAGACCGGTCACAGATGCCAAATTGCGATCCAAAAAAGGGTCAGGGGTCAGAGAGGCCTCCAGAGGCTAACTTCTGGTTGCACATATGCCTTTGCCTAATGCTTGGAGTCATCTTAAATATTTTTACATGAAAAAAATTCTGAAGACAAATGTTCAACTGAAACTGTGAAATTTCTGAAGCATATGTCTATCATGTATGAGCTACTTTGAAAATTAAATTATTTTGGCACTCTTTTTTAATTTAGAGAAGTTCCTTTTGGAGTTTTGGATAAGATTATCTTCTCCATATTTGGCTGATGGAAATATTTATGTATTTCCTGATTTTTTTAGGATGGGGGCCTGCAAACCACAATCCATGAACCAACTTGGGTCCATCCCTTTTTTTTAAAATAAATAAAGTTTTACTGAAACACAGTCATACCCACTCACTATGGATTCATTAAACTTCTTCAATAGGTGGATTTGTAGTTTTCATCATATTCAGAACACTTGGGCTGTTACTTCTGCCAATACTTTTTCTGTCCTAACCGCCCCCCCCCCCCACTCTTCAGGACCTCAGTCGTGTGCGTGGGGGACGCTGGGAGTTGTCCCGCAGACCCCCGCTGCTCTTCTCTCAACACTTTCTCTCCGTGTGTTCCATCTGGGCAGCTTCTATGATTACACCTCCAAATTTGCTAATATGTTCTTCTGAATGACCTGACCTGCTGTTGATCCGATCCAGTGTCTTTTTCATCTCTAGAAGTTCAATGCTTTTTAAATTTTTCATGGACAATTTTTTAAATTAATTTTCAATCACAGTTGACATACAATGTATTCATTTCCAGTGTACAATAGAGTGATTAGACATTTGTATGACTTACAAAGTGTTCACTCTGAAAAGGCTGCCAGTTTTTTTAAAGCATATATTTATTATTTATCTTAGGCAAAAAATTGTATGTATTTAAGGTGTACAATGTAATGTATACATTGTGAAATGATTACCACAATCAAAGTAAATAACATACCTATCACCTCTCATAGTTACCTTTTGGTTTGGTTTTTGGTGAGGACACCTGAGATCTACTCTCTTAGCAAATTTCAGGTATTAATACATTATTGTTAACTACAGTCACCATGCTGTGCATTCGATTTCCAGAACTTATTCACCTTATAACTGAAAGTTTGTACCCTTTGGTCTTTTTTTATACCTTCCTTGACTCTATGTAACTCCGGAAAACAGTTATAGTACGTACTATACAGGGTCTGGCAGGAGTAAGGCCTGCCTGAGTGTGGTGGGTAGGGAAATGATATGGGTGTAATAATTTATAGTTTTAATTTGAACATTTTACCTAAAATGTCATGTGCTGTGCTTGAGCATGATATTGTCATGTTACAGAATTACAGGCTTTATGATCTTGTAATAAAAGATTTTGTAATAAACAAGAGGCATTATGTGTGCTGGACCCTGTATAATGGATATAGTTACCATAACTTTTGCTGTTCTTATCTTCTAATTCTAACATCAGTGTCAGTTTTGAGTTCGCATCAGCTGATTGATTATTCTCATTATGTGTCAAAATTTCCCATCTCCACATGCCTGCTGATCTTTGACTGAATGCCAGATACTGTCAATTTTACCTACTGGTTGCTGAATATTTTTATATTCCTATAAATATTCTTGAGTGGGATATAGTTAAGTAATCTGCTTTTTTTTTTTTTTCAGATCATCCTTCTAAACCTATTAGGTCAAACCAGGGTAACAATATGCCAAGGGCTAACTAGTCCCCGGTCTCGAGGCAAGACCGAAGCGCTCCACCTAGAGCTCTATGATTGAGGAAGTTTTTCAGCTGGACTCGTGAGAAGAGGCACTCTTCCTTGCCTTGTGTGAATGCTGTATGCTGTTCCCTCTAATCCTTTTAGGTGGTTCTTTTCCCGGCCTCAGATAATTTTCTCAGATGCCTGCACCACTCAGGTGTCTGCTGAATAGTTAAAGGGAGCCCTCTGCAGATTTCTAGAGTTCTTTTTCTGAAACCCTCTCCTTTCTCTCCGGGACTGTCCTGTGAGCTCGGCGTCCCTCAATTTCCCTGGATTCTCAGCTGTGTGTCTTCAACTCAGGAATTTGCTGGACACTGCCTTGGCCCCTCCTTCCCGCCCCATGGCCTGGAAACGCTTTGAAGACAGGGAGCTAGGGAGATTATTGGCTCATCTTGTTTGTTTTCCATCTGTCCTGCATTGCTTGATGCCCACTGTCTTGAAAAGCATTGTTTCACATGCCTTGTCTGGTGATTTGTGTTGTTTCCTGTTATTCCATCGTGACTGGAAATGAAAGTCCTCCACCAGAAGAGTGTTAAAGCCAGAAAGAACCTCAGGTCATTTAGGGCAATTCTTCTTTTTATGGATGAGAGCCCTGAGGCTGAGCAGATTCCTGTGGTCCCGATTAGAAAAAGCCTTAAACTTGGTTGGGATGCTATGTTCCAGCCTTGGTGCTGTTATTAACCAGTTGTGTGTGTTTAAGTAATTTGATCAAACAGTAAAAGAATTGCTGCTGCTCCTTCTCTTGCTTGTCCTGCTTTCCCTTGTCAGGAGCAACTGAAAAGACTTTACCAAACACTGTTGATTTTAGTGGATCCACAGTTAGTTCCTTCCGGGTCATAGTTCAGAGCTGGTTAAAAATGTGAGGGTGCCTCTACCGATGCTGCCCCACTGAGAGATGACAGTGGACAGACAAGAGGAAATAACTGAGTCATTTACTTTTATTTTTTTTAAAGATTGTATTTATTTACTTTTAGAGAGAAAAGGGAAGGGAGGGAGAAAGAGAGGGAGAGAAACACTCATGTGAGAGAGAAACACTGTTCAGCAGGGACTGAACCCAAAATCCATGGAATCACACTGGTGACCTTTCGCGTTGCAGGACGATGCCCGACCCACTGAGACACACTGGTCGGGGCCTCAGCCTTCATTTAGTGTAACCACTGAGTACAGAGCTGATAGCTTTCTAGACCTCACCTGAGCGCTTAATAAAGCAGTGACATGCATAGAACGTATTAAAAAGTTCCATCCATTTAGTATTTTCACAGTCATCTAAGCGCTCTAAAAGTGTGCTTAAATTGAAACTTATAGTTATTAGAAATTTTGATTAATAGGACACTACCGTGTGTATCTGAGTCGCTATGTATGGCCATGGTGTCAATAGCAACCCCCCAGAGGCCCCCATAAATAACCGCCATGCACACCTTTGCTTCGTTACTTCCTGACACGTTGGGGCATTTACCACAATCTGAACTCCTCTGGTATACCTCTTTCTTCTTCCTGTCTACTCACTACCCTTACCCTCTCCATTTGAGTGTCAGCCGGGCCTCCTTCCTGCTGGGGTTAGTGTTCCCCACAGGGCCTGGCCCACAGTGGGCCTCGGTGGAGACGCATTGAATTGATGAATGAGAGGATGAGAGGCTTCTGCAGGAATTCAGCACAAGTAGGATGGAGCAGGACAGTGAGAAACTGAACGTGGGTTTGGAAATTTTGAAGCCAAGGTTGGTTCTAACATGAGCTGCGTTCATTCATTTAACAAGTATTTCCTGAGAACTGACTCTGTTGGAGGCTCTGGGACAGGTGCCAGACCTTGGACAAGTCCCTCAAACCGCCTGGGCCTTCTTTTCTCCCTTGCAGATGGAGACAGTGAGACCTACCTCACGAGACAGTAATGTATGTACAGCTACTCTGCGCGCTGCAGCAGTCACGTAAATGTAAGCTATTCTAGACTACTTTTATATAACTTTCTTTTAAATTCCTAATCCTTCTAGAAGGGTCTTCATGACCTCAGTCTGGGAAGATGCAAAAGGCTTCCTATATTTATTATATAAGTCTCTGCTGACATAAGCAACCATGGTGATTGTTCTTCATCTTGTAAATTTTTCTTTGGTGGGAGCATCCTAAACCTTTTGGATTTTCTCAGGGAAAGATAAGATGTCTTCATCCTCTCTTGACACCTCTCCCTGAGATATATGAATGTAGGAGGCCTGCTTGGAAGCTGGCCTCGGGGGAGGAAAAGAGGAGAAAGGAAAAGTTGGTGTTTGCATGTTGCCTTGGTTACAGCCATCGCCTCCCTTCTGATTAGGGCCTGCCCTCCCCAAAAGCCTGGTTTTAATTTCCCCTTTGAAATGCAAACTGGGCCTTATTGCCAATTTCGTTTTCACTGGTCAGCTGTTTGGCAGATTCTGGCCCCCTGAGGCCATTTCTTTTGCTCAGGCTACTCACTGGCCTTTTTGCAGTCACGTCTCTTTGGTCTAACAGTTCCTAGGTGGGTTAGGATGAATGGCCTTATTACAGCTGCTCCCTGATCACCCTAGAAAGAACCACTCTGGCCATGATTGTAGGGTGGGGTAGGGTATATGAGATAAGAAAAGAATGTGATGAAACCCTATTCTACTGAATGAAATACCCCATGTTTTCATAAATGCATTGCATGGCCAGGAGGGTGCCAATACTCTCACAAGTTGAAGGGGAGTTGGTGTGAGGGAAAGAGTGGAGCTGTGGGTGCTGGAGGGTTCCAAGAGCCGGGCTGCACTCTGGGGCAACACGGCTTGGTTGGCTGTATGAATCTGGCCGGGTTCATCATCTGTCAGATGGATTTAATTGCCCATGTGCCTGAGGGTGTGGGGAGCTACTTATGGGGCAATATACCAAGGGAAGGTTTTGAAGGCCAGTTTGTGTTGGCAGAGAGGTACCCAGAAGGAGGTGAATATGCAATCGTCAGACTAAAAGAAGAGATGAAAGCAGCAGCCAGGAGGTAGAACAGGGCATTCAAAGCTGGGAGAAAAGGAAACCTTAATTAGAACTGATGGGTCTCCGGAAAAGTTATAACCAGAGAGAGGGAATGAGTGGCTGGTGATGAAAAGGGTGAGAAAAGTATTTTTAAAAGGATTTGAGAGCAAGATATGGGGTGGAGAGGCAGGGATTCAACTCCCTGAAGTCACAGAGGCTGGGCACCCACTAGGGCATTTCTTGGCTGGAACCCCGGGAAGATCTTTCCACACTGTGCTTGGGTGGGGAGGGGGGTGCAGATGTGGCTTCCTTGTTCTGGGAAATCAGGTTAAACGAGGATGTTGTGAAGACCATATTGATATATGTGACCATGTCTTGGAAACTGTAAAGCAGTTCAAATGTTTGTGATTATTGATGTTTATTCTCTGATAATAGCAAACACGTGCGTTATTTCCCCTTCCCAGGCCCCCGGGAGGATCCTCTCCTGCCAGCTGACCTCAGTCAAGTCCACCTCCATCCATTAGAGAGGTTCTAGCAGTGGAACCTACAAAGTGAAGGGGTCAGCCCCTCCAACTTCCCCCTTCCAGGGGTCTCCTCTGTCCTCATGCAAAATTGGAAGAGGCCGGAGAGGAGTGGCCTTTTCTAAGCCAAGAAACTGTCCTATTGAGCTTTTCCTGCAGAGCAATGGGGCTCTTCTCAGCCTTCGTCCACATAACCAAAAGGGGCCTTGGAAGAATTCTTCCAAGAACAAAACGATTTCTTGGAAACCGACTTGCTATCTTCCCCATTAGAGATACAGTTGGCAACTCAATAGCAACCTCCCTTGCTAAAATGAAAATCATTAAGTTCTGCACTCTGATACGTATGCAAAGTACCAGGCACTATTATCAGTGATACTAAGGTGAAGACGTTCAGGTCCAGAGCAGGTGAGTAACTTGTCCAAGCTCACACAGCTAATAAGAGGCAGGACAGGGTTTAACCTCTAGGCTGTTTCTTTGCCTCTAAAGTGTCATACTACCTTTGGGGTGTTATCTCAATGACCCCCACGTCTTCACCCTATTTCTGGAAGAAAGAGTATGTTCTGTGTGAACTGGGCTGTTCAGTATTAAGTCAAGTGTGTTAAGTCTGGAGCACATGGTAAATAGTGTTTAACATTCTTGAACTGGAGATCTGGCCATCTTGGCCCGCTCCCTTTGATGGGAAGTTAAACATTAAGGCCGTAATAATAGACTCTGCATGTCTCAATAGAGATTCAAAGCTAGGCATTTTGCACGTGCACAGGAAATTCTTTAAAAAATAACCAAATATCAGGAGTTTATTTTTTATGCTTAAAATAAGTTGATTTATCTTCAAAAGTTCCCCTTTAGATCTCTTCTCAAACAGTGTATTTTTCAGATGTCTCTAATGTTAATGTCTTTTCAACCAGCACGTGGAAGACACAGGCCCACATCACCCACGCAAGCTCGAGCCATCCTCTTCTCTCCCCTGGTCGCGGCAGGAGCCTCCACCCAGTCTCCCCGCCATGCTGCCCCTCCACTCCCACCTGTTACTGGTCTCTTCACCCAGTACCCAGAATGAGCCTTTCAAAATGGGTGTCAAAACAGTTCACGCCTTCCCTGCCTACTTTTTCTCTCTAGGTGTTTTCATCTTTTCCGCAGTTTGCACAGCGCATGTGGAGTGCCAGGAGCTGTTCCAGGTGCTGGGAGTATGTCAGTGACTAAGGAAAAGATCCCAGCCCTTGGATAGAGGGGGTGGAGGATAATACAGTAAAGATAATAAATAAGGGGAAGAAAGCAAAGACTAGAAGACAAATAAAGCAAGAGAAGGGGATCAGAGTACAAGAGTTGGGGGTAGGGGCGGGGAAAGCCTTTCTGACTTTTAAATAGGGCAGCACGTCAGACCACATCGTGAAAGGGTCGTTTGAACTCAGAGCCCTCCAGGTGCCTTGCATCTCACCCAGAGGAAAAGCCAAAGGCCTCACAATTGGCTGTAGGTCTCCAGGATCTAGACACCACCCAGCTTTCCTGTCCCCCTCCCCTGAGGCTGCTCCCCTAGATCAGTGGTCCTCAAACTTCTGTGGGCATCACGTGGAAGCCTCATCAAACCAAAGATTGCTCACACTGGTGAAATACAAATAAAGTTTGCAGTTTAGTCAGCAGAGTTGTATCAGTGTTCATCTTAGTTTTTTAAAAAATTGTATATGATCATGTAAGATGTTAACATTCAGGGAACTAGGTGTAAGGGGAATCTCTGTAGTAACTTTATAACCCTCTGCACATCATAAATTATTTCAAAATAAAATTTTTTTAGATTCATGATATTTTATTTTTTCTTTTAAATATATTTTATTGATTATGCTATTACAGTTATCCCGTTTCCCCACCTTTATTCCCCTCTGTTCTGCACAAACCTTCCCACCCACATCCCCCCCCATTAGTTCATGTCTGTGGGTTGTACATACAAGTTCTTTGGCTTCTACATTGTCTATACTATTCTTAACCTCCCCCTGTCTATTTTCTACCTACCATTTATGCTTCTTATTCTCTGTACCTTTTCCCCCTCTCTCCCCACCCACTCCCCCACTGATAACCCTCCACATGATCTCCATTTCTGTGATTCTGTTCCTGTTCTAGTTGTTTGCTTAGTTTGTTTTTGGTTGGTTGGTTGGTTTGTTTAGGTTCAGTTGTTGATAGTTGTGAGTTTGTCATTTTACTGTTCATATTTTTTATCTTCTTTTTCTTAGATAAGTCCCTTTAACATTTCATATAATAAGGGCCTGGTGATGATTAACTCCTTTAACCTGACCTTATCTGGGAAGCACTTTATTTGCCCTTTCATTCTAAACTATAACTTTACTAGATAGAGTAATCTTGGATGTAGATCCTTGCCTTTCATGTCTTGGAATACTTATTTCTATCCCCTTCTTGCCTGCAAGGTTTCTTTTGAGAAATCAGCTGATAGGCTAATGGGCACTCCTTTGTAGGTAACTGTCTCCTTTTCTCTTGCTGCTTTAAAGATTCTCTCCTTATCTTTAATCTTGGGTAATGTAATTATGATATGACTGGGTGTGTGCCTTCTTGGATCCAACTTCTTTGGGACTCTCTGAGCTTCCTGGACTTCCTAAAAGTCTATTTCCTTTGCCAGATTGGGGAAGTTCTCCTTCATTATTTTTCAAATAAGTTTTCAATTTCTTTCTCTTCCTCTTCTCCTTCTGGAACCCCTATGATTTGGCTGTTGGAACATTTAAAGTTGCCCTGGAGGTTCCTAAGCCTCTCCTCATTTATTTGAATTCTTTCTTCATTCTGTTCTGGTTGAATATTTCATTCTTCCTTCTGGTCCAAACCACTGATTTGAGGTGCCGTTTCCTTCCCATCACTCTTGGTTTTTGGTATGTTTTCCTTTATTTCACTTTTTATAGTCTTTACTTTTTCCTCTATTTTGTGACCATACTCAACCATTTCTGTGAGCATCCTATGAGAGTTTTGAACTCTGCATCTGATAGGGTGGCTATCTCTTCATCACTTAGTTGTATTTTTTCTGGAGCTTTGAACTGTTCTTTCATTTGGGCCATTTGTGTGTGTGTGTGTGTCTCAGTGTGCCTGTTACACAGTAAGGGGCGGAGCATTAGTTATTTGCCAGGGCAGGGCAAGCCCTGTGGCTGCGCTGTGGCGCTGTCTGTGGGGGAGGGGTCTGAGAGCCAACAATGCCCCTTCCTCAGCTCCTGGCCGGCTTTCAGGCACTTCCCCCACTACCCACAAGCAAATTGGGTCCTTCTGGTGCTGATTCCTGGTGGGTGGGTTCTTGTTCATTCTATGACCCTGTGGGTCTCCCCAATGAACTCTCCTATGAGACTTGGAGTTTCTCCCGCTGTGCCAACCCCCACAGGTTTTTTCAGTCAGAGTTTCTGAGGCTTTATTTTCCCGTACTGGAACCCTGGGTTGCACAGTCCGTCTCACTCCCCAGTTATTCCTGCTGGTTTATCTGCATGCACATGTGGGACCACCAGCTCCACCAGCCACTGCCTTGCCGTGAGTCCTTTCTACCTGGCTGGCCATCTCCGCCCCCTCCTGCTGGTCTGGATGAATGTGTCTTCTTTAACTTCTTGGTTGTCAGATTTCTGTACAGTTCAGTTTTCTGTCAGTTCTGGTTGTTTTTTGTTTTGAAATTTCTTGTCCTTTTTCTGGTTGGGGGAGGAAACACAGTGTATCTACCTATGCTTCCATCTTGGCTGGAAGTCTCAAAGTAAAACGTTCACACACACACAACCGGCTCCACCCCAGAGTTCCTATTTCCCCAGGTGTGGAATGGGGCCTGAGAATTTGTACTTTTCTAACTAGCTCCTTCCCTTCCCCCCTTCCCGTCCCCTCTCAGTGATGCTGACACTGCTGGTCCAGGGCAGACCTTGGGAAACCACGGCCCTGACTCACTCAGCTCCAGCCACAGTGACCTCCTGGGTCCCCCTGGAACAGCCCTGCAGGCGTCCACCCCAGGCCATCTGCACGTGCTCTTCTCCCTGCTGGGAGGCAACCCCCTGCACTCCCCCACCTCTTCCAGGTCTCCTCTCAACAGGGGAGCCTGCTCACCGGGTTTTAAATGACCACCCCACTCCTCCCCCAGGCCCCTTGGCCATCTCTGCGGCTTCCTTTTTCTTCCTATAGCACTCATCACCATGTGACACACTATGTATTCTACTATTTGTATATTTTTCTGTCTCTTGTCACCTCGGCTCCAGAAATGTAAGGAGGGCAGCTTCTCTGTCTCGTTCTCTGTCACTCATTCTTTTTGGCTCTGATCACAGCACCTGACCACAGTATGTGCTCAAAGACTCTATGTTTACCAGGTAACTGAAAGAACGAATAGATGTGGACAGTCTATGAGGAATGGCGTGACTGTGTGCCTAAGAGCTCAGACTCGAGACTCTGAAAGATCGGGTTCGGACACCTACTCAGCCATGTACTCCTTATTTAACTGCAGGCAGATTACTTTCCTCAACGAACATCGAGGGGGTCTCAGTTATGCCACTTCATAGGGAAATATAAAATTAAATATAATAATGTAGATAAAGCCCTTAGCACAGGTCTGGGCACAAAGTAATCTCTTAATAAATGTCAGCTAATGTCATATTTACACTACAGATTTGGTCTCTGTGATAATTCAAGCATGGCCTTGGTTAATATTCAACTTGTATAGGAAACCACTTCTTTAGAGTTAGTGAAAACGGAATAAGGCTGCTGCAGGTGGAAGTTTGTGCTCTCCTTCGCCCCTCTAATTCATGTGTTGAGACCTAATCTCCAGTGTGATGGAGTTTGGAGGTGGGACCCTTGGGAGGTGATTAGGGCATGAGGGGGAGCCCTCATGAATGGGATTAGTGTCCTTAAAAGTGGCTGAAGGGACTAGAGTTCTCCCCTGCCACCAGGTGAGGACACAAAGAAAAGAGGACAGGTCATCTATGAACTGAGAAGCGGGCTCTCACCAGACACCGAATCTGCCAGGGCTTTGATCTTGGACTTCTCAGCCTCCAGAACTGTGAGAAATAAATTCTGTGGTTTAAGCCACCCAGTCAATGGTGTTCTGTCACAGCAGCCTGACTGGATTCAGACAGGTGCTCTGGGTCGTACTTAAGCTACTAAGAGAAGAAACTGTTTTCAAATATGGTCAAACACTTTCAAACTATCTAGTTGGTATTCAAATAATCTCTATACATATTGCAAATCACTCTATCTAATTCCGAAATTAAAATCCGTAAGGACTGCTCCAAACCAGAAGTGGAAATGCCTAAGTGAACTTTGTTGACCTAGCTTATGTTAAAAATTATAAAAATATATTTTATTATTGATACACTGTAACTATATATAATCTTATATGTTTGATATATTCAATATTAATTCACGATATTATATTATATTAATATCGATATTATGACATAATATATCAACATACATCACTTTTAATGAATATAATATTGAGTTAATTTTATTTGCATAAATAAAACATTATTTTTATATATTTATATTTATGTTTATATTTATATATTATTTATCTTTATCTTTATAAATATACTTACTTGTTTATAAATATTTTAATTTATGTATAAATTTGTACATCACATTCCATGACTTAGAAATTCAGATGGGGCTATCTTTAAGGAGTCTTAATTGACTCAGCCTCTGTGGAGCTTCATGGTCGCCTGATTGCAGCTCCTTGCTTGAGGACGCACAGGCTCCTCCACAGTATTTACCAGGTGCAAGGATAGACCAGCTCATCCAGGGGCAGGTGTACCAAGTTGGAATCTTCTCACCTTTTCCATTATGCTCCTCTCAGCACTCACATCCTGGCCACAAACTCTTTAATAAAACAGCTTCTTCCATGGGGGAACTTCTTGGTTGGCAACCTCAGAACTGGAAAAGGTGGATATTAAGCCCATGCCACTGGCCTTGGAACGGTCAATGGAAGATCATAGACAAAAGTTCAGAGAAGAAAAGAATTTGACCTGCAACAAGTGAAGGGAGTCAGATTTCAATAGGACTGGCTCACCAAGTGAAAAAGCACAGAAGGCATTTAAAGAACAAAACCACAAGATCATCAAGGTCACCGACTGTATGTCAGACTCTTCGTGGTGGGAAAAAGCAGCGCTCTTACGTGATTCCCACGTGCAGCAAGGTTACAACATGGCTTCAGTCATCAGCACTGCATTTTTGTTAGTGGTACATGCTTATAAAGAAATGTTCGAACTTTCATTTATTCAGGGGGCCAGATCCAGACATAATTTTGTATTATGTGGGTGCAAACTTTGGGGTGCAAAGTCTGTGTGTACATTTCCCCCCCTTACTGAAAAACATATTATTCAAGTTTATTAATAATGGCGGTCAGTTTTGCTCCCATGAAATTTCCTTGGTTTAAAAGTTCAGCTCTTGCTCAGGGTACAGCCCCTGCTGCTTCTTCTCGTCAAGGGTTTTCTGTTCTCCCCAGCTGACCACCCATTGAGTGACAGTAGCTCCCATTCGCTGAGTGCCCAGGAAATGAATGCCTGGGACCCAACCTGGTCCTTCCTGTGATGATAGCTAGGATGTACTGAGCTTTACTTTGCTCCCTTCTCTTCTGTTCTAAGCATTTGGCATGTATTTTCTCATTCAATCTTACAACAACCCAAGAGATAAATACTGTTATAATCCCCATTTCACAGATTAGGAAACTGAGGCACAAGAAGATAAGCAACTCACCTGCTACCACACAGCAGGTAGGCAGAAGAGCTGAGATTTGAACCTGACTCCTTATCCCAGCTATGCTATGCCGTTCTTACTCTATTTGCATATTATTTCATTACATCCTCATACAACTTTGTGACATAAATGAGGAACAGAGAGTTAAACTCATCTGCTAAAATCCTACTGAAAGTGGCAGTGAGGATTTAAAGGACAGTTTTGCTATGAATAAACTTGAACAATACGTTGGAACTTTTTGTTCCCGAGATTTCCCAGTACATCCTCATGATGCCTACAGGACATCCTGGTTCCTGCTGGCCACCATGTGGTCTTTGGAGAGTCCATGTGGCTTGGTCCCATGATGTACGACTCACTTGGTCCCTCACTCCAGTGCTCAGACCCGTGAGATGTGTGAGTCCCTTGAACACATTGGGATGGAAGATGAAGGAGTTCTCTTTTATTAAAAGAAATCAATATATTCCAATGAGCAGTTACATATTTAGATTCAGTTTATTCTTCTCTTAGACACTTCCAATGTGCTCAGTCCTATTTTGCTGGTATGTTTCGGGGTTAGAAGGAGAGAAGAGAATTTGTCTAACATATAGCTGCCTCTTTCATAGGTGTTAGAATCTGTTTGAACAAATAAAAATGACATTGAGACCCAGGTGTGCTTTGGGCCATGTGCTATGGATAAAATGTGAGAGGGGTTGATGAAAGGGATTCTGGGGCTCCTGGACAGTCCTTTTTTGGGGAAGAGGACCTCAAAGGACATGTGGCATTTGGATGAGGGCAGGAAGATTCGCCATCCATGGACAATAAGGTTGAAGAGGAGGCCAGCACAGAAATGCACTTGATTGTGGTAAGAGGGAGACTGGCATTTCCTGAGACCCTCTCGACATGCCAGATGTTGAGCTAGGCACTCAATGTGCAGTATTTCGATGACAGTGGGATTACCCCCATTTTACAGGTGAGGAAACAGGCTCAGAGAGGTTAAGTAATCTGGCTTCGGCCAAACAGCTCTTAAGTGGTAGAGTGTGGTTCAAACTCAGTCTCAGCTGGTGCCAAAACTCATGTTCTTTCCACACTGCTAGGATTTTATAGAATTCCCAGCCTCCTGGGAGCAAAGGTCTACATACAAGGTGGGACCCAAAAAATCCTGAACTTACCCTCACGAGGGAGGGCCCTTGTAGGATACACTTCCCCTGCTAGGTTATTGTTCTAGGAACCCATCTGTATCAGTGTACCAGCTGGCGTTGTTGTGAGAGGTTGCATTCAGCTTCAGTGAATTTTTTTTGAAGATTCAAAGTATTTGCCCTTTTCATGACAGGTGATTTATGAGAACACCTGCCCACATCATCCTGAGTATTTAGCAGTTATTGACACAAAATGGTATGACCCCCTGCCCACCCTCCCTATTCACCCGATCTCTCCCCAAGTGACTTTTTTGTTTGTTTCCCTGGATGAAGAAAGTCCTCAAAGGGAAATGTTTTGCTGATGGGGAAGAGGTGAAACAAAAAAATGGCAGAACCACTAAACGGCAGCAAAATTGAAAAGTTTAAAAACTACTGTTTTGAGCCATGGAAAAAATGTCTCAGTAGATGCATTGCATCAAATGGAGAGTACTTTGAAGGTGACTGAAGTTTAAGTGTGTAAGAATAAATACACACTTTTTTAATAAATAAATTCCAGGGTTTTTTGGTCCCTTCTCATAAGCCGCTCATCTCCTGTGATGGTTAATTTTCTGTGTCGAATTACCTGGGCCACTGGGTGCTCAGCTACTGGGTTGACCATTGTTCAGGCTGGGTCTCCGGATGAGATTAACATTGGACAGGTAGGCGGAGTCCAGAAGATTGCCCTCCGCAGGTGGATGGGCTTCATCCAATACACTGAAGTCCTGAATGGAACAAAATGTTGAGGAAAAGCACTGGCCCCTTCTGCCTCACTGTCTTTGAGCTGGGACACCAGTCTTCTCCTGCCTTTGGACTTGGACTTAGGTCAGAATTTATACCATTGGTTCTTCTGGTTCTCAGGCTTTTGGACTTGGACTGGAAGTGGGGCACACCACCGGCTCTCCAAGCCTCCGGCTTGTTGACTTTGTGACTGCAGATCTTGAGACTTCTGGCTTTCCTAACCATGTGAGAGGCGATTTCTTATCATAAATCTATCTTATCTGCATCTCTCTCTCTCTTTCTCTCTCTCTTCTATTTCTCCAGACAACTTTAAAGACTAATACACTCCTTTTTGATCTCATGGCAAAAGCTGCTTTGGCTTTGGAGAGGCACAAATGCTGGCCCTGGCTCCTTGGAGACAGACGAGGGGGAAGCTGCTGTGCCAGGGCCTCTGGGGGGACAGATCAGAGGTCTGGACCCCACGGGTTAACTATGGTGCACAGACCATGGCCTGGTCTGTGCGGCCCAGCCGAAAACAGAGTCAGGGCCTGGAAGGAGAGGCCCCAGACTTAGCATGAGGAGGTAGGAGGGTATGCGAAGTTGGTGCTGCCCAGAGAAGGAGCCATCCTCTCAGAAGCCTCTGGGGGGCGCAGTCAGTTTGATTCCACCACCCAAGCAGTGCGCCAAGGGGTAGAGATACCTAAGTGAGTCCGACACAAATTGACGCTCACCAGGCTCGCAATTTAGTTTGTATGAATGGGCAAAGAGATAATTTCGGGACAATGTTATGTGCGTTACTGTGCCTTCATCCAGCCGGACTCTGCACTCAACGTCCACGTATTTGACCTTGCCTTTGCAAGATTGCTGAGTGCTGAGGGCCTGCTTCAGCATGGTCTCTGGCATCTGGCCGTGCCTGTGTGACCTATGATCCCATGACCCTGCAGTTTACGGCATGTCTCCTCAGTGGAACAGCCAGTCGTAAGCACAAGCCACGTCGCGTGGACCCACTGTTTGTTCCTGAGTGTGCGTTCTCAAATAGAGGACCACAAGCCCGATGATACATTCTGCAGTGAAGATGCGCTTTGTATGTTGACATTCTATTGGTCTGCTGTAGCAAAATGGATACTTGTTATTGCAAAATGCTGTCATCATTAATGATGGTGATAAAAGCTATGAATTTTAAATATAAAACACTTATCAGATCTTTCAAATAGTAAAGAGACAGGGTGATGCTAATAAAGATATTTTTAAAGGAGTGGGTTAGCTAGATAACTTGAAAAACAGGTTAATAGCCTTTTGGAGCCAACTGATGTTTATTAAGTTTGAATACATGACAGAATAAGAGAGATAATGCAGATTAGATTAGAATGCTAATGCTTGTAGAATTATTTCATAGACTAGTATTTATAACACTCTTTAAATAGCCTTTAAGAATCAGATTTAATTTTTTGATATTTATTTCCCATTTAGGCCAGGAATTTCTCAAGAAAAAGTTTTATTTGGAATGCTTCACCTCTTGTGAGGATAAATTAAAAAAATTAAAATGCCAATTTTGCCTCCTCGAAGAAGAAAAATCTCCAGAATCATGTGAAAGTACGTGGATGACAGGTCCTCTGCAAACCCAGACCCGAAGGCCACACGAAACAGGAGGGAAAAAAAGTGCATGGAGGACATCGAATTTCCTCCTGGTGGGTTGCTAGGCCTCTCAGGGAGGCCCAGCCAGGGGCCAGCTCAATGGTCTTAGCAAGGGAGGGAGCCCAGGTGCCAGGAGGTGCGGGATACCAGCCACCCTGCATCCTAGGGCAAAGGGCCTGCAGGGGAGGAGGTGCAGTCACCCCAGGAGTGGCCTGGGGTGCGCCAATACCCAGGGCAGGGTGTCCTGGGCCCAGGGAACAGGACAGGCCAGGACGCCTTGTGGAAGGAACACTGCAAACTCTGTGATGGCAGCACTACACGGCTGAGGTCCCCAGGACCAGCTGCCACACAGACCCACAAAGTCTTACTAGGGGAAGTGAGTTCCTCACGCCTCAAGGTTAGTATAGAAAAGACCTTGATCTCTAGAGCTGCGAAGACCTAACTTTTGATGCAGGCTATTGCTCGCTGTCTATGTGACCTCTGCAAGCCTCAGCTTTCTCATTTGTAAAATGGGTATAATAAAAGTAGTAGTAGTAGTAATAATACTAGCAATAAGTACATAACACTTATTGGGCACCCACTATTTGCTAAGACTATTTTATATATGTTATAGGTACTATTTTATTGAGATTCTACAGAAAGACAATCCTCTGGGGTGGGTCCTAGTATTGTCCCCATTTGAAAGGTAACAAGACTTATCTTAGAGGGCTGAGTTGGAAGGATTCAATGAGTTAAAATTTTTAAAGCGTTTACTGGTAAACAGTAAGGTACACATTAGAAGACATTCATCTATCTTTTTCCCCTCCCCTCCCCGTTCCTTTCTTTCCACACCCCTCCTCCTCTCCCTCTCCCTCTCCCTCTCCCTCTCCCTGTCCCTCCCCCTCCCTCTCCCTCTCCCATTCCCCACCTAGATTTTTCAGTTCTTCCCATGAGGGCTTTGAGACCCCCAGGGGCTGCATCAGACGGACTGGGAGCTGCCTGATGTTTCCCAGCCTTGGTTTACTTCTTGGTGTCCGGCTCAGTGCTGAGCACACGCTGGGAGCCGGAACTGCACATCTGGGCTGCACTTTTGGTGGAGTGTTCGTGGCCCCTGAAACTCTTTCTCAGATGTTCCTGCTTTAGGCCCCTCCGAGTGACCCACAAAACCCCAGGGCTCTTCTGAATGACGAAGGCAGTGATCAGATTTGTTTTTCCTCCCGAGCCCAGCAAATGAGTTTTCAGTGTGTCTGTCCCAGGAGGCTTGGATGTCCAAAACCACGTGGCTGTGACTGAGACTATTGAAGCTGGCTGATGTTGCAGTGGCAAACATTGTGCTCCCCTGGGAGCCGATCCCAGGAATGCCTGCCATCCGAGCAATGCTTGGTTTCAGCGACTCGAAGTGCTATTTCTTTGCATTCACCAGTAGCAGAGTCCTGCCTCGGAAGTAGCACTGGGCAGACTACTGAGTGGAGCAAATGTAATGGGCTGATAAGCTTTTCCCGATGCCAAGGAATATCGTCTTCTTAGGAGAGTCTCAGCATTTGCTCGTCTCCTCCGAATGGGTCCCCGATGGAGCGCCCTGTCCTCTGAAACAACAGGACCAGATCTACCCTCTCAGATCGGGTTACACTTTGAGCATCTGTCTCCCCAGGGTTCTGGGTGAAATTCTTTTCAACCTGCATTCTTACCGGTTGACAAGCCATGCACTGTCATCCCTGATGGATAGGATGGTGGGAGAAAAGCTACCACCTCATTAAGGGCACAGGTTAACTGGGGGTGATTGATTTTCCATAGCTCTGAGAAAGCCTACAAATCCTTTGTATAAACACAAGTTTGACAGTGAAAACAGTTTTCTCTTCCTCTGTTGAGGGCAGCAGACAGAGTCAATATTGACAAACGGACAGGTTTACTTTCCTAAGAGGCAGCAGCAGGTGAACGGTGCGGGGCAGAAGTGCTTGGATTGAGTCGTTATCAACAGAGGGAAAGGCAGTCTCTTTGGGCACCATCTTTGATGTGGTCTGTGGGGAGACTGGGGTTTGATGAGGCTGAGGTGGTTAAGCTGGAACTTTGTAAGGCAGCAAAACCATCTGGATGTTGACCCCACCCCTCCCCGCATCCCATCCACGGGAATTCTGGTGAGGAAAGCCTGAGGGGGAGCCCCGACATCCATTGTGTGTGTGCAAAGCTCCGCAGTGGCTTTGATGTCAGCCAAGGTGGTGAGCTTCTATGAAGAGCAAAGTGTTTGAGCTTAGCATGACCCTTGGTCCCAGCCATCTCCGAGTATTTTGTCCGGTCATGAGAGCTTGGGGACAGTGTAGGTGACGCAAAGATATTACCTCAGCCTAAAGCTTTCAAAATATGTAATTTGGACATTGCTAATGAAGAAAGCCTCATTAGGTACAAAGGCCGGTGCCCAAGTTGATTTCCAAAGGTCTTACTCTTGCCAGTCCCCACCCGACCACCCCTACCCTCCAGTGACCCCGCTTTGCCTCACTCTTCCTGGCTCACTGCAGGTTAGGCCCACCGCACTGACAGCTTCTGCTTAGGCCCCTGCACACACACTGTTCCCTCTGCCTGGGGGAACCCTCTTTATCCTGCTCTCCTGTGAGGCCTTCTCCAACCCCCCGCCCTGAAGGTGCACCCTGATAGTCTCTCTCCTCACTCTCTGCTTGTTTCCTTATTCATGAACATGGTTTGTTTTTGTTTATTGTCTCCCTCATCACCCCGGAAGTTCCATGAGAGCAGGGGCGTGGTTTATTTCCACTACTGTATCCTCAGAGCTTGGCCAAGGTCCCAGGACACTGCAAGTGTGCAGCAAGGTTTTAATCTGGGGACTGATGAATCCGTGCCAAGCCGCATGACCCTGACATCCGCCTTCAGCAGAGCCTTATAGACCACCACCTGACGTTTCAAGATGGAAGCTACTTCTCTAAGCAAGACACATTTAGGGTCTGAAGAAGGAGGCAGCGTCCCTAGTAAATGGTCCACAGGGTCTCCTGGCATTTCTTTGTCCTGTCCAGTCCAGTCAGCTTTCTCCTTCTTCACCCCAGGCTCCCACTAGCCCCCTCATCCACCTAATGCTCTTGCTTCCTTTTTAAGAAAATCATGGGCAGTTGGGAGAACTCCCTCACTGCACTTTCCTTTTCCTCCTTTCCATCGAACCCATCTTCATTTATGCCCATTTCCCCTCTACCCTGCAGTCTCTCAGAGGGTAAGATGTCTTGGGCTCAGGATGAGACCTAGTTCCGGACAGAGGGCTGGAGGACACCTTGAGTCCTGGAAGAAGCTGGTGGCCAAAGGGCACGCTCCACTCACTCCGGCTGCCTCTAGCAGCCTCAGTCTGCTGCACTGGCCTGCAGAGGAGATGAGGGGCCTGGTCCAGGCAGGGGCCACCACGGACCATCTCTTTTCCCTAAATCCTTCCTCCACATTCCCTTGCCACTAAGGCTCATGGCATAAAATGAAATCGGGTTCACCTTCAAGGTCGCTTGAGTCAGCTTTTAGCATCTCTTCTCAACCCAACATGCACACACACACCACTGAACAATACCAACAACAAAATCAATGGGGGTGGGGGAGGAAGAGAGCTCTTTCTATTGTTAGATTGAAAGATTTAAAATATAATTCAAATTAAATGAACACTTTATGGAAATGGCATTTAATAGCCATATCAGGTTAGCACAGTTGCATGGGATGGCAGGAAGGATAAGAAGCAAGGAATCTGGAACGAAACCTGATTTGTGTCCTGCCTCTACTGTTTAGTAGACTATGGTAAATCACTTAACCTTTGGTCCTTAGTGGTATAGTCTGAAAACTTGGAAAAACTCCTAATTTTCTGAGGGCTAAGTGATATTCTCTAAGTGAAAGTTTCTGGTAAGATCATAGAATAACATTAGGTAATATTTACTGAGTGCCTACCAAGTGCCAGAAATGTTTCCAGATGCTTTCTCTTTATTAACTCATTTAATCCTCACAACAGCCCTGTGGGTGTTGTTCCTATTTTACAGATGTGCAAACCGAGGCACGAGAGGTGGGAGCACGTGTCTGCGGGTGGAGACCCAGGACCGCAGACAGAGACGGGTCTGTAACTGCCTCTCTCGGTGAAGACTGCGCTCCTCATGTATGCTTCTGTTAGTCGGGCTTCTTTTCCTGCATTGAAATGAGCGAAGAGATAAAAGTGACATCACTTTAAAACCTTCAGCAAGAAACAGGCACGTGAAAACAGAAGAGTCTGTCCTGAGATTGAAGAAATAAATGGAGCAAATCATGTTTTCCAAAACATTTTGCCATAAGAGAAGTAGAGTGTGTGTATGACTGGGGCTGCCCTTTGTCATGCTCCCTCTCCACCCCCCTCTCCAGTGCAAAAGTGCCCTTTGTGGGAATGCGGCCCACGAAGGGAGCTCCCGCCTGTGTGGGGCAGCCCAAAGCTCTTGTGTTTCCTTGTCTTTCTGACACGGGATCGCTGTCGGTCCCCGGTGCCCTCTGCACTCGTGGGCTGCACCTGGAAGATGCCTTTCTCTTCAGCAAATGGTTAGAAGTTCAGACTTACATGAGTCAGCATTTCCAGACATTTACAGCCCTGGATATTTCCATTCATGCTTACTTCACTAGGTATTTGCTGCAAGTGTCTCCATCCAGTAGTGACATTTTGATGTGGCCAACAGAGTTGGCTTCAGATTGGCGTTTCCTGTCTTCACATAGTGTTTCCATGGCTCAGTGCTAACTGTGGCAGTGTGGAGGGTTTTAGCATCCAGATGACACCTCAGAGGAAAAATGCCTCTCTCCCCTTCTCACTTCCAGTCACCAGCACCTTTGACACTATCCCTCATCTGTTATAATTCTAATCTAAGTGCTTCTGATTCCAAAGGTTGGGCTTTAATTATTTTATTTATTTACTCATTTATCCATGAATCCATCCATCCATCCACCCATCCATCCATCCATCCATCATTTATCATCCATCTGTCCAACCAACCATAAACCAGCTATCCACCTATTAGTCCATCCATTCGTCCATCCATCTATCCATCCATTCCTACATCTACCTCTCTATCCGTCTTCCATCTACTCATTCATCCACCCATTTATCAGTTCTCCATCATCCGTCCTTCCATCATTCATCACCTGCCATCCATCCATCCATCCATCCATCCATTAAAAGCTACTAAGCACCCATTGTGATCCAATCCAATTTTAAGTTCTGGGAACCAGTAGCGAATCAACACTCAGCTCAAGTCTCCAAGGGGTCACTGTGTCACCTTTACCGTCTTTTAGATTTTACCTGCCCATGTGTTATCTCCGTGCTTCTCACACTTCACTTACCATCTGCCCAAATTTGCCACATTCACCTGTAACTTGTTCTATTATCTGCTTAATATCTTTCTTTAAATAACGTAACCTAAATTAATTTATTTAAGATAATATAAATAAGTAAATTGAACAAAATAAATGTATTTTGAAAGGAAGCTTTATATGACTGCTAACAGTATGCATTTGATATAAGTTGTACATTTTCATAAAGAATTCAAATAAGCATCTACCATGTGTACCTGTGCGTTATCTAACAGTGTCCTGGCTGTCACCAACGGTAACTACACTACACTGAAGAACTGAATTATTTCATGTTTCTCCTATGAAGCCACTCTGAAATTATTATGACTCCCATTTCCAGAGGCAAATTCTCAAAGAGGTGATTCTTAGTAAAGAGAAACTCTTGGTAAGAGTTGGAAGAATGGAACTCAGCTCTCCTAGCTCCAAGTGCAGCAATCTATGAGTGGAGGCCCATCCAAAGGTTGCAAAGTTAGTTGTTTCTGTGGCTACCAACATTTTGTGTAAATTAAATAGAATGTAATAAAGTATAGAGATCTTGGAGTGCATCATTCTTTGCGAGGGTGAGTAAGCTTTTGTAAAGCTTGATCATACCATCCAACGTGTATCTTACTGTGTGGGTTATGCTTTAACATGATTGAAAGTTACTGCTCTGCTCGGCCGTTCTGTTTGAAAACTGGCCTGCCTTGTTGGTACTACTGCTGGCAAGGAAAATGGCATTGCAAAACTCCAGGGATTATCCTTTATATCATCATCAAATTGGTCCCACGGCCTGCTTTTATGAAGGAAATTTTATTGGGATAGTCATACCCATTCATTTATGTATTGTCTGTGGCTGCTTTCATGCTGCAAACTGGGTTGCCAGGTTTAGCAAATAGAAATACATGGTGTCCTGCATTTTATCTGACCGCCCTAACTATAATGGCACAGTTCTATTGTGACAGAAACCATATGGCTCTCAAGAGGCCAAAAACACTTATTATTTGCACTTTTGCAGAAAAAGGGCCTATCCCTGATCTGTACGATGGTACCTTTGGAATTACTCAGTGCCCAGGCTATGCAGCTGTAGCTGGTGGCACTGTGGTCAGCCAGGGACCGCTTGGAAGTTGCACTTCCTTTCAACTTCTTGTTCTTCCATTGCGTTGCAGTGTTTGCCTCTCGTCATGGCTCTGAACCAAGAGTGTGTAAACAGAGAGAGCTGAGCTTTCCCTCCTCGGAGCTTTCCTGCTAATCTCTCCCAGTGCGGCCCTTTATCCGTGCTCCTGACCGCCCCCATCACCACCACCACGCTTCCCAAGCCTCTGGCCCCCTAGGACATGTGAACAGAGGCCTTTGGACCCCTTCTGCAATAAACCCTGAGTGACACCCTTAAACAGGGGAATGGGGCTTGACAACAATGTGAAAAACTGTGAAATTCTCCCAGTGCGAGGGGCCCAGCCCAGTTTTGGACAATGAATCATGGTCTAGGCCAAGATGTTCTCATTACAATCTCTGTTGACCTCCTTGGAGGAGTGAAAGCTGTTGCCTGAAAAATAGGCAGCTTCTCAGCCTCCTCCTCTATCATGGCCCTGCTTCACTCCATGGTGGTCTTATTCCCCCTCCACCTTCTTCCTGAGCCATTGCCTCACCCAACTGGGGGGACAGGGGCCTGGTCTGAGGCCTACCCATGTGCAAGAACTAGAATGACAGAAGTGATAGCTCAGCTCCTTGCCATTTTAATTTCCTTATTATTTCTTTTGCTATATATTTTTGAGTTCAGAACATGCCTGGAATGATGCATTTGACTTGGGAGTCCCACGTCAAGGTGAACACCATAGCCAGAGTGGTCCAGAAGAAAGTCAGAGTGGGCCAAGTGTCTGGATACTGGTTTGTTTGTTTTTTTGAGGCATGTTTGAGTGAATTGAGGTTTATAGAACATTCATGTTGGACGTAATTTCTATTTATCACCATATATAGGTCCTTCATATTATACTTGAGACAAGGATATGTAAAAAAATACCACTCGCTCTGGCTGAGTGGTTCAGTTGGTTGAAGTGTCATCCTCTATACTAAAAGGTGGTGTGTTCAATCCCTGGTCAGGGCACAAACTTAGGTTGCGGGCTCCATTCCCAGTCAGGGCGACTATGGAAGGCAAACAGTGTTTCTCTCTCACGTCGATGTTTTTCTCTGTCTCTCTCTCTCTCCTTTCCTCTCTCTGTCTAAAATCAATAATCATATCCTCAGGTGAGGATTATAAAACAAAAAAAGTTTTTTAAAGACTGTTCAAAATCTTTGTGAAAAAAGTGGCTCCATGATGCCCTGAGAACCTGGAGTGACGGTAGGTAGTCTTCCACGTCGCCGTGGGACGAAACTAATGAGCTCTCTTTGTTTTCCTTTTCTAGCTTTATCATTGTCATCTTTGACATCATTGTCATCCTCCACCCAGTGTGTTCTTGGTAACTGACATTTGTAGAGTGCTCACTGTGGGCCAGTGACTGGGGTCAGCGCCTCACATACATCACCTTGTTTAAACCTCACAACAACCTTATGAAGTGGAGACGGCGGCTTTGAAAAGTTGAGCCACACAGTAGTAACAGCAGCTTAGCCCTGGACTACAAGTCTGTTTGATGTTCTGCCATTGTTTGTCTGCCATTGGCTCTGTCTGGCATAGAATATATCTGGCACATAGTATGTGCTCAGTAAATATTTGTAGAGCAAATGCTTATATGACACCAAAGTTGATGCTCTCGACTACTTTGCTGGTGGATCTCAAACTTGACTCATCATTAGAGCTGTTTCTAGCGCTTTTCAGAATGCAAATGCTTTAGGCCCCCATGGAGATTCTGAGCTGAGGCTGAGGAATCTGATTTTTCATATATTTTCCACCAGATTCCGATGCAGCCAGCTCAGCCCCAGGCTGCAGACAAATTTGGTGTCCACTGCCGCCACGCTATACCACCTCATGGAAAAGAACTCAGTTTTTTAATACTTCTGCAGAACAAATACAACCACAATTTATGTTTCACAATTTGTGTGGTTGAACTCGTGTCCTTCTGACAGACCTTTCACATTTCAGAATGCTACAAGTCTTTTCTGAAATATCAGAACATAACATTGGATCTTAGGCGTCAACTGGCCCTTCCCAATGTTGCACCCAAAAGTCTCATAGCTATTTCTTGTTCTTAGTCCAATTATCCCTCTACTTAAAAAAAAATCAGCCTCCCTTCTTTATTCTACAGGAGAGAGGCCACAGGGGGTGATTCAAGTGCCTTCGAATATCAAGAATAGTTACCCCCGGAATAAGCCTAAGACTGAAGCCATCTTAAGTCTTGTTTTGCCAGGAGAGTTCCAGTTTATCTGTATCATCCTGGTGTAATTGTCAATAGTGCCCCTGTTTAGTCTTAAACATGAATCTGGGTATGGAGAATAAATAATGTGGCCATTCTACCTAAGACCAGAAAGAAAAAAAACACTACAGGAAGATAAGTTTCTGTTCATTACAAGAAAGGAATCTCCATGAAACATACAAAACAAATAAATAAATCTGCCCCCCAACAAGTGATCGGGCTGCCAAGCTGGTAAGTGAGTTTCCTGTTATTGGAGGTGTTAAAAAAGAAGGGACATGTCTGTTTGTTGAAGATGATGGGAAGGAAGTCAGGCTTCAGTGGATGACCTTGGCGGTCCCTTCTGACTCATGTTCTGAATTCCCAGGGGACAGCAGAATGCGTGGTGCCTGAGCTGTGGTCAGAGCATGTGTCATGCCCACGCCCACACCCACACCCACATGGAAAGAAGTCAGGAACAGCAGGGCCTGCCCTCCTCACTCTTGAGTGGAGGGACACCCCAAGCTCGGCAAGCACATGATGTTTTCCCAGTGCTGCAGAATTGGAGAAGGCTCGAGGTATTTTGGATTTGGGTCTTAACATCACACCCAGTGTCCGCTGCTGAGCAGGCTGGGCAAATCCTCTGGGTGTGGGTGCACAAGGATGGCCTTCCTTTCCGGGGAACCAGAGCCACATCTGCTCCCGTCCATCCGTGTGAAAAGTGAGTATAGTTCAGGCCATCCTCTGCTCTCCACCCCTTCCACCCCCAGGTCGCTGGGCAAATGTCCATTTGACCCTTGGTGGAGTTTGACCCCTGTTCACACTGAGTATCTTAGAGCTGTGCGAAGTGTTAGGGAGTTTCCCAACATTCTTCAAGGAAGTTATCACTTCGAGCCCTGCCCTACTTCCTATTCTCTTACACAGTTAGAAACTAAGGCAGTAGCCTCTGTGAATTTCCCCGAGATCGCACATCGCATGAGCGTCAGGGCCAGGCATCCAAACGCAAGAGCTCCCAGGAGAGAGCTGACTGCAGGATCACGCATCTTTCCGAGGGGATCCAGCGGGCAGAAGCAAACGGTGCAGATCCCCAGGCTGGGACACTTTTTTGTTGTTGTTATTGAAAGTCGCAGTTTATCCTGTTATAATTAGATTAGGAGGACAAGGAAGAAGCCACAGGTAGCAGGAAGAAGCAAGAGTCCTCTAGGGTCTGGTGTTTGATGAGCTAGGTATTCAGTCACTGTGCATTTCCATCGTTTTCTCATCGAAGAACATACCTCAGAGATTGAGAACACGCATGCCTGATGCCAGGTAACCCGATGTCCCATAAATGCGCTGCTTGAAGGGCTTTTGTTGCCACAGTAGCTGGCTGTGCCCCCAGGCAAGGGGGGTGCTGGTCTGTCCCTGCAGATCTCTATCCTGGTCATCATCGCAAGGAGGGCACTGCCATGTGTTCTCAGCCCAAGTCTCTCATCCAAGGGCATGGGTTTGGTTGACAACATTGTGCTCAATACAACTTTGTCCTTACAGCTGTCGTTACAGAGATATGATGACTGATTTTGGCCAAGGAACCTGGTGGATAGCATGGAAGGGACAGGTAGCCAATTTGTCTGTGACATCAGGATGATTTGCAAGTTCTCCTCCTGTTGGAAATGAAGGAGCTGAGTCCAGCTGCTCAGTGGAGACACACTCTCCCCACAGTCACCTTGACTCCACATCAGAACCCCAGCAGCACTCACTTCTGGCCCCTGACCGTTGAGGGGTGGAGCCCCCACTTCCTGTGATGGGGTTGTGTGGCTGCGGGCTCAGTGGTGGTCTTCCTGGGCTCTCCCTCCTCAGACTCCTTCTCAGGCCCTTTCCCCTCTTTGGGCTGGAACACTTTTTGCTGTTACAGAATTGAAACTTCCGGTGCTCTTGGCTGCACCAAGTCGGGAAAGAATGTAAAACAGTGTCAGGGAGCAGGTTCGGTTTTTGAATGAGAGTCAAAAGGATGATCTGACTATGTCTGTTAATCACATATGCTATCTGGAGATTACTTTGCTCTTATCACTGGACCAGTAGTATCAGCATCTCCTGGGAACTTATTAAAAATACAAAAATTCTCAGGCTTCTCCCCAGACCTTCTGAATCCGAAATCTGTGCTCTTCTGGTGGTTTAGATACATATTAGGTCTGGGGAACCATTGCTCTACCGAATAAAGTAGGAGGGCACAATTGTTCTGTACATACAGGGCCTCTAAGACATGACTTCCGGTTGTGTCTATCCTTGTCTCCTTGTTGCATGCTGTATTTTCTAGTAATACTAACCTGCTTGTAGCTCTGTGCACACATCTCGTCGTATTTACCCTCTGTGCCTCAGCTCATGTGATTCTAGAATGATTACTTTCTTTCTAGAATACTATTCCCAACTTAAAAATGAAAAGTGAGTCTGGCTAATTCTCAGCCAGCCTTGAAGATTTGGCTTTGGTATCTTCTCCTCCCAAGACTTTTTTGAAACCCCAGATTGCTTCAGGCAATTGGGGACCACTCCTGGGCTGGGGTCCAGCCCGATGGGTGTGAGTGAGATGAGTATCTAAATACAGACGTATTTTTAATTTTATCAAGAGGAAGGGAAGAATGGATCTTTGATAGCCAAAAGCAGCAAATAGCCAGTATTCTTGGTTTACAGATGGCTACACTCCCCTGGTTTCTTCCCAAATCCTTATGTACATTTCTGTAGTCACACAGACTCTTCCGTATTGGAAATACTCATTTCTCTACATTTCTCCTCATTAAGGAGCCAGTTCCTTGAGGGTAGAGTCCAGGCCTTATTCATTTTTAGGTCCTTAGCCCCTAACACAGACACTTACATTTGGTAAATGCACATCAAATGCATTGATAAATGTAATTGAATGAAGAATGCTTCCTTCTCGCTTAATGGAAAAGTCTATTTCCATAGCAGCAGGAATAGAATCCCTGCTAGAGACCAGAAGTCAATCTGTCTCTATAAATTCCAATTCCAATGCCCGGGATTTCCACCCAACAGATGCTTTTTGCATTGTGAAACACCCAGGCATGTGGGCTGCCTGGATTCACGTGTTTGCTCCATCCTTCATCACTCCATTTCCTGGGAAGAAGCGAGAGCCTTGGGGGCCGTATGCTCGCTGCACATGTTTTCCGTTTCATGTTTCAGCCAATAAATGAGAGGGCTCTCTCACAGGCCACTTAACATGTATCACAGACATTTCCTTAGACAAATGGTCTCTTCTTCTTCCTCTGGGAACCCAAAGCCTGAATGATCTACAGACCCGATAGGGATGTAGAGATGGGCTTAGAACACCCAGTGGCTGGGGGTAGAGCATCTTTTATTGAACTGTGGGACCCGAAGGTGAGCAGTCTGACCTCACATACATCACACTCTCACAGCCCAGGTGGGTGGATAAGACTGGACATCTGGGGCGGCTAACATCTGGATGACCACACCCATGGAATGACCCTGGTATCAGCTGGGGCTGGGGCTTCTGCTCACTTCTTTTCTTTCTACTCCTTTCATTTTGCTTCTAAAATTTTAGCTGTCTCTGAAAATGAACAAGGGGCAATTTTAGCAGGGATAGAAGGGAGAGTTGTCTCTGCGTCCCATTTCATCTTCCAGACTCATCATTACCAGCCAGAGTAATATGAAATTAAAACTCGGGCTTGGCTGTCCGCTGCAACAAGCAGAAATCTAAGACCATAATACATAAAACACAGCCTCTTACAGAAATAAAAATCTGTGCAAAGCCACAGAGCTCAGAAATAGCATTTGGTTCTTCTGCGAAACTACCACTTTTTTTCCCCCTGCCAGACCAAACCCTAGAGAGAATTGACTGCATTCTTGCGACTATCCCTCCAAATGGAAAAAGAAGGGAGAAGTAAAATAAGAAAAGTGAGACTGATGTTCTAAAAATGGAAATGAAAAAGTTTGAAAATGTGGGTGGGGGGTTGGAGGGAAGAACTAGAGAGAACATTGTCAAAATGGTACGGCACCAGGCTCGCTTGGCAATGTGGCTTATCTCAAGAGACGCTTCCTTCCAGACCTCAAAACTGGCCCCATTTTGCTCCAGAAATTCTTCACTTCATTCTAAAATAGAACTTGTAAAGAGAAGTTGGAAGTAACTTTTATGTGGTTGTTTTCTAAAACTCCCTCCAACAGATAAATCCCAAACACTTCGCTCGAAGCAACCAAAGGTTCAAAAGATGTTGGATGTTTATGCAAACCTTCCAAGGCCCCTGTATTTATAAAAGTGAGTTGAGAATATCCAAGAACAGTTTGTGTAGTGGAATTTCAACATTTCCATTTTTGCTCAACTTGGAAACCAAAGATTACTTTAGAGATGCTACAGCATCAATACGACCACATCACGTTGAAGCTCACGTCTCATTAGCTAAAACCTATTTTGGAGAGAAAGACTGGGTGTCTAGTGTTTATAAAACTTGAGGTGAAGCTGGGCTCCAGAAATGGTTCAATGGTTATTGCACATATTGATCAACCAGATCATATATTAAGGATTTGATGAAATGACGTGTAAGTCACTTAACACAGCATGTAGCAAATAACAGGAATTCAACATCTACTATATTAATAATACAGTTACTACTCCATTGATTAAAAATACATGTGGTCCCTGGGTGTTCTCATTTAACACATTGGGACTAATTTTTCTGTTTTGTAGCATCTTTAGTCTGTGCTTCATCTAATGTTTTAGCCATCCATATGGCTGCCCAAACTGGTAATAACAGTAACACTAATCACAACTTTTATGATTATCGTTATAGGTAGGTACATAGGTAGGTAGATATTATGAGGGATGGAGAGTGGAATCAGTCATGGTCATTTGTAAAATAATTAAAGTATGTGAAAAATTCCTCTTATGTAGTAATAAATGGAATGCAACTTAAAACACAAAATACTTTTTGCTTACCAATATTTTGAAATTCAAAGCTGTAATTCTCAATGTTCTTAAATACTCCTAGGAGGAGTGTAATGTGCCATATCTTATTTTTGGAAAGCAAGTGACAACATATAAATGAAGTGCCACAAACAGGCTTCTATCTGTTTACCCACTCTTAAGAGTTCATGTGGAATTTATCTCTAGGAGGAAACTGAATGTCTGCAGAGATCTAGGCACAAAATGTCAACGGCCACCGATATCTGTGAGGATCTCGCCAGGGGACAGCACACGCAAACCGTGTCCCTGGAGGACAGTTGAATTCGAAAAACAGAACAACAACAACAAAACAGTGGCTTACAAGTGGGGGCAGGACAGTGGGGCCAGCCCCAGGGAGGCGCTGTCCCGGCTCCAGGCCGAAAGGGCAGGGACTGAGTGGCTTCCGGAGCCTGAGAGAGAAGCTGTTTGGGGGGGGGGGGCGGGCCTCCGCCTGGCCCACGTGGCGTAGCGGCCCACCCGCACCTTCCTCCAGCTTCCGCTCTTCTGCCGGCACCTCCCACTCTGAGTCCCAGCACAGCCCGAGGCCGGAGAGCCCTTTGACAGAGTCCATATGGGCCCGGGGTGAACAGTGGCTCTCTAGAGACAAATGAAAAATATCCAGCACACTTTCTTATTTTTAAAAGCAAGAATAAAAATGGAAGGTAATGGAAGTGTCCAACAACGTATCAGGAAATGAGTCCAGCAAGGGTGGTACATTTTGGAGTGGGAGGTTATGCGGCCATTGAAAACAATGCTTTTGAAGCGACAATAACATAGGAAAATGTCTTCAGTATAAAGTCAACTGAAGAAAAGCAGGTAGGAAATTATATATGACTCCAATTATGAAAAAAATGCATATGTGATGCTTTGAAAAAAGATGAGAGTGGACTTGCCCAAACTTAATTTATGGCTACTTTTGATGTGGAGAATTATAAATTTTCTTCTTCTTTTCCTAGTATTTTAATTTTCCAAATTGTACATGAGTACACATTACTTATAATAAGGAAAAAATTATTTAAAATAACTTCTCTTTTGCCCTGGCCAGTGTGGGTCAGTCGGTTAGAGCGTTGTCTGGTAGCTGAAGGGTTGTGAGTTTGATCCCCGGTCCGGACACATACCTGGGCTGCAGGCACGTACCATCCCCGGCCTGGGTACATGCAAGAGGCAACAGATTGGTATTTCTCACATCCGTGTTCCTCCCTCTCCTTCCCTCTCTCCCTTCCTCTCTAAAAGCAATAAAAAAATCCTCAGATGATGATAAAAATATATTAAAATAACTTGTCTTTTGCCTGCTATAGCTTATAATCTAGTCAGAGAGAAAAATGGATTCCTAACTAATTACAGCAAATGCAATGGAAGAACAAAGGAATAACGCATTGATTTCACAGGACACAGGCCAGGGAAACTTCCTGGATTGGTGGCATTTAAATGGGGCCTTGAGAGCTGAGAAATGACAGAAGAACGAAGGCGAGAGGACAATGAGAACCAAAGATTCAGAGCTCAGGGCTGGTGTGGAATGTCCAGGGCACAGCCCAGATGGATGATTCTAGAGCAATACATTGGCAAACATCAGAGGAACTTTTACAACATACAGATTTTTGGGTCCCTCTCTGATCTACCAAATTGGTTATCTCTCCTGGGGAGCTCAAGATAAATAATTTGAAAATGCTTTCTGGTGATTCTAAGGCATGGCCAGCGTTTAGAAGCACAGGTAGGGAAAGCATACAAGAGAGTATGGTAGGCCCTTGTGTGGTGGCTGCTTAGAAATTGCCAACTGCCTCCCTCCCCTGAGGGGAAAGGGGTCCAGCGGCCACCTTGTAAAATGTAACCCCGCCCGGGACTACGGATGACTGGCTGGGCTGGGCGGGGCCTGAGCCTCTGGCGCTAAGGTGTAGATGTGGACAACTTCCACTTGCTCTGCGGCCTGGAGGAGCAGAGGCAGAGGAGGACCAGAGACAGAGCAACGAAGCTGATGTAAGGAGAAGAGAAGGGACGGGAACTTGAGACGGTCCTGTCACCTTCCAATCCCCCGGTTCCAGTACTTTCTGAGGACCCACTGGATCCACGACCCTGAGTTTACTGAGACCTCCTTTGTCCGTGCATTGGAGCTGAGTGTTTGACGTGGGCCTGGCTGGAAGTGGCCTCCGTTACCTGCGGAGATAGGCGGGGCAAGCCATATCTTCAGACACAGCAACAGCGCCCATGGCAAAGTCCCGGCTGGAGCCCAGGGAGTGCAGCTCTGCTACCCCCTCACTAGCTGGGGCAGGCGTTCTGAGCTGTTGGTCTCAGGACAACGGGTTTGGTGGAGTTCATGGGTGCTTCAGCCCAAACACATACAAGAAGGGGCCATCCTTGGCCAAGTAAGTTGGGGCATCTCCGGATTAACAGTCACATTGGTTTCTCATCTACACCATGTTACATGTCAGTGAGCTCTCAATAAAGCTGGGAAAAAAACTTTCAGATTTAGATGATAAATACATCATCCCCAAAATGATTTCTTTACTAGAAAAATTCTCAGACCTTTTATATTCTCTTGTGCACTGTGAATCTCCTACAGGGGTTATAAAATTCAGTGTTCCCCAAATTTATTTGAGTGGGGTATCCTTCTGCTGGTTTTTCTCCCCAGAAAGCATGTTTTAGAGCTGGTGCTTAGCCCATAAGAGCTAACTCATTCATTTATCTATTTCTTTGTTTTTTTAAAAAAGATTTTATTTATTTATTTTTAGAGAGAAGGGGAGGGAGAAAGAGAGAGAGAGAAACATCAATGTGTGGTTGCTTCTTGCATGCCCCCTACTGGGAATCTGGCCTGCAACCCAGGCTTGTGCCCTGACTGGGGATCCAACCAGCGACCCTTTGGTTCGCAGGCCAGCACTCAATCCACGGAGCCACACCAGCCAGGGCTCATTCATCTATTTCTTCATTCAGTTAACATTTATGAAAGTAGTGAAAATAAGAACTATTTCTCAAAATGGCATGTTATTTTATGAAGTGGATATACTAGCCTTCTGGGAATTGTGTGTGTGAATGCGACCCTTGTGTGTGTGTGTGTGTGCATGTGTGCCCCGTATATGTGCATGTATGCATGTGTGCACATGTGTATACATCTGGGGGCAAATAAAGAGCAGGAGAATGAGACAGAGAGAGGGATGGGTCCTAGGCTTCGATGCTCATGTGCTGGGCTCCCCGATGCCCATTAGTAAAGATATCGTCTCAGTCTCCAAATCGAATGACATGATGTCAGGTGGACTCGGGCGAGTTGCTCTGATTCCTTCTGACTTCCATTTAATGAAACCTCCAAATCGTTTATCCCCCAGTCCATCAGATGAAATACTCTGCACAGCAGGGCGTGCTTATGCTCAAACCCATTTTTAAATTTTGAAAGTAACTGGCCTTTCTCTGTAATTTTTTCAATCTTTTTTTTTCTTAAAAGGCCTTGATCAAAAGAAGTTCCCCACGTGATAATACGGGAAAGTTTCCCAATGATAGTAATGTTTTTGTCAGGGAAAGAAGGTGGAATTAACATTTGTTGAGCATTCCTTTTAAGCCACTGGGCTGAGCATTACAAATACTTAATCTTACTTGAGTCTTCCAGCAGCCTCGTGAGGCAGGCAATCCATGTTGTCCTTGTTACAGATAAGAAAGTCCTGCGAAGGTGAGGACGCCAGATCTTTGCCATGTGGCACCTGACCTGCAGGCGGCCTCTATAACACGTTCACTGAGCGAATGGACCGCGATTGAGGAAACGGGGCATCTGCGCTCTGGCTCAGGATCATTCAGCTTGTCGGTGTCTAGCACCACATTTGAACCCAGGTCTGTGCGACTCCACAACCTGCCCACTTTCTTCCTCCTCCTTTCAGAACTGAGCACAATGCTTTTGGGTGCATCGTTTGGTTTCACTCTGCAAACCTGTGAGGTGGGGAGGCCACACCATACCAATCTCCTTTCCTAAATGCTGACACTGAGGCTTGGAAGTCAAGAATAGTGTCCTGAGTCACTCAGATTCAGTTCCCTGTCCCAGGTCTCTGGCCCCCATCCCCACCGCCCTGGCTATGTCAGAGACATTCCAGGAGCAGCCAGCGATTTTCTCTGGAGTGCGTGGTGTCCAAGCTGATGGCCGTGTGGCAGAGCCTCCCCACCCTCTCCTTAGACTCTAGCTGTCAGTCCCCACATGGACACGAGTGCACACGTTTCTCCAGAGCCTTCTGCCCTCATTTGCTGCCCGGCCAGGGGTCTCAGGTCTTCCTTGCCTGGGAAGGAGTGGGCCAGGCCCAGGCTGGAAGTTCTCAATCCACCGGCAGCTCTCGGGGGCAGAAATGTATTATTTTTTTCCCTTTGCCCTTCTCTCTCTTCCTTTTTCACTTTGGTCCAAACTCATAATGTGTCTCTCTGCTTCTGCCTTTTTGGTGCCACCATTATGGAGTAAAAAGTGGAAAATGTCCTCAGGAAACCTCAGGGACCACTCAAAAGGCCGAGAACTGGTCTGGCTGAGCTTTCTCCCGTCTGCCGCATGGAAAAGTTGTTGAGGGATCTCAGGAAGAGAGGTTCTGGCAACTATTTGTGTCTTGGCTTCGTCTGCCAACACATCTCCATCACATTGACCAGAAACTTTTGTTCACGGAGAATCCTTCTCCTTACCGTAAGGTTTATTCAGTGAGATCCCTGGAGGCTGAACAAGAGAGCTCCCTCTACCATATGGAACAAGAGCTGTCCCTTCGGTATTGAGAGATTTGCCACCTTCACTGTCCGTACCAGTCCCACCCCACTGTTCTTACAAGCCAAACCCAGACTGGTTTTCCAAGGACCTGCTGCCAACCCCAAATGACCGGTGTTTATTTTTAAGAACTTTCCCTAGTGTACAGGGAGTGTTTATGTCTTTGGGGGGATGTAAATGAGTGGGATAAAGAGGTAATAAATGCCTCAGGTTCCGCGGGTGCACCCAGTGTTGCTGGTGCCAAGGTGGGTGCTTTGCCAAATGCAATCCCTGCTGATTTTCACACTGTCCAGAGAAGGCTCCCCCATCGCCTTCAGTTCCTAGGGGAGGAAAAGGAGGCTTAGAGAGGGCGAGAATTGGCCAGGCTGGCAAGGTGGGGACCGGAAACTAGGTGTTCTTACTCCCAATTTGGTGTTCTACCCTTGCCACCAGATTGTTCTGTTACTTCTTTCTTTTTTCAAGGGGGGCTATTTAACACTATACACTCTTCCTGGCCTACAAAATGTAGTCAGCTACGTATTTTATTTATTAAAATTGTATTGCAATCCATACATTTCTTCATTAAAAATATCAAACACTACACAATAGTGATGGCTAACATTGAACAAATATTCATTATATAGTGGTCACTGCCACTAGTGCCTTATGTGTGTTGGCTATACTCATAATATAATTCTCACTGTCTCATTATTCCCCATATAACCAATTTAAAACAGGTAGGCACAGAGAAGTTAAGTAACTTTTTCTGGGTCCCACAGCCAGTGTAGATCTTGGCTCTGAACTAAGGCAGCCTGCCTCCAGAGTCCACACTCTGAACCACGTATACATTGGGTTTTGTTATAGACAAGAAGAAGCAAACCACGTATATTTGATCTCCTACTCAAGACCAGCTAATACACGAATCATTATAAATGCATCACTTACAATATTACTATGTGATTCAAAACAATAGGTGGAATCAGCTAAGTGTCTGGCACTTCTTAGGTAGCTGACACATCTCAGTTCCCCCTTGCCCTCCGCTGTCGGGGAGGGAGATCATTCTTTCATCTGTTTCTTCCCGGAGCATTCAGTGAGTGCTGCGGATGAGTGGACCCTGTGCTCACCAAGGGCTGAGCCTGCGAACTGATCAAGGCAAAGTCACTGCCCCGCAGAAGCTCCCCGTTAGAGCGCGAGGCACACGTGTCAACACGGCAGGGCTTTCTGTGGGCCCCTCGGGGGGCACAGGGAAAGAGTAATGAACACGCCTGGTGAGTGAAAGGGCGCTATATGCGGCAGTCTTGAAGGCTGATCAGAAATCGATGGTGCAAAGAACCTGGACTTCAGCAAGAAGAAGTTTGAAATTCAGGTGATAATAGTAATGAATAGTCTGTAGGACATACTATGTGCCAGGCCCTGCTCTAAATGGTGTATATCTAGATCTATCTATTAATCTGTTAAGCACAGACAGGTTAAGTAACTTACACAAAGTAACGCAGTAAGTGGCAGGGGTGGGATTTGAACCCAGTGCCGTCTGGCACTAGAGTCGGTGCTGTCGCATCCTCTCTAAAGAGGTAGAAAAGTTGGGGAACGTGTATCATGTGCAGCCAAGCAGATCCAGGCAATTCTAGTCCATGTTTGCTAACTATTCAAAAGCAGCCCAATCCGCAGCAGGAACCCTCCCCTCTTAGTGAATGAGCAGGAGAAGAGGAGCGGGAGGAGGCCGAAGCTCACGGCTCTCTGCGAGCAGCAAGCGCTCCACGTCTCGGAGACTAGGCCTCTTCTAGGAAAATCACTAGAAGAAGAAAACGCGGCAGAAACCGTCCCTGGGCCGATGAGCCCTCTGCAATCCGGATTCCTTGGAAAACTTCCACATGACGTTAGGCCTCGGCAATCTCAGCAGCGCCTGCACTTGAGATCCTTAAAGTGATCTCAATAAATCACCCACAATTCATGCAGGGCTGTGTTGAATGGTTCGTATTAAGCTGGATGTCTAAGGCTGTGAGTCTAAAGAGATTTGAGTAAATTGGAGATATATCAAAAATGCTGGAGGAAGGACAAACATAAATGTTTGGCCCTGTTTTTCTCCGTGGACAGGAGGTTTGCTGTGTTCTTGCCTCGGCAGCTTCAGGCTGTGTTTTCTGAGGAGAAGGACCTGGGAGGGCCGTGAAGCTCTGTGCCCACCGGTGCCACCGCTGGGACTCTCCAGTCTCCCGACTGTCACTCATTTCCCTTGTGAACACAGAAGAGGCCGGGGCAGCAAACTTGTGAGCGGTGCTGTCTCCACTGGGTCGGCCTCCCGGCTACCCCACACTCCCGTGCTGGCCCACACTGGCCTTTAAGCATTTGTTAGCATCTCAGCTGACTTCTTCCTGCTGCTTGGATGGGGCCAGCTCTTTCTCCCACGTTTCACCAAAGGTGAGGTGCCCCCTGCCTCTTTTTGGAGAGGTTGCTGTCTCTGGAATGTGTTTTACTAAGTAGCTGTGCAACCTTAGCTCTCTGATAGCCTCAGGAAAGGCAATGATTTTTTATGAATTATCCAGTGTTTTCTTCCTTATTAAAGGGGATCAGCATTCTCTTGCGGTTTTCAACATTCTAAGCAAAAGTGGAATTCCTTAACTAATATCTATCCTAATAGTAATTACTGTCATACAATGTTTCAAGAGCCTGAATTTGACTCTTGGCTTTAAAAGTCACTAGCTCTGAGACCTGTGACGGTTGCCTAACCTCTCTGACACCTGGTTTCCTTCAGTCTAAAATGACAGAATTATCTCACAAGTCTCGTTCAGTTCTCATAGCCCATTACTTGTAAAGAAGGTCCTGGAGCACTCTATCTGGACTGGAATGTTCTCAGTTCTGCCTCACTTCTGTTCTGTTCTGTTCTATTCTATTCTATTCTATCCTATTCTTTCATTTTTTATCCTCACCCAAGGGTATGCTTATGGATTTTAGAGAGGTGAAGGGAAAGAGAGAGAGAGAAGGAAAGAAACATCAATGTAAGAGAAAAACGTTCTTATATTCACCTCGACCAGGAACTGAACCTGCAACCCGGGCATGTGTCCTGACCGAGAATCGAACCTGTGACCTCTCGGTTTACGGGACAGCGCTCCAATCAACTCAGCAAGTCTGGCCAGGGCAGTTCTGTTTTATTTTACTATTGAGTTTTCAGGATACCTTGTCTTGAATGTATAAAACATATTTGTTTTTTCCCAAGACGGGGGTGGTGGGTAAGGAGGTCCTCCCTCTGTGCATTTGCGGATTTTGAGGTGCTCCTAGTTACAGGTGAGGTGTAGCCTTTGAAGCCGACAAACCTTAAATACTTCTTGAACTTACTGAAGTAATTAAGGGACTTACTTTAAACTGATTTTTAGTTTATTTCTAGCACGTGGGGAGTGTTATATTGGTGCCAGGTAAGGTGAAATCTGTCGACAGGGAGTTTTTCATTTTCTGTTCCTCCTGAGAAGTCCAGGCACTTACGTGGTGCCAGCAATGCCAGGGCCTGGGTGTGAACGTTGGAAATGAGCATCCCAAGCAGATGCCACAGCCAGCACCCCTCTCTGGCTCATATGGTTTTTTAAAAGGGTTTCTGCTTTGCGGACAGGCTCAGTGCTAGCTCCTCTCTAAAATAAGACAGCTCCTGGGAGCTGGGGCTGTCTACAGAAGATACGCAGCCTCTCGGGAGAGAACAGCCTTTCCAAGGGTCCTTGGGAGGCTTTATTTGGAACTGCAGTCGGGACACTTGCAAAGGAGAAAAGCCATGCAAGAAGGTACAACAGGACTTGTATTCTTTTCACTAAAAAGAGTGAGAGTTGGGAAAGTCATTTTATTTATTCAAAACATAGTCACTGGGCAGCTATTACATGGCAGATACTGTGCTAGGTGCTTGGGACATTGCAGTAAACAGCACAGACAAGGTCTTTGACCTCACGAAGCTTGTAGCCTACATGGGAATAGATTGGATAGATACTTATACAAAGTACTATGTTAAATTATATTTGGTACAAGTACTGGTAATAATAAGTACAAAATATTGTAAACGCTTAATCTGAAGGGTTAGGAAAGACATCGCTGTTAAGTGACACTGGCACTTAAATTTGAAATATACAGGCGCTGAATAGATGGGGAGAGCGGGGAGGAGGGTGTTGCAGGCAGCAGATACAGCATGTGCAAAGGCCCGGAGGCAGGAAGGAGTTTGGAGAAATCAACCGGTACAGGAGGAAAGACCTATATTTGCTGATATATGAGGAGGCCTCTTGATTAAATGCATATATTGATTCTAAATAACTCTGCTCTGCGGCCTCCCAGGTGGCAAGCCCGGTCCACACACGCAGGGTTTCCAGTCGATGTGGTAGGATCTCATCCTTCAGTAAAGACGACTAAGGATCTCAGACCTTGGAGAACGTTCTGTAGCATGCAATGCAGAGTCACAAGGGAAAATACAGAGGCACTTGGAAGAGCAATGTAATTTTCAGGCAGCAGAAAGAAATTTTAAAGTGAAGCAACACTATACCAAAACACTCAGAGAAATAAAATTATTGCCTCCATGACACAAGAGCAAGTTCGTATAAAAATAATATTCAGAGAATAAGAAAGAAAGAGCTCTTCGCAATTAAAATGAGGAGTTGTGACAGTCAAAATAAAAGAAAATAATCATGAAGAGGGTTGGACATTAAAATTGAAAATATCTTCTAGAAAGTATCAAAAAAAGTCAAGGAGAGAGAAAATAGAAAAGATACGGAACTAATCCTATCAAAACTGGAGGTTGGTTCAATGGTCTCCTAAAGCAGTTCCCCAAAAGAGGCAACAGAGGAGCAGAGAGAAAGGAAATAACATAGAAAAAGGTCTCACAGGCATACAAAAGTAATCATAATACTCCTGTCAAAAGGCGGAACCTCTTTCTCCACTCCCTGGGTGTAAGCCGGCTTTGTGACTTGCTTCAGCCAACAGAACGTGGCAGGAGTTCTGAGCGAGGCCTCAAGAAACCGCACACTTCCACGCTTTCTCTCGGGACCACCGCTGACCACTGGTAACCTATGAACAAGCCCAGCCGCCCCGCTGGAGGATCAGCGATGCTATGGGGCACAGATAGGGGATCCCAGCCGAGCTCAGCCTGTATCAGTGGAGCCTGGCCAGATCATTAGAGCTGCTCGGCACAGCCCAGACCAAGCTGCTTTCCAAAACGAAATTTTGGGGGTGGTATGCACACAACAAAAGCTGATACAATGACTTTCCAGATTTAAAAATTCTACCAAGGGTCCATCCCAATGAATGAGTTAAAGGTCCACCCAAAAGCACATTGTTAATAAAATTTCAGAACGTTATAAGATAAGGAGAAAATCCTAAAGAAAAACCAGATCACTTCAAAAGGGACAGAAATGAGAACGGCATTGACGTTCTTAATAGCAACACGAGATGCTGGACAACAGCACCCAACATGTGAAGTACAGAGGGAAAAGTATTTCCAACCTAGATATCTTCTAGCTAAACAAGATGTATTAGTTTGCATTGCTGCCATAACAAATCACCACAAACTTAGCAGCTTGAAACAGCACGAATTTATTCTCGCACAGTCTGGCGGTCAGCGACGTGGCAGCCCTGGCTCACTCCGCAGGCTGGGGGCTCACAAGGCTGAGTCCACGGGGTTGGCACGGCCGCCTTCCTTTGCATAGGTGCCAGCTTGGGAATCTTGTTCCAGGTCGTTGGCAGAATTAAGTTCATTTCTGTTTTAGGGCAGAGATCGCCGTTGCTTTGCTGGCTGTTGCCCAGAGGTTGTTCTCGGCTTCTAGAGGTCATCCTCATTCCTAGGCTCATGGTTTCCATCCTTCACCTGCAAAGCCAGCAGGGGTGACATCATGTTCTTCTTGTGCTTAAATCTCTCTGATACCGCCTCTGTCTCATCTCCCCTCTCGGCCAGAGAGTGTGCTCTGCTTCCAGGGGCTTGTATCACATTGTTCTCTTGGGTCCATCTGAGTAGCCTACAATATTTTCCCCATCTCAAGGTCCATTAGCTTAATCACATCTGCAAATTCTTCTTTGTGATATAATGCAACCTGTTCACGGATCCTGGAGATTATGAGGTGGTCAACTTCGGGGGACTATCACTCTGCCTACTAAGCTATGAAACACATGGAGGCCTTGGGACTGGAGATAACATGATGGTGAAGGGAAGAAGGGAAGCCCCAACATGAGAACTCCGTGGAAAGCTGAGGTATGAACATATGAACAAACCTCACTGAAGAGGGAGAGGGAAAGGTGCTGAGCAAAGTAACTCTGGAAGTGAGTGGGTCTGTGAGACTGTGGCAAAGGGGACTGTGCACAGCACTATCCTCTAGTTGATAAAACTGAGTCCCAGGTATTGGCATGGGTTAATGACACTGGGACCACGACACGTGTACCCTGGAACTGAGCAATGGAGCAAGTAGATGACACATGCTAGGAACTAGGTTTTTCACTGTGGGAGTGGGAGATGACAGAGGAGCAATGATAGAAGGCTAGAACGATGCACGTCGTAATGGAGTAGAGTTGGAGACTTCTCTATGAACTCATGTGCACCTTAATATAGGTACGGGCGGTTACATAGAGAAATGTTTACAGAAATATGTCTGTACACCAGATGGTACACACACGTGTCCCCTTGTTTTCTTAGATGAATGGGTCTAGAAGCAATGACACCCTGGTGGAACTGAGCACACCTCATGCCCAGATCTCAGTGTCTAATACTCTCCCCCAATAAAAGGAACCAGGGCTTCTTGGAGAAAAGGCTGACTCTAGGACTGTGGCAGGAAATGACCAAGACAATTCTAAAGCAACTTCTAGTGTCAGAAAATAAGGAAGAGCTCATATATAAACAAACAAAACCCACAGTAATAATAATACAGATATGCTAAAGGTATACAGGAGCCAATAAAAGTTCAACATAGTTGTTCTGAGCAATGAAATAATTAAGGTAGTAAAAACAGTGTTGAATTTTAGCCCAAAGTATAAAAAAAAATCCATGAGTTCATACTGATAGAAATAAATGATTGAATGAATAACTAAATAAGAGGAGAAAAGACAAATTTTCTCTGTGAAAGAATTCCAAATAATTTATGTAGATGCTCCATGATGAAGGAGATAGAGCATAACTCCCCACTCCTTAAGTGTGAGCTGACATAGTGACTTTCTCCAAAAAAAGTAGAGTTGGAAGGAAGGAAGGAAGGAAGGAAGGAAGGAAGGAAGGAAGGAAGGAAGGAAGAGAAAGGAAGGACATTTGTTATGGGGTGGAGGGATTGAGGAAAAAGGACTCATGGACATGGGCAAACATGTGGTGATTGCTGGGGGTAGGGAAGTATAAGGAGACTAAATGGTAATGAAAAAATGCAATAAAGATTAAAAAAATTAAAAGTTTAAAAACAAAGAAAGGGTAATTTTATAGTGGAGAAACCTGACAAACATTACCTCAAGCCAGCTGATCAAGGTCAACATCAACGTTAGTAAGTCACATGAATAGTGTGTCCTTGATAAGATGCAATGAGAAGGGCACTTTACCTCTGTGGTCTTCCCCCACCCCTGACACCCATAGCCTCCGTCTAATTGTGAGAAAAACATCAGACAAATCCCAGTTCAGGGGGACATTCTACAAAATATCTGAGCAATCCTCCTTAAAACTGTTGAAGTCATCAGAAACCAGGGAAGTCTGGGAAATCACCACAGCCAAGAGGAACCTAAGGAGACATAAATGTGACATGGCACACTGGATGGGATTCTGGAGCAGAAAAAAATGACATTAGTTAGAAACTGAGGGACCCTGAATGAACTGTGCACTTCAATTAAGAACGTACTAATATTGGTTCATTAGTGTGAGAACTGTATCATGCCGTGGAAAACATGCATAGTAGAGGTAACTGGGGGTGAGGTATATGGACGCATTCTGCGATATCTTCACAAAAATGTTGTAAATCTAAAAAACGTTTTAAAAGATATTAAAAAAGAATGGATTAGAACATTTTGGGAAGCATTGCAGTAGTAAGAATAATATTGTTTCATGAAGTTTTTGCTTCACCTAACTATAAATGTATATGCAGACCACACTAGGTCTAGAGATAAAATGCTCTTCTTACTGAAGACTGTTTATGCCAGGTATGAAAAACATGGACTAGAGAATTGCTCCTAGTTCTTTTTTTTTTTTTAGTTTTTATTTTAGTTTATTCAGTACAGTTTCTATCCTTTATTCCCATTCCAGCTCTAGTTCTAATATTTCTTAAAATTATTCATTTTAAGTTGTTTAATGAGAGGTTTCATTCATTCAGTCAGTAAGAGTTCAGTGATGAATCACCTTGTCCAAAGCACGGTGCTTTGTGCTGTGGGACATGGCACACACCGGGCACAGGGTTTCACCTGTTAGAGACTCAAGTGGGAAAACAAATATGGTGTCACAAAAAAGGCTGTGAGATGAATGCTAACTAGGGGTTAATAAAATGGCCATGAAAACAGAGGACACAGGAGTCAAGAGTTGACTCAGAGAGTCAGGAAAAGCTGAATGGGAGTTGGCATTTCAGTTAGACTTGAAAAAATATCTGAGACTCACTAATACTTTCTCAGTGCTTCCTATGTTGTCAGAGTCTCTGCAAGAGTGTTGCAGGGATCGTGTTATTTTATCCTCACACACCCAGCTGGCCAGATGCTAGTTTCCCCCCCCCCCCGCACTCTAAAGAATAGCAAAGAGAAGCTCATAGAGGTGGGCGAACTGCCCCAGGATGCACAGCTCTGAAGTGGTGAGGTCAGATCTGTGCCTTATCCTGTGCCTTGGAATTAATTACCCCACCGACCTACCTCCCAGCCATTCCCTCCTGTTTGTTCTCCCCTACTCAATTCTCCTCTACCTCCAAAGCATGATTTAGGGGTTCCAGTCCCTAGAAATAGTGTCTTTTTTGTTGCCTTGCTACCCTGCACCTTCTCCTTCTCCCTTCTTAAAACCCTCCTACACGGCCTTCACAGTCGAGCACAACTACTACCTCCCTTCCGTATGTATTCTTCACTCGCCCCTCTCTAGCAGAATCCATTGCTCCTCCCTTGCCTGTATTAAAGCTTTTGTTGAAAACTGTATCTCCCCTACTGCCGCCCCAGTCACCACACTCAAATCAGGGCCACTCATCTTGCTCTTCATGTCTCTGCTTCCCAGCAGAGTGTCTGGTACAGTATAGCTGCCTGATAAATGAGACGGGAAGGAGAAAAGAACTGTGGGATTTCACGAATAAGTACGGAGAATCCCAAGCTGAGAAGAACAACACAAGTATGAGTGGAGAAGTAGAGGGCAGTGGAATAGTCTGGTCGTGATGCCGTATAAGGCATTCAGATGCATGTAGCCTAGGAGAGATGGCAGCCTGGGGCTTTATTCTGTTAAAAAAAAAAATAAGTGCACCATGGTAGGGTCTTGGGGTTGAAGGACAAGATTTGAATTGTGTGAAACTCTTTATTTTTATCTTCTCACCTTTGAAGAGGTTGGAGACAAGAGGAGGCATGAAAACTATTTATTATGTACCTATTATATTTCCGGCACTCCCCTAAAGCCTTTATATCAACCTTCTCATTAATTCTCATGATCACCCAGTGCACCAGATCGTTTTCCTTGTTTTACGATTGAGAAGCGAAGCTTAGACGGGTTAAGTAACTGAGCCCACATCACACGGTTGAGAAGTGGCAGATCCAGGATTTGAACCCAAGTTTGTTTGGCTCCAAAGCTCAGATTTTCTTACCACATCATCTTGTCTCTTTAAAAAGCTCATCAGAGCCCCTCCTCTTCCCCTTGCCCACTTTCCTTCTTCCTTGACCCACTTGTCTTTGCCTTTTCATTCCTGTTTCCCAGGACCTAAGGGGCAACTTCCCCTGGGAGAGGGTTTTACTTCCCCCCTGCCGTGGAGGACAAGGATGCTGAGTCCGGGACACTCCCGTGGGAGGCATGGCTGTGAGCACAGTCCCTAGAAGTGCTGTCGATGTCCCTGGCTCCTGGGACTCTCTCAGCTGTTTTGAAGGAGACCTTTCCTCCAGCTCATGAATAACATAAGGTCACCTATTTTAATGCGTTTGGGTGTCTGCTGGTTTGAAACCTCCTTTTGGAGGTACTTTGTTGTTTCTTTCTAAAACGCTTTTCTTCCAAGCCTTTCAGGCTAACACACCAAGGACACTGAAGGAGTTACAAGCTGAAAAAAAAAAAAAAAGCCAGCCCTTCCTTTCTTTAAAATGCCATTATGATTCTGACTTTCCAATCAAGCCTCTTCAAAGTTTTCAAGCAATATATGCCGTCTGTGTGCTTGTGATTAAAATATGATGTACCTTAAAAGCCATTCCAGCCTCTTGTGATGCGGTCATAAAAATTATTTCAACATTAAATACCTCATTCCCATCGTGTCAGCTTTGAGACCGCGGCTAGATGAATCATGGGAGAAATGAAACGCTTAGCAAAATGTTTTTCTTTCTGATTGCAGGGCTGAGGTTTATTCGATTAAAGGATAAAGGTAAATTGATTAGATATGTGGATGCTGAGAGTTTGTTTTTATTGCTCCGGAGCAAACTTGGAAGCTCCTCGAGCTGATTGGATTTTCCTCTCGGTGGCTCCCTGTGCAGGAGAGGAGCCGAGGAGGGAGGTCTGACCACCAGGCTCTGTGCTCGCAGGAGTGGCCCATTCTCGCTGTTAGTTCTCCTGATGCCACGACAACCTGGAGAGATCATACCAGCGTCAAAACAGCCTCCGAAAAGCCCCCGGGCAATTTCATGACAAGCTGACTTTGAAGTTTCAGGTAGTTAATGAAAAGGAAAAAAAAACAAAAACAAAAACCTCCCACCAAAAAACCCCATAGCTTTGCAGACTCAGTCTGCATCATCCATGTCCATTAACATTTCTCCTTTCAACCTGGGGTCCCTGAGGACTGTCGCTCTTCCTCACCTCTGTCACCTTCATGGTCCCATCGCCCAGAGAGCTGAGGTTTCAGGAAATGAGAAGAAGATGAAGGGTGCACGGGCAGCACAGGGACCATTGGTTTTAACTTTAACTGTGTTCTCAACCCTAACCCCAGAGTGCTTCCAGAAGCTTCCGTGTCTGGGGGTGTGGCCAGTTGCCTCCCTGCTTTGCAATCCCCAATGTTTATTAAACTTTGTTAGTGCAAACTATCACTACTCATAACCATAGCAGTAAATAGTGAAGTTGGTTAAGTGCATTCTTTGTGCCCAAAGCGCACTGAAATCTCCCAATCCGCATCTCCTGTAATCCTCACAACAGCCCGTGTAAGTAACAGGTACGAGAAGGAGAACTTAGATTTCACTTTTGCATCATGACTCTGGGTCCCGGGTATGTAACCACTGCATTAAACTGCTTCCCACAGATTGGAAATGTAATATTCAATAGTTTGTTGTTAAAATTCAGATGCTACAAACGTGTGTAATGTGGAAAGTTAAATTTTTATCACCCACCCTGCCCCCACCAGTCTCTACCTTCCAGAACATTCCAGCCTGGATGAACTTGTCCAACTCTGTCTCCTCCCAACCTCTACTAAACAAGGATCCTATGAAGGGTCCCAGATTCTGTACAGAGCCAAGCTGCCTGGGGCAGGTGGTGTCTGGCCGGGACACCCTAAGGGGCTCTAGCAGACCACGCCCAAGGACGGCGAGCCGGAGTGTGCATGTGCGTGTGTGTGTGGTGTGTGGAGTGTTCCTCTCATAAACCGAGCCTGGGAGATCCCCGAGCGGCCACCCTAGGCTGTGCTTCTAGAGGACGACAGTCTCCACAAGCTCTCCCCCTGGCATTCAGTGTGGGCTGACCCAGTGGCCCGCTGACCTCTGAGGCTGAGTGTGAGTCCCTGAGGTGGGAGCAGCAGGGAGATTTTTAGAAAAATAAACTTAATCCTACCTCCTTTAGTAGGCTATCCCAAATTTCCTGCTTCTCTCTCTCTCTCACACACACACACACACACACACACACACAGACACACACACAACACACACAGGAGTTTATTTCTCTTTCCCTGCTCTTTTCTGCACTAGGAGGTGGTGGAGAAGGAAACAATGTTTCATTCATTCACTCAGTAAACATATGCGGCCAGTCGTGGGGCTTCAGAGGTAAATAAGTGGTAAACAGCATGGGCCTTGGGGTCAGTTTCCTGCGTTTGCCTCTGGCTCTGCCACTTCTCAACTGTGTCAACTTAGTCGTAGTTTTTACTCTCTGGGATGCCGTTTGCTCATCTCTAAAATGAGATTGATGATATTTACACCCCAAGGAAGTTGGGAGGCTTGGGATTACTGCGTGCAGGGCCTCAGTGCCTGGCTCATAGCAGGTGGTGAGCAAGTATCCAGGTACAAGTGTAGGAGGGGGAATAATTCAGCCTGGAGGGATGTGTGTGGGGGGTGGCGGAGGGGGCGCTAGGCATGGCCAACTTCTGAACCCACAAGATTGAGACTTTCTCCTACTTCCCTTCACCCATGTACCTGGCCGAGCACCCCACCATGGAAGACGCCTCTGGATCATTGGCTGACCGTGCTTGTGAATAAAACTAGGCAGTACAAGGGTCTGGGACTAGCCATGTGTTCTGGGAAGTGAAGACTTGGGAGACCTAGGAAATACTGCTCGACATCCTGAAAATATCTTCTAATCCACTTGATAAACACAAGCAGAGGAAGTTCCCTGTAGGTATTAACGACAAGATGCAGGGAGGGTGGACTCTCTTTGGCAAATAGTTTACAAACAAACGAGGGGATGGACGGACCTGCTTGGGCCAGTGCGGGGAGATGCCACTTGTTGTGACTGAAGAGGCCAAACCATTTACAGAAATAGCAATATTTCTTGCACAATCAGCCTCTGAAAATGCATCAGCGAACACGAGGCTGCTTTGAAAGCCAGAGACACGCTGGAAGCTGCTCATCTCATTAAGCGACCCGGGCCTACCCAGGCCAGCGGAGCGGGTGATCCTGAGAGGCAGCCCAAAGTGAAGGAGAACTCATCCAGTTCCCCCAGCTAAAAGGGCTAGGATGTATTATTAGACTGGGATTTTTTTCTGGCTCTAAATTTAGCCAGCTGGAGTTCTTTTTAAAGTGCCATCCTAATCAGACTTCTGAACTGAAGAAGTCGCCAGCTGATGGGATTTGCGTATAGACAAACACGACGTCCCTGGCCTGGCCCCGTCCTTTGTACGTTCTGCCGCCACCGCAGCAGGACCACCTGCAGCAGTGGGACATGTCCACAGAGCGAAGATATCCACTGGCCGTTCTCCGTGGTGACACCACTAATGTCCTTGTGACTCTTAGCCGACCAGGAGCGAGGAAAGCGCCAAGAATGAGGGAGAGAAAGTAGGAAAAAAAATTAGAATGAATGAGGATGTAAGAGAAACAGTGCCTGCAAGGGAACCGCACCGGCAGGATGTGCACACACACCTTCCTCTCTGTGCTCAGGGGCGGACGCTCGTGGCCACGGGCTTTAGCCAAGAACTCAAGTCACACGAGCACTGCCAGGCTTGACTTCACGTTAGTATGAAGATTCATCCTCTGATACACGAATTGCAATCACGCCCAAGGGTGAAACTCTGTCCCAGTCGGTTCACATATCAGAAGAACGTTGCAGGGGAAGGCTACTGAGTGTGTGACGTTGTCAAACCTTGGATCCGCACACGGAGCAGTTAAAGTGGAAAGGAGAACGGTGGAAGGCAAACTAATAGTACGTAGCACAGTTGTACGTTAGGCATATAACACACCCACAAACACAGTTCAAAACTCTAGATGGATTTATACCAAAATGTTAAAAAGGGGTCCGTCTACGTGGAAGAATTAGAAATGGTTTAAATGTGTCTCCCTTTTTCTCACTTTTATTAAAATATTTAAAAGGTGAACAAAAGCTACTCTTGTAATTGGATTTTTTTTAATTTAAAAACTTGACGAGCTGATATGTGAAACTGATTGAACTATTTACTCCTCCAAAACGTGCAAGAGGTGCTAAGGGCGGGGCTAAGGCAACACGTTCAGGACTGGAGGGAAATGAAAGACTCCTGGGAGTGATTCCTTCTAACTGGTCCGTGTGCGGGTCCAACGTTTGATGGTGTCACACACTCAGTAGCCTGTCCCTGCAATGTTTTTCTGATGTACAAACTGACTTGGGCAGAGTTTCACACTTGGGAAGGATTTTTTGAAAAAACAAACAAACAAACAATCATATAGTATTCATTATTTTTACCAAATGATCAAAGCCATAATATCAACTGTGGGTAAACTGTGCTTAACATATAGAACATGTTGAATGAATGACTGAGTGAATGAATGAATGAATGAACTGAGCAATAACAGAGACAGTCCTCGCCCTGAAAGAAATCACAGCTTAGTTGGAGACATAGACAGAATCAAGTGCACGAAACAAGTGTCAAATAGAATGAGAAAGGCAGTTACAGAGGGACAGCTGGAGGAGGAGGTTAATATCTATCGAATGCCTTCCAGGTGCACGTGGGACCGAATGCTTCCCATATGGTGCCCATTCAGTCCTTCAACTATCCTATGGAGTAAGTATCATTTTCTCATCGACAACTGAAGCAACCAGGGTTCAGAGAGGTTAAATTAGTTTCCAAAGATGTTACAGCTGGTGCAAGACTGAACCAGGAAAGGAACTTAGGGTCTCTGAACCCCAGATCAGTGTTGGATCCACTCCGTCCCGAAGCTGCCCCCATGCATGATCTCGTGTAAGTGAGGAGACTACAGGGAAGGTGTGCGGCACCCAACCAGCCCTAAAAGGAGAGACCAGACATGAGGGCTGTGCTGGCAGGGGACGTTCCTGCCGTGTGATGTTGCAGCCTGGCCCTTGAATCTGTCAGTCTTGCTTTCCTACTTACCCAATAACGCATGAAAATGTGCACTTGGAGTCTTCTCCATCCTCATCCCAAAATATTCACCCCAACTCACTTTGTGCCTCACATCCCAGCCTGCTCCAGGCCCCCCCAGCCCCGATGCTGCAAGCGGACCTTCCTCAGGTGGGCCCCGCAGTCCCCTCGCATCTGGCACTCAGCTCCGTTTCCCCTCACTCCCTTTTGGCTCTTTCTGCACCACAGTGGAGCTGCTCCCTGCTGTAGTGCTTCCTTGGTGTTTTCAATGAAACAATTTGCATTAAGCACTGAGCACGATGTCCAAGGCATTATCAGCTTTCAGTAGGGGTGGGCACTTGAGCCCTAGAGTTACCTGGACTTGGATTCAAGTGTTTGCTCTATCATTTAACTAGCTTCTCCTCCTCCATTATTTGATGAGCCTTTTGACCTTGGGCAAGTCACCAAACCTGTCTGAGTTTCAGTTTTCTTTTCTGGAAAATGGACAATGATAACAGTTTACTTACAAAGTGGTTAGAATATTAAATGAGAAAGTATACGTGAAGCATTTAGCACAATGGCGGTCACAGAGTAAAAGAACAATAAACAGTATCATCATTGTTAACAACATTAGCAATCGCATAGTTGCTGTGGTTACAGAAACTCAGTTTGGAAGACTGCAGGCCCAGGGCCCCGTGACTCGGCAAAGGCCCTGTGAGTATCGAGTGCACTGGCCTCACCTGGCGGAACAAGCAGAAGCTAGACTTTTGGAATTCAAACCCAAAAACATCAGCTGGATTCAGCACAAGGGGACACGGAGCAGGGAAGGTAAATAGCAGGAGTGGGCATGATGCATTTGTAGGGCAAAGTATGAAATAGACATTGAGGAATTTTTCGGCAGAGGAGTTATAGAAGGAAAACATCGTTCATTCATGCATTCATTCACGCGTGCGTTCAACATATACTGCCCGCTGTTTGGAATCCAAAGATAAAGAAGGCAGTTAGTTCTCCTAGCTTCCAGTCTAACAGGGGATGTATTTCCCTAACGAGATGAGCAAATCCAGTGTGAAATGATGGACCCTGCTGCAGCTGGAGAACAGAGAAATGAGCAGCAGTTATTGAAAGGGCTAAGAGATAAGCATAAAATATTTTGATAATAAAATTTTTTTGGTGAAAACATACCCGGGAGCATGCATATGCTGTGGCTTGTAATGCCTTGTCTCACGTGCTCTTGCTCATAGAGCCAACTCAAGTTCCTAGTTCACTGCAGCATAAATGCCAAGCACTGCGGAGGTTCCACCAGCATTATCTCCCACTGACTGACTCCCGCACTCCCCCAGGCAGCCCTGCTTTTACTGTCTGTAGAGCACTGTGAATATCCGGGCGCTCACCTTTGCTCGTGACTGATTGACCTAGGAAACTCTTCTCCCCTACCCCTCTCCCCACTCAGGGAATATTGGCAGATTACTACATGGTGGCTCCTGGAAGAGATAACAGAAGGCTGGAAACCTCACCAGTGGGGTTAATAGATCTGAGTCACCGGGTTTTTTATTTTTTTGTTTTTTACTCCTCGCATGCTTTTGAAAATGTTTCCCCATTCTCTCTGTTTAGCCAATGTGGTCACTATCACATTCCTGGTGGGATGGTCCCGGGTTTTGGGATGACAGACTTTGAAGACCCATCCCCTGAGGTCAAGGGTAAGTGAGGACACTCTGGCTGGGCCGAGGGCTCTGACCCACCCTGTCAAGGCTTTCAGGTCAGAGACTACCTGTGGTGAGCAGAGTCCACATCTTCAACTAGCTGAGCAAGGTGAATTATGTAGTTCAATTTTGCCCATGCCTGGCTTCTTGTGAGACGTCCTCACTTTGGGTCAGAGAGACATGGTGGAGGATGATGCGAAGCCAAGAAACAAAGCTAATCTAGCCTTGAATGTGGTTCAGACCCAATAAGGCCAAGGTCGACAATGAGTGGGTAACAGGACAGAGTGGAGAGAGGCCCTGTGGCGTTGAAGCTGGTGTCCCTCCCAGACCCCTTCAACTCCACTGTTGGGAGTGAGGCTGAAGACCAGCCAGGACTGCCTCCTCCAGAGAGTGGACCTCACCAAGCAGGAGACACCAACCTGAGAGGGGAGGGAGGGGAAGAGAGCCAGAGCGTGATGATGGTGGGGCACAGAGATGTAGAGCTTGAGTCATGCTCCAGAGCTCCAGGATCCAGCTGAAGCCCATCTCCAGCCAGAACTGAATCCTCCCTTCGCTTCCTTCCCCTGCTCTCTCCGGCTGCCTCGTCCCTCCTCTCGAGAGCACCCCCCTATATATTGTTTTCACAGAATCCTCATCCCAGGTTCTGCTTTTAGAGAGCCCTCACCACTGCAGGGAGAAGGCAGCCAAGGACCAAATCCAGGGTCAATGTGAAGTTCATTTTTTAGTAAAATTATTTTAAAATATATTTTATTGATTATGCTATTAGTTGTCCCATTTTCTTCACTTTATTCCCCTCCATCCTATAACCCCCTCATACTCACACCCCCCACCCCTTAGTTCACATCCATGGGTCATACTTGTAAGTTCTTTGACTTCTATATTTCCTATACTATTCTCAACCTCTCCCTGTCTATTTTGTACCTAGCATTTATGCTACTTATTCCCGGTACCTTTTCCCCTCTCTCCCCACCGCATCTCTGCTGATAACCCTTTTAAAACACTGGTGATCAGGATGCTCCATTTCTGTGAATCTCTTCCTGTTCTAGTTGTTTGCTTAGTTTGGTTTTGTTTTTTTAGGTTTGGTTGTTGATAGTTGTAAGTTTGTTGTCATTTTACTGTTCATATTTTTGGTCTTCTTCTTTTTCTTAGATAAGTCCCTTTAACATTTCATACAATAAGGGCTTAGTGATGATGAACTCCTGAACTTGACCTTATCTAGGAAGTACTTTATCTGTCCTTCCATTCTAAATGATAGCGTTGCTGGATAGAGTAATCTTGGATGTAGGTCCTTGCCTTTAATGACTTGGAATACTTCTTTCCAGCCCCTTCTTGCCTGTAAGGTTTCTTTTGAGAAATCAGCTGACCATCTTATGGGAACTCCTTTGTAGGTAACTCTTTTCTTTTGTCTTGTTGCTTTTAAGATTCTCTCCTTCTCTTTAATCTTGGGTAACATAATTATGATGTGCTTTGGTGTGTGCTTTCTTGGGTCCAACTTCTTTGGGACTCTCTGAGCTTCCTGGACTTCCTAAAAGTCTATTTCCTTTGCCAGACTGGGGAAGTTCTCCTTCATTATGTTTTCAAACAAGTTTTTAATTTCTTGCTCTTCCTCTTCTCCTTCTGGCACTGCTATGATACGGATATTGGAACATTTCAAGTTGTCCTGGAGGTTCCTAAGCCTCTCTTCATTTTTTTTGGATTCTTGTTTCTTCATTCTATTCTAGTTGAATATTTCTCCCTTCTGCTGCTCCAAACTGTTGATTTGAGTCCCGGTTTCCTTCCCATCACTGATGGTTCCCTATATGTTTTCCTTCATTTCACTTTTCATAGCCTTCACTTTTTCCTCTATTTTGCGACCATACTCAACCATTTCTGTGAGCATCCTGATTACCAGTGTTTTGAATTGTACATCTGATAGGTTGGCTATGTCTTCATTGCTTAGTTGTATTTTTTCTGGAGCTTTGATCCATTCTTTCATTTGGGCCATTTTTTTTGTCTTGGCGTGCCTGCTACATGTAAGGGGCAGAGCCTTAGGTGTGCACCAGGGCGGGGCAACCCACAGGGCTGCATTGTGGTGCTGTATGTGGGGGAGGGGTCTGAAAGGGGAAAATGCCGCTTGCTCTGCTCTCTTCTGGCTTCCAGTCACTTCCACCCCTACCCACAAACATATCGGGCCCTTGTGGTGCTGATTCCTGAGTGGATGAATTTTTGTACATTCTGGGATCCTGTGTGTCTCTCCAAAAAACTCTCCTGTGAGGCTAGGAGTTTCTCCTGCCACCACAGGTTTTTTTCAGCCAGAGGTTTGAGGCTTTATTTCCCTACCCTGGAACTGTGGGTTGTGCAGTCTCTTTGGCTCCCTAGTTGTTCCTCCTGGTTTATCTGCACACAAATGTGGGACTGCTGGTCCGCCAGTCACCGCTTCACTCGCCCATGGGTCTTCCAGCTGCCACCTTGCTGTGAGTCCTCTCTGCCCTGGCTGCCCATCTCCACCCCTCTTACTGGTCTGGATGAATATTTCTTCTTTAACTCCTTGGTCATCAGACTTCCATACAGTTTGATTTTCTGGCAGTTCTGTTTATTTTTTGTTTTTAATTTTGTTTTTGTCCTTCTTCTGGTTGCTCCAGGAGGCACCGTGTATCTACCTATGCCTCCATCTCTTTAGTAAAATAATTTAACTGCAGACGCACGGGTGTCACAGAGCCAGAGCTGTCTAGGCAGAGGTGTGCCGGCACTTGTCCTGACTCTTCCTGAGCTCAGCATCAGGAGCCGCACATCCCAGCAAGTGCTCCAAGGGCCCAGGTGACCTCTGCACTCAACTGGTCACAAAAAGATGGGAACACATCACAAAGCGGTTCACTGTTGCATCACTGAAAGCAAAACAAACTGTTGAGGACATCTTGGTGTATTTCTTTAATGAATTTTACTGCACAGGATTTTAATTACATTCTATTTAACTGAGTGGTGATTTTTCACTGAGTGTTAAAATGTTAGCATTTCTACTAAGTTACTTAAATGTCTGATGCTCCCTATGTTGTAGCTACCTACCATTCTCTCATTTGTGTGTATCACAATTTACCTAAAGATCACCTCACTGTTGGCCCGTCATACAGAGAATCCGGACTGTACTTTTGGATTATGCCGTTAAGTTAGATGCCCACAACTGAAACTAGGGGGACAAATATAAGTATATCTTAAGTCTAAGGAGCCATATTTATTCCCCTAAGGGTTACATGTATTGGCTATTTTACCATATATTCACTATTCACTATAGATAATATTTTACCAGTAACGTACATGAGTACTTTTTGTACCCTGCCATCTCCCACCTTAAATATCATTTAAATTTTGTTTTCTGATGTCCTGAGGAAAGTAATATTTCCGTGTCATTTAAATCTGCTTATAAAACTGGGCAGTTCTCTGTTTCTCCCTGTGCTGTTTCCCAGGTATGAGTCTGTCTTTGTCAGTGTTTTCGGAGGGTCCTTGGACCAGCCAGCTTTCAGGACCCCACGTTCCTGTCAGTGGAATGAATTCTTCTCTGTAGCAGTTTTGTCATGTGTGTGACCAGATTTCCTCTCCCTTTTTCTTGCCCGTCGTTTTCTAGTATTCCCTTTAAACGCGCAGGTATGTCATGTTTTTGTTCACTCAAACCTACTGACAATTTTCCTTGTGATTTATTGCAGTTGTTTTTAAACTTAGTAACTTAGTAACAAAACCCTTTTGGTTTTTTAAAAGACTATAAACACCAAAATGTTAGCAGATGTAAGTTTTCTCAGGAACAAAGGATGCTTGACTTTTCTCTTTTTCTTATTTATATTTTTCCACATATTCTGGAATGAATCAATTTTTGGTAATAAGGAAAAACTTTAACGTATTTCCTAACATTTCTTCTTTTTCCATATCTAACTTATTTTAGGTAGAGATGACTCTTTAGATTCCTCCAGGGACTTGTCATTGGCATTGTTTAAATTAGCAATTGCTGTGGGACAAAGCAACAGTCATTTCTTATCATAGCTCATGCGTCTGTCGGTCACCTGGGGGACAGGCGGTCTTGGCTGGGCTGTCTCACGGGTCTGCAGGGAGCCTGGAGGGCTCAGTGGTACAGGGCTGGGCTGGGGCTGCTGGGCTGGGGCTGCTGGGCTGGGGCACCTCTGCTCCACGTGTCTCCCAGCAACCCCCCTCCCCGCCACCCCGGGGCCTACCAGCTAGCTCTGGCACCTTCTCCGTCTGACGAAGGTAGATGCTCAGGAGGGCAAATTTAAACACACAAGGCCCCTGAGACCTGGGCGCACCCGCATTTCTCCCTCTTTCTTTAAACCCAAGCAAGTCACGTGGGAAAAGGAAATGCACTGTGCCTATTGGAGGGGCCCCAAAGTCACGTGAAGGAAACCTAAAGAATCGGGTTCAAGATGCCATCAGTCTACGTGAGGCGAGACTAGACGTCTCTCTTCTTACCTGTACTTACAAAGAGTTGTCTATTTGTGTCTGGTTTGTCTTATCAATAAAAGTTGCCTAGGGAGTATGGTGAACAGACTCTTAACTTGCAGGGTGACAGATGGTTACTAGATTTATTGTAGTGATCAATTCGTAAGGCATATAAATGTTGAATAACTCTGCTCTACACCTGAAACCCATATAATATTGTATGTCAACTATAATAAAAAGAAAGGAAATGAAAGTAGTAAAAGAGATGTAAAACTGATAGAGGTAAGAGTCTACTGCGTGTTTATTGATACATATTCCTATTGTTAAGGAATGTTACGTTATTTAAGGTGGAGTTGCTTAGAAATTGTGTGACTTTATGTAAATACAGTTATTCCCACCTTTTAAAGCTAATTAATATGATGACGCAAATTTCTGTCACAAAAAAATTGTCTTTTTCATTACAGATCATGTACTACACGTTGATGAAGGATCTTCCTTAAATGTTTCACAAAGGGAGATGCCCAGTTCCAGGCCTAGTAAATAAAGGGGGGATATGCAGGTTCTGGTTTAGGCATCAGACTCCAGAGAAATGAGAAGAGGCAGAGAGGAATGAACAAGGTGGGGGGTCTGAAATGCCCCATTTATGGATAAGCAGCCACTGGGGCACCTCAACACAGAAACAAACGGCCCCGGGGAGAGGCTTTCTTTTGTGTCTTCCGTCCCTGAATAGTCGTCAAGAGCCACAGCCCTGATCACAGCCGTAAATGGAAACAGGCAGGTGCAATGACAAAAGCGATTCCTCAGAGAGGCCTGTTTACACTGATGTCGGGCGTCTGAGGGGCAGGTGTGCAAGGACAAAGGGAGCAAGGCCGGAAGTCACAGGCAGGGCCTCTCAGCCACTCCTGTCCCCAGTGTCGAGTCTGCGCCAGGTTCAACTGAGACATTGTCTTTCTTGTCCCATGGGGACCTACTGGCTAGGCGATCATTTTAAGAATGGCTATGGTGGCCGTATTAACCCTGCTGCACATTCACAAAGCATGCCAAAATTTGTAAAATCTTCTCATAGACCTCATTTCATGGATGTCTCATAGTAACCATTCAAACATATAGGAATGTTTATTGCCACTTATATCAAAGGACATGAGTGCTCAGAAAGGTTTAACTATTGTAAACCAGATGAAAAACAGTTTGGGTCACAATCACCTAAACTCTCTGCAAGTACTTTTTGTGCAGAAAAAGAAGTGCGTCTGTGGTCCAAGGATTACAGCGAAGCAAGTGCAACCTCCTCGACCAGCAATGAGCACTGGGATGTAAAGCAGGATGAAGCCAGAGGAGGGTCCCAAGAGAGCCCTGGGATCCCAAATCCACTCTTTCTAAGGGAGTAGCTGAGGCCATGCTCAGGGTCAGGGAGTGAGAAACAGGCTGACCTGACGTCAGTGCCTAGCCACTGTCTTCTCATCAAAGCTCTTACTCAGACCTGGGGTCAAAGGTCTAACCGTATTTCTTGCTGATCCTTTCAGAACACTAATGGGCTACTTGAACAGCTCACTTGCTAAAAGCCCCACTGCTTTTGGAAAGAGGAGCTTTTAAATAAGAGGGGCTTGTTAAGTGGGCACTCTGGAATTCTCCATTTATATGAAAAGGGTGTTTGATACTCAAGAGGGTGGTTGTCATTTGGGGGAAAGGTTAAGTCAATTATTTTGTCTACAGATGGAAAAGATGAAGAGTCAGCTTAATAACAGGTTTCAGGTCGATGAAGGGCTGTTCTGGGGAAGATGGTGACCACCTGTCCATCGTTTCTGAAGCCGAAAAAGAAATGGGCTTTTGTAGAGGAAAGAAGATCTAAGTGAGGCCGATGGGAAGACAGTTGGTCTATAGCATGGCCTGTCCCTGCTTCGCCAGGTTATCAGTGGGATCTCCCCAACAGGAGGTCATCACAATAGGACCCTTAGGAGACCCTTGGAGCTTTGCTTTGGCTCTGTGTCCCTGGGGTTAGCTGCTGTGAGATGATATTGGGCCAGTACAAGACAAACAGTACCGGGACCTACGTATAGGTCCCGATTACCGCGTACTTGCTGAACAGGAGAGACAATTTCCCTGCACCTCAGTTTCTTCATCTATATAACTGGATTGATGATTACTCTCCTATCCTACAGTAATGAAGATGGACCAAGATAATGTATGTGAAAGTGCACCTCAAACCAGATGGCACTGAGCAAATGAATGATACTATTTTTCCTGGAATAGGTGCTGATTATTTTTCAAGTCTAGTGTGCACTAAAATTTTTCTTCCTGCTTTGGATAAAGTTGCCAGACTGCTTTGGACCCAGCCTTGAAACGAGGTGCCAATTATTTTTTTCTTTTAATTCTCAGGCCTCGTGCTTCATGTCCTCCTTGAACAAGTCCTGCTTGCTCCCAGCTGTCCAAGGACTTGTGCCTTTCAGCAAAGCAGGGGGCCTTAAAGAGCATCTTCTAAACCATGTTGGTTTTCCTTTGATGGGTGGTGGTTCTGCTTTATCTTGAGTGCCTTTGGTGATAGAGAAACTCACTATCTCATTTTTAAAGCTATTCCAACTAAGTAAAATTCAGATAGTTCATAATTCATTTCTGCTTATGGAAAGCCCAAGTCTGTTTCCCCACAGTGAAGTTCAAAAACTGAGACATGTCAACTGGAAGCTGATAAATAAATGAATGATGTGGGCTTGCTAAAAACAGGAGTCATGGAGGACGCAGTTAGCTGGGGATAGATGCCCTCCCAAAGCTGGTGGCGGCTATACTACACCAATAGCTTATGGCCCTGCAGGGATGTGGGCCAGACTTACCACACCCAGAGGTTGGCTTGGGCCTGGGGTGGCTTCATGCATGTGGAGTGACCAAAGAATCACATTAAAAAGAGGTTATGGTTTGGGATATTGTTATATAACAAAATAAGAAATTGAATTTAATTTTCATCATTTTAATACACTTTTACTTCTCCAAAAGAAGAGTAAGGTATAGCCACCTCCCCCAGGGGTGCTGTCCCCTGGCCCCAGTGCAGAACCTAGGGTGCCTCCCCAAATGATTATATTTCCAGACCCCCCCTTAACTTTTCAGAGACAATGGAATTCTTTGTTTTTGTTTAAAATTTTAAGGTTTTAAAGTTAGCTTTATGTTACACATTCTATAAAGACTGTATGAGCCAGACAAAATATTCTCTGGGAGGTGATTGTGACCCCCACATCCCCAATCTGCCATCTCTGGTGCCTGAGAGCTGCCACCCTCAGCTGAGTTCTACCCTTGGGGGCCCCTGGACACGGTCCGTCCCCAGCTCTGTAAGGTGGGCCTGCGGAGATGCAAGGACGCTCCTGTATCCTCTCTAGGTATTTTCACTACCAGGGTAAAAATCGCTAGCAAATTTTTACTTCCCTCTTTGTCAGAACTTCCAGCCGCATCCCCATCTCCTTTGGTCAGGACTCCTCACACTAGATGATTAGAAGAAAAGCAGTCTAGAGTCAGCTTCGAGTTACAAAACGTGATGAAGGCATTTAGGGAACTTGCACAAGAAGAACTGAGAAAGGCAACCTCAGAACTGGTTCAGCCGCTCCATGATGGTCATCGAGTTGTTTACACCACTTTGTTTTTTCTTGCTCAGAACGCCAGTGATGTTTCCAAAGGTGACAAACTGTCCCAGTTATCCTGGGACTAAGGGGTTTCCCAGGATATGGGACTTTTAATGTTAAAATTAGGAAAGTGCCAGGCAAAGTGGGATGAGTTATTTTTTAAGATTTTATTTATTTATTTTCTAGAGAGAGGGGAAGGGAGGGAGAAAGAGAGGAAGAGATACATCAATGTGTGGTTGTCTATTATGCGCCCCCTACTGGGGACCTGGCCCACAACCCAGGCATGTGCCCTGACTGGGAATCAAACCAGCGACCCTTTGGATCGCAAGCCAGCACTCAATCCATTGAGCCACACCAGCCAGGGCAGTGGGATGAGTTATTTATCCTACTTCTCTCCTCTCAGTCACAAGGTGGCTGCCACAGCCCCAAGCTGTATGTATCACACAGAAAATGGGCCATCCTTTTACCTACTTCTCCCTCATCAAGAAGAAAATAGGCTTTCCCTAAAATCCCAGTAGATTTTCCCTTATATCAGTAACCAGAACCCTTAGTCCAAAGAGGAATGAGACCACTGTCATTGGCTTAGGACAATCATAGCTCATCCCCTTGGTTTAGGCACATTGGAACCGGATCTTAAATTGAGTGCTGCTGGTATGGAAGAGGGGAGGAATGGCTTGTGGGCGGGCAACTCACAGTGTATGCCACCAATGCCATGCTGACGATTTTGGACTTCATCTTGAAGGAAGTGGGATGTCATCAGTTTTAAGCAGAAGGCAGTGGGCTATCACCCTTATTTTAAACTTGGAAGCATGATTATAACTGGATTAGAAGGGATTTGGGAACAACATTGAAAGAAGAGAGATTCATTAGCAGGTTACCGCAATAATCCAGACATGAGATGATAAGATTTGAACTAGATGTGTAAACAAAGTAATGAATTTGAAAGCAGTCATAAGGCGTCATCTCACATGTGAATGAAAACGCTGCACAATGCACAGGTCGGTCTGTGGTTGCTCCCATTTGTGAATGAGAAAATAGTGGCACAGATTTCAGAGGCCAAGTTTCTCTCCGAGGCCAGACATCATCAGCCTAACAAAGCTAGACTCCCATTGCTACCACAGTGGGGTTTCTCCCGTTTCTTGGCTCTTGGACAAGTTCAACACTGGCTGAATTACTCTCCTGGGGCCCCCGCATCTACCTGGCACCAGGTGGGTGTCAGACTGGGCAGAAAGCCCTCATTCTTTGTAGTTAAACACCTTTATAGATGACAGCTGGGGCAGGATGTGCTGGTGAATCTAATCTACCTCAGCAGAGATGAGCAGTAATGTAGACTTAAGAGAAAGAATGTGAGGTTGGCAATATCGGTTCAAAGATTTGCCTCCCACTCCCAGGAATCGTCTTGC
>CM052539.1:10987124-11013324 GCA_028533065.1 Trachops cirrhosus
GTACACCACACCTGAGACAGCGAGATCTCACAGAGACAGAACCCCAGGAGCTAGCGCGTTACTTACTTCACTCTCCATGAAATACTTAAAAAACATCTCATTGCTCTCAGGAGGCTTGATGAGCCTTAAAGAAGAAGTAGACTGAAAGAGGCGATAAATTACTTTCACCTGGACTACTTTCACCAAGGCATCCCAAATTTTCATTAATACAGGGATGGAGGAAACTGGGGGGAAATCCACTCCATAAACCAGTGTGGAGTGGTGATACTAACCCTATTCCCAAAAGCCAGCCTCTAAGGATACTCAGGACTTGCAGATTATTATATAATGATCTTACCCAAATCCTGGGGCTGTCACTGTGGATATTGCCCAGCAGAAGGGTGAGGGAGGTAAATTACTGTTCTTTAGTCAGGAGTCAGAAGTAGGGTCATCAAAGCAGACTCTAGTCCCCAGGGAGGGAGGGAGTTAGGCACTAGGGCAGGGCCTTGTTAAGGCTGGTTTGGTTGCTGGAAACGAAGTAGCACAAAAGCTCAGAATTAATGAGGGTCTTTTAATAGAAGACAATGCTATGGCCTGGTCTTACGTGGGGATGGGGAGAGCTGAGATTTAGACATTAGGACTTTCCCCCAGCAGACACGTTCTTGGTCTACTCAACAACCAGGAGAATCACAGGGTCTCCATGGGAGCTGAACGGTCAAGGTCATGCACCCCCAAGTCCTGAGACTGGGAGCCTGATCCAATTCCAAGCCCCATGAGGAGTGAGATGTGGGCTATCGCTGCAGCCTCTCACAGAATGAATTGGTTTATGAACTGCCCCCTCCTTTGGCCGCGTCTCCATCAGGCAGACCTGGGCCTTGGGCACCTGTGCACATTTCATGGCCTCGGCTCTCATCAACTCGCCTCAGGTTGCTTTGAATTCTGCTCTCCCTTCCCCTGCCCTGCTGACTCATCTCTCTGTCGATGCCTCGCCTCGTTCTGCAGACTCGATGTCTGGTGCCACTCTCTCATTTTGATTTTTGTTTCCCTGATCGACACAGTTCCTGGTTGCTCTTCTTTCATGTGTCCCATATAAGCCCAGTGCTCTCACACCTCAGCACAGGGCCGGGGGGACGGCACCTCTGCTGGGTGTGACCAGGTCCATGTCCAAAGCCCAGACAGGGACTGGGTGGGCTGAAGCCCACAGGTAGGTGACATCAGTGAGCCACTGGAAGAGCAACAGAACAAGGTGATAAGGATTAGGCAGGAGTTCTGCTCTCTTTAGAGACTCAGTATTTTTCAGCAAATTACTTTTTTTTTTTTTACTTTTTCTGAAGGTCCCCAACATTAGGGGATGATGTTGGTGTTAGAACCAGGAAGGCTCAGATAAAGGGACTTCTAATAAATGAAGGAAGGGGAGGCCACACATCACAGGAATTTTCCCAGGAACTGGTACCAGTAAGGCTCTGCCACCATGCCCAGGCAAGGACAGAATGTGGCTCCTTAAGCCTGGAAACTAAAAAGGTAGGGAGGAGAAGGAAACCTTTAGAGGGACATGGCCAGCCCAAGGTGCCTTGATGGGAAGATGCTGGAGCACACCGCCTGGACCTCCTTCTCCTCTCTCCCATCTCCTGCTGGTGCCTCCCACTGTCTGACTCAGCAGGAAGACAGACGGCAGGGAAACCCATCGGTAATGGCCTCCCAGAGCTGGGTAGAGAAGGGGGAGAGTAGGTCTCCTGCTGAAAGAGGCTGCTGAGCTAAGGGGCTGGAAAAGGAATGGTGTCATCTGTCAACTTGTACTCATGGCCCCCTTAATTGGGTAATTCTTCATTTAGGTCAGCAAAGAGAGGAATGTGATTTTGGGACTGTCCAAACACAAAATATGGGTCGGAGAAGACTTACTCCTGCCTTACTAAATGAGCTATCACCACCAGCATCAGAAATAATTAAATATACTCCCAGCTGCCTGAGGAATAAGGAGGTCACTGAACTAAATTCAAGCGTCCACTTTGAACCTGGCATTGTGCTCTAGTGGATGTTCTTGGAGTTACTGCCCTTTTAGAAGATCAAGAGCTACACACCCTGGAAATTACCAAAGTATTCGAATAAGGTAAATGAGTAAGGAAAAAAATCACTGATAAAACGAGTATCACCTCTCCCAGTTATAAGCACTGTGAATGCATGTCTACTAAGCTTTTCTCCCTCTCTCCTAAGCAGTAATTCTGAGCTGCTGATTGGTTGGCTGGGCACTGTGTAATTCTCCAGGTGAATAGTGATGGTCTGTCCTTAGCAGAGGTCCTGGCAAGCAAGGCAGACACACTACCGCTGTAAGTGTGAAGCGGAGTATGGCCAGAGTCTGGTGAGATGGGTTGATAAGGCCCTCTTAAGTTGGCTCTTAAGAAGCCTTGGACTTTTGTGACAAGATGACAAGAACCTCGCCTTTATCATTGGCCAGATTTTCTGAACTATTTTGCCATATTCCTACAGCTGGATGGGGGAAGAAGCACTAACAACAGAACCTGTGCCGCGATGCAGTCTGACTCAATGCCCCGCACCACGCCCTCCTCACCGGAATCCAGTCTGCAGTTGCTCTATAAAAAGCCTTCCTGCTGTATTTGTAGGGACTAGTTGCCAGGCCTTACGCCCTACCAACCACTGGGAGTCTATGTGCTCAGACTTGATTTATTCATTTTCCAACATACTGTTTCATAACTGTGTCCTGTCTCCCTCCTGGTCCTTTGAGCTTGACCTTTTGCTTGGACCAGGGCCTTGGACATGTGCTGCAGCTCTCCCTTCCCTGCAGCTCCCCGGCCAGTCCCACTTAAGCCCTGCAGCCATCCTGGCTCCTGGACCCTGGCCCAGGGCTCAGGTCCCCACACCACAATCAGGGACAATCAGGGAACCTGTGTCATGGTACAGTCCCTACTGGGAGCAGGCCAAAGGGACCCAGGGCAGAGTGTTATGTGAACATTATTTCATGTTATCCCACAGCAACTCTGTGAAGCAAGCAGGGGCCCTTATTCTCATTTTCAAAGGGAGAAAAAAGGCTAAAGTGACCTACCTGAGGCCATGTGGCTCTTAAGTGGCAGGGGCAGAATTCAAGTTCTCTGTGTCGGAAGCACAGTACCCTACTGCCCCCTAACTTGGAAAACCGGTGGGACCCCCAACTAAGCCTTTGGAAACTAGCTCCTCCAACGGAAGAAAATCCACTTTCATCTCATAAAGACAGGTTTTTCTCTTTTTTCTAATTATTGAAGCCTAGAGATAAGGAGCAAGGATGGGCTGTCTCGCTTCTGGCTGTCAGCAAGTTTGTAATAGATTTTGGGTATTCATTCCGCATCCTTTGCTTCCTAGACCAAAGGAAATGAAGGAATCTCCACCAGCTGGTGCTTTGGGGGCCTGGACAATCCCATTTTGGCATAAGAACAAAGGTAGGCCAAAGTCAGGACAAAACATCCTCATACAAAATGATCTGTCTCTCCCATCACACACACACACACACACACCTCTTGACCTACTTGCTGATTACAGCTGCAGCACCCTGGGGAACAAGCACACATCCACTTGACTTCCTTCCTAAGCTGCACACGTGTGCGCCTGCGGGGGAGCGGTGGTGTCCCCACTTCACCCGTCCACTCAGCCACAGGCTTGTCCATGTAGGGGTGAGTGAGCCAAGGGGTGTTCTCACACCAGACGGCACTTACTTATGAATGGACTCCCCGCTTGCTGGTGCCATTGGTAACCATCCCACAAGCCCTCCCCCTGATCTGTCAACATCCCCATAAGATACTGCAGGGAAACAAAACACTGCTTCCAGGGAATCTGTGCTCCCTCAGATCTTCCCAGCCATTTCTGACACTCATGGGGCAGCCCCATGGTTAGAAGCGGATCTAACCATGAGACAGGTGAGGCCTGCAGCATCCGTCTTCTAGCCTAGGAGGTGTACCAGGGGATTACTTGTATAAACTTCAATTTTGCTTTGGGGGCCAAGCTTGAAACAGGCTTAAGGACAAGGATGAAACACATTTGCAAGTCTCAGCTGAAATCTTGAAGCAGGTGATCTAACATCTGGAGCACCTAACCACTATGACAAACTAAGTGCTTTCTCATCCTTTTTAAACACGTGTTGTCGGTCAGAAAGAGGAAGAGGAAACCAACAGGGTTTTGATGATGCTTGCAAGTCAATTTCCTGCCTTCATTCTCAAATAGTTCTGCTGACCCCTCAGGCTGCTAGTTTTAGAAACTACACTATAAATATGATCAGTTATAGCAATGCTGCTTGGTGTTCACACCAGACCTCTTCCCCAGCAGCGGTCACCAAGTGCTTTCCCGATTGTCTGATGTGTCTTCTCAGCACAGAGGTCTGCTACACGGCCGTGGCTTGCATTCCCCTCCAGCACACCCAGAGGGGAACCACCCGCTCTGCAAGTGCTCTTTCAGCTTCTCCTCCCCTTATTCTCTCGCTCCTCTGCTGCCCCTCGCTCCCTCCTGCATCCACCCCCCAAACCCAATGTCATGGACAGGCAGGTGTAATATAGGAGTCCTGGACACCAGTGGTAGAAAGCGGACAATGAGATCAGTCAGGGCAGTGAGGAAGAGAGGTCGCTTTCTTCTTTCCCCATCTGAAGTCCTGGTAAAAAAAAATTAGTCTTTTCAGTTCTTTGTCTATTAAATAAGGGACTTGAGCTTGCAATTCTCTGAGGTTCCTAGCAGCTCTGATGATAACTATTTCATGAACATTCAATTGTGCTCATTTCTGGATCATCAGGATGGAAACCTATTGCTTTCTTTTGTGCCAAGTTCTTCTCCCCCATCAAATCTGCTGTGAGATGAATCTTCTCTCCTCCAAAATAACATGTTTTTTTCTATAAAAAATTAACAAAAAAAGACACTTCTTCTATAAGTCTACCCTGGATATCTATATATCCAGGATATATAGTCAGATATCCTGACTGGATATCTGTAGAAATATAGAGGCAGGCGGTCAGTCACCTTGGAAAGAATGCCTTGTGAATAGTACACGTGGAAAGATGATAGCAGGGCATGCTCGGCTCAGCTCTCCTTTTTTGCTGCATTGCTGACTAAGAAGTCTACTGTTATGAGCCTAATGTTATTCCCCTGCTCCCAAATTCACGCATGTGTGAAGTCCTAACTTCCAGTACCTTGGAATGTGACTGTGTTTTGAGATAGGAACTTCCAATAGGGTAATTAAGGTTAAATGATATCTTTGGAGGTGGGCCTAAATCCAGAATGACTGGTGTCCTTAGAACAAGAGATCAGAACACAGACACACACAGAGGGAAGACTATGTAAAAATACAGGTAGGAGAAGACAGCCATCTACAAGTATGACGACACCTTGATCTTGGACTTCTGGACTCCCTAACTGAGAAAATAAATTCTTGTTTCTTAAGCCATGCAGTCCATGGTACTTGTTGCAGCAACCTTAACAAATTAATAAGCGTACTGTACCTGGGCGAGAACCCATGTCCAACAAAGCTCCGAGACTTAGCTGAGCATGTATTTCCTACTATCATCACACCCTTCCATCCAGTGTTCCCAGGCTCTCCAAGGGTGACGTGGGAGAAAGTGTGCAAAGATGTCAACCATTTCACACCAGATCTACTTTCACATGGAGGAAACATGGGAGTGGGAGGGAGTATCCCCCTCCAACAGTCCACATGTGGCTCACCCCTGCACCCTCAGCACCAAAGCAATGGAAGTTGGCTTGGTTCCACTGAAGACTTGGTTCATGGAAGATACACAGTAAGATAAGTCTCTTTTGCGACCTTTCATACATTGTTTTTGGGAGGGAGGGTGTTGGTTCCATTGCTGCTGTGTCATGTCACTCTTTAGTGCATGCGTCTATTTTTTGCCTACAGCACCCCAACCACCAGTTCTGCTAGGAGAAAGGATTCTCTGACTGCACCCTGCCTTGTGCCAGGCTCACAGCAGCTGCCTAATGGGGTGGTAGCAAATTGAGCTCTGGGTTTATTTTTGACTTCTGAGTCTCTCACACCGCAAACAGGCCTGAGAAATAAAAGCGTGGTATAGCTGAGCCTGGCTAGGCACATCGTGGGAGAATGCTTCAGGGACAGGGCTGACAACCCTCTCCCCAGGTAAAGATGAGCCACTGTGGTACCAGCCCCTGGTCCCTGTGGTTCTAAGGGGTACTGGGTGGGTCTGCCAAGTTCCATTGCTGTTGGGGGAAAAAAAAGAATGTGAGGGAGCCAAGCCAAATGTGCACAGCTCTGCCACGAGAAGCCAAAGTGGCCTTTTTGAAAGATTAATGGGGCATTTGGCTCTCAGCTTCTTAACAAGAGAGAAGGGAAAAAGCTTTCTGAAAAATAGCAGTGGCTCCTGGCAGGGATTCCAGAGGAGAGGGTTGAAAGCTGCAGGATACCCCTTCCCCCAGTACATTTCCCCTCAATCCTTGCTTTCTCTTTTCCCACAGTCTCTCACCATGCTATTTCTCTTGCTTCCTCTTCTCATTTCTTCATTGGTGTTTTGGCCTCCCAACATGAGGTCTGCCTTTCCTTTTAGTTGCCCCGTCATCCGATCTTCTTCCTGTTCACATTCATCAGGACAGGGACACTTTGCTGGTGGAAAGACACAGACTTTGCAATTTAGCTTGGGCTTTCAGCTCCACTCTGCAACTTTCTGAAATCTGTGCAATGGACATGGATTGTGTTTGTCCCCTTCCTTGGGGGATGGCACCCATATATTCCATCGTGGAAACATCCCTTCCTGCTTCAGGTAATTCTGGTTAAAATGTCAATCAAGTACCACCACCTTCATGTGATCTGAGCATCCAATCCCACTCCACTCAGGGATTGGTTCAAGGCAACCAAGCAGGGCCAATCAGAATGCTTCTGAGGGTCACTATGGGAGGCAAGCTGGAGGGACCATTGGATCCTGTGGCTTTTGGGAGTCATCTTTCTTCCCCTTGGAGGAGAGGCTTTCTGCGGATGAAGCAACACAGAGCAAAGCGGAGTCAAAGACAAGGCACCGATGGAGCACCTGGATCTAGGAAAAAGCCAGATCAACCCCTGAACCCTGTACTTTCCATCACATGAGCCACTGAGGGTTCCTTCCCTGCCCCTGAACCAGTTTGAATTTGGTTTCTTTCACTTGTTAACCAATGAAGCCCTGATGACCACACTGTGTGACTTTAGGCAACTCATTTGACTTCTTGGAATCTCAGTTTTTACCCTGACCCTCATGCCCCCAGTTTAAGTGGGGTGCATCCAAGGCCAAGTACGTTTCCCTCTACTCTAAAATTCAGCATTTTATATATAAAATTTATATATGTATATAAATGTTACCCTTCTTATAACATTTCCTCCCTCTAGACTCTCCTCCCACTAGGCTGAGAGCTCAGGGATGTGTCTTATTCATCTTAGTATTTTCAGCACTTACCCTGGGACATAAAAGGAGCTCAATAATTATTTATTTGCTCCCAGTTTCTCTCTTCTTTTAGGAATCTAATTATAGCCTCCTGCTATAAATTCTATAAATCAGTCTCATTACTTATGTGGTGATTGCATCTCATATAATCTTGTTTTCAAAAATAACTTCTGTCTGACTATTTAGCTGTGAGATTTATGGTCACGCCTGAAGATTCTCAGTTTTTCTTATACTAAAGCTAAAGATAAAAAGCTAGACCATTGATTCTTTTAAGACTTCCCTGAAAACAAATACCTAGGTTAGTAAGTTAGACAATCATCTGCTTATTATTTCAGTGTTTAAGCACTTTTTCCCCCCAATTCATTTATTTGAGGAAGACCTAGAATTTACTGAAGCCTCTGATTCACCTATGCACTCGGGTTCTTCAGCTTTTTGGTCACGCCTGTTTTTAACTTAAAATCAGTTCTGGCTTAAGGCCACAACCTTTAAAAATAGCAGAACCTGGTCAGCTGCCAGAGCTTCCAGGAAAGCAAAGCAGTGTAGGGAGGAATTTCGAAAACCTTGATATATGTTAACTATAACCACTGAGGGTTAAAAATGAAACAGAGAAGAGGAACCGACCCAGAATGAGAGGAATACTGCAGACTGGTCAGGGGACGCGGGGTCATGCTGCAGTGACAAACTCCCACATCTCAGTGACTCTCGCATGACTATGTTGTTAACGTGAAGTCCACGGCCAGTCCCCTGCCTCTGCAGGGGAACTCCTTTCTGAGGGGTGATTCAGGGCGCCAATATGCTTCCATCTTGTGATTTCAGAATCTCAACACATGACTGCTGGGGACCCTGAGTTGGGAAAAAGGAGTCACGAAGGAGCTTTTCACTACCTCAGCCTACATGTGACCTGTGCTTATCGTCCATTAGCCGGCAATAGTCATCTCTCTGGCTTTGCCCAACTTGCAGCTTCAAAGCGTGGAAGACCTCATGGGTGTTCAGTAGGCCATCAGCACTCTGGCAGGAGGGCAGGGCTCAGGCTGATTCATTTACTTTAATTCACTTACAAGGCAATGTCCTAAAACTTAGGAAAATTCCATCGTTGTACTTCTGTACTTTCCACTCTAGAACTGACATAGAGCAAGGAGATAAGAAGGATCAAAAAGAGAAAGCTATAATTTACTCTCTGATTTGACTTTCATCTCTTCAACAGACAATTTGAAATGCACATTTATATCTCATTTTAGAGACCTTTATACTTTTTAAAGAGCATCACAGAACAGTCTGGCAATGAGTATTCTAATCCTGATTATTTAATTAACTAATCTGTGACCTCGAATGACATCTCTAATTCTCAGGCTGCTCATCAGTACATTGAGAATGATAATTCATATGCTTCACTCAGTTTTGGTCAAGTTCACGTGATGTCTGAAATGCCTAGCAAAGTGCTCATGTCATAGTGCGTGCCAAAGAGTTTGTTGAATGAATATCCGAGAGCAAGTTAACTGTTTCCTGCTTAATCTAATATCATCAGGATATTAGACATAAATGGTGTGAAGGGCATAGAGGCATTTTCAGTCCATCATTATGTAATGGTTGGTAAATTCACTCTTGAGGGGAACTATTTTAAAATGAAGGCAACCCTCCTTCTGCTCCACTGAGCTATTGCAAAACTCAAATTAGATCTGTGCAAAGGCTGTGTGAGCCATAAAGTCCATACAAGTGTGAAATATTGGTAAAAACCATATTGTGACCAGGGCTGGCCACACAGGGACATGACCTATGCAGGCACACAGGTCCCCGCTCTTAGAAGGACCTCACCCTCGGCTTAATGATCTGTGGTCACCATCTTGAAATTCTTAATAATTTTTTAAATAGAGGTCCCACATTTTTATTTTGCGCTGGGTCCCACAAACTATGTAGCTAATCCTGATTGTAACTGAAAATGTTGCTACTTTTTGTCTAGGAAAGGGAGTTTTAGATGCATTCTGTGGTCCCTTTCAGCCCTAAAATTATATGATTCTAAAACATATTCCAAGTGTTATACCATTTTTATTTGTTTTTGTGAAACTGTTCTGCCATTCTTCTATTTCTAATCAAACATTTTTTAAAGTATCTGTTATTTCTCACAAGCTCTCAATCTTTCAGTTTCCACTCCCATGAAGCTCTGGGAAAAGATTTTATTTTCCCTACTAGATTCAGTCTACTTAGCCCAAGTCCTTAGAGACAATTTCAACTTTGTGCTTTTATGAGGCCTCTTTCAAAGGACGCCGTGCCGCCTGCTCGATGGTCTGGATTCTACTCTGAAGACACATTGGCATCGAGCAGCGTGTTTCATGCTTTTGCAAAGTTTGAACATATTTTTTAAACGTCTTCTTTGGAAAGAGAACCTTGGCGTTATGGCATTCTGTTTCTGAACAAGGAAAGCCGCAATGCAGCAGAAAATGTAGAAGACTTGGCATCGGTAGATTTATGTTCAAGCTCTTTTTTCATCGTTTACCGGATGTGTGAGCCCAACCAAATTACTAAAATCTCTCAGGGTTTCAGTTTCCTCATCTGTAAAGTGGGGTTGTTAGGATTAGGGGCAAATAGTATCCGATTCATAGGGCTCTGGGGAGAAGAAATGAAAATAATGTTCTTAAAACTACATGCTACAGAGATGTCTTCATTCTGAATGATTTCATCCTGTTAATGAATTAATCAGCCGTGACAACCTAGAGAATTAAAATGACCTCCCTGTACTATTCTACTGGGCCATGTAGAAAAGGGGTTATTTTGTTGATCGATACACATTTAACAAATATCTTCTGAGCGCCCACTGCGAGCTGAGCACCTTTGCTAATCACACACCAGGAATTCTGAAATTAGGTCACAATCTAATATATCCTAAAAAAACTGCATAGCTTTACACATTGCATCATAAATATTCTATTGGCAAATATTTAAAGGGGCATCCACTATATTTCAAGTTCATAATATGAAGATTTTTTTAAAGGGGAGATAGAAGGTACTATGGGAATTGCACCAGAAAAACTAACCAAGTCTTTTTTTAAAACAATAGTAATGTGGCAAGGAGGGGAAAAGTTACTGTAGAAGCTGGAAGCAAAAATCCTCAGGGAATTCATAGCAAAAACATCATAATAGGCCATTTCAGTTAAGAAGGGTAACCCTTGGGTCAGGGGTAAGATGCGTAGGAGAGAGAAGTTAAAAAAAAAACCCAATACTAAAATAAAGAATTTATGTGTTGTTAGTCAAAATAAAGTAAGAATTGTAAATTTCTCCAAGGAACCTCAGGAGGAAGAGACTGAAGGGACCTAGAATAGAAGGAACCTAGTGGAGATTAAAGGAAGAAATGCATTGGAGAAAGAGAGAGAGAGAGCCAGGCACAGAGAGGCAGGAAGACTGAGCCCTGAGGAGCAGTGACAGCCAGGAGAAGCTCCTGGTGGCAGGAAGGGCTGCTGACTCCGGTTGTGGCCATTGTGCAAGGCAGTTCCCAGGCAGAGAGATCAACCTCGTGGTTCACTGAGTTATTCAAACAAGTTCTCAGCAGATGATACCCAAGATCCTGAGGAACTGAGTTTTTTCCCTAATTCACACAAAGCCATTATTTGGACTAGCAGGACTACACTGGGGAATGTTGAAAATTGCTCTTCTCTTTCATGTTGCTGCCAGCAATGTAGCCCATCCAGCCCTTCTCACTTGGGAATCACCACCAAACGGTCACTTAAATTATACTATACTGAATCCCCTTGTATATTTGGAAAGCTCCTGGTATATTTGGAAAGCTCGAGGGAAAAGTCAGGCAGTTGTGATTAGAAAAGAAGAGACATTGGTAAGAGATCGGGAACTCAGTGGAAGCCTGAAGTCGCCGGGAATATCCGAAGAACCTAGAGAATCCCTGAAGGTATGGAGGGTGGGGACTCACATTGGGGCTTTATTTGTGAGATGGATGTACCAGCAGCTTTTATTTAAATATCACAGGACACGGTAACTCCACAAGACTGGAGAATGGAGGTTCCTAAAAAGCCAGTATTCATGTTATACAGTAAAATCTCTTCCTGCCCCACAGATACACGAGCCATTCTGTTAGTCCTGGGTCCTTGAGGGAACACACAAAACGGGGCTTCTGGTTTCTAAACTCTACCTCTGGTCTGGTCTGAGGGATACATTTCCAGGCAACGTCTTCAAGAACCCCGGAACCATCTTTCTCCCACTCATAGCTGTAACATGACTTTAGGAAAAGTCCCACACCCTCCCTAAACCTCAGGTTAAAATACCTGTCTTGTCTCTCCCATCAGCTGTGATTTAAACAAAACAAAGCAACACAACAACAGCAACAAAATCATCCTTGGATGCAAACATCCTTGGAAAATGTGAGAGGGCCATAGAAATGGAGGATATTATTTGTGCAAAGGTGCACGTTCTTGTTCCGGGACAATGCGCGACCACAGTCAGAACTGTAAGGGACCCTGCGATAGGCCATTGTTCTCTGGGAGGGAGAACACGGGCCAGTCTAACTGGTTCCAGCTGTTCGGAGGCGGCGCTCACGGGGCCCAGGAGGTGTCCTAGCAGTCCGCAGCAGAGGCTCTCATTTTACTGGAAATCACAGATTTCTCCACCTCTCACCACCCCCAGAGTTGTACTCTAGATTCGAAACCACATGGAGTCATGCCGATCATTTTTTTCGGAGCTTGTCAAACTTTTGCAGCTAATTATCAGTTGGAGTCAGTGCAACAAAACCTGCATTCTATGCTGGATTTTATTAAAATGCCTCTGATATCAGCCAGGGGCTGTGGTAAGTGTGTGCAGTGGGGTTTTTTCTTCCCCTCGGAGAAAAGCCCCAGCAGGCTTTATAAATCAGTACTATTAACTGGAATGGTAGAGACTTACTCAAGTAAATGCTATCACTTCTGCTTTTAAGAAACAATGAACTATTTCCTGGCTTCTCAATTAGGAAGGCTTTGGGGGCTACAAAGGAAAGATGTAATGTTCCTAAAGATGAAATATGATTAATGGCAGTTCAAAAGGATCCTCTAAGCTATGCTGACGGCCCAGGAGTCTGCATTTACTGGCATCCTCTGAAAATCTAGCTTCCATGCTCCCATACTCCCCTCACAACACACACACACACACACACACACACACACACACACACTCCCCTCAAACTCTATGGATTTGTCTCAAGACAAATCTTCCTTGAACAGTAGAATAGGTTAAAAGACTGTGAATGCCTCTTAGTGTTTTTATTTATCATTTGCACTGAAAATTCAACTTTCTTCTGTCAATGATTTGCTGGGGATGGAGGGAAGGAAGGAAAAGAGATTGTGCCCTAACATCATCTTAGGATTTCTGAGCCTATCAATATAGAAAATTCTAGAAGAGGTCATCAGATCTTAACATGTCCCCCAAATCACTTTCATGTGTACCCACCCCTCTCTCCTTCTATCCCTGGCCACAGAGAACCCGGTTTCCCTCCTGTCTGATGCCTCACCACCTTCCTGGTGCTATCCTCATCATACTTACTCTGGCTCCTTGTCTCTATAGATGTGCTCAAGTCCCCTCCATCCTGAAGATGAAGGATTCCATCTCTTCTCTTTTCATCACAGCTGAATTCCAAAATGTGCTGCTACACGCTCTTTACCTGTCACCCACTGCAATTTTGTTTCTTCCACCACCACTGTCCCTGAAACCTGTAAGAATCACCATGTACCTTCTGTGAGGCACACCCTAAAAACTCTCTTCACTAAGTATTGTAACTTACCTTTCTGCCACTCGGATTATTTTCACACGGATGCTTCTGACTTTCTTTCTTTCCACTAGGTGGATGACGATGGTCTCTCCTTTTCCCTCTCCTTTTGATTGCTTTTCTTCAGTTTCCACTGTCAGCTCTTTTTCTTTAATGGTTCTTTTAAATGTAGTATCATCACAAATCCCATTCTCTCTTTTCTATAACATGAGTTTCTTCATCTGTAAAAAGAGTAGAAGGGGCACCTATGATAGCAATTAGGAGGTAAAATCAAGTGGATTTTGTCGTTAATCCAGTAACACTACCAAAAATAGGGTTACTCCCTCGAGTAGATCAGGATTCGTTAGGATATGGGACTATTTGTTGAGCTTGACCTGGGAAGAGAGTGGCAGTGTGGTAGGGCGGGCATTAGCTGAGGTGTTGCCGTGGCGATCCTCCCAACTCCCATGCTAGCCGTGTTGAAAGTATCAGGCATGATAATGCATTAGGACACTGACTTTTTAAAAACACCAGATCTCACACATCCAAATAGGTATTGGCCTCTAAGTCGCTATGGACAAGGGCCACTTATTCCAACAATGCTGCCATTGTTGAATTCCTTTCTGAACTCCTCTTTGGCATTTGCATTTGGAGCCAGGATATGAGACACTTAATAGTCTGGCCTCATTACTTGAAGGTGACTTTTGATTTTTCCTCTGAATAGCTTTAGCCATCACGCACATCCAAATTGCTTTCCAGACACCAAGACTAAGCCTTTAACTTAAGAACATAAATTGGGACACAGGACAGAAGAGCCTCCGCTGGGGTTCACGGCTGGGGAAAAGACCACAGCCAACAGACGTGCCAGGAACAGATGCCAGAGCCAGTCCTGCCCGCCACCTCGCTCCCAGCTTCCTGAGCCCCACGTGTCATCGGAATGCAGTCCCGGCAACCTCCCCCCTAACTCCCCGATGTGACACTTCATTCCTGGGATGCGAGACACAAGAGGGATTCAGAGAATAAGAAAGGAACAGAAGCCTAGAAATGAGCTTTCTTCAGAAAGTGCTGATGCTGGTTTTCAACTGAATGAGGCTAAAACTGCATTTTCCTTCAGTGGACCCTGCTCATCTATACACAGTAATGGGAAGAGGAGTCCACGCGCTTTCTTCCAGGTGATGGTGGTTCACAGTCCGTGAAAGGGAGGCAGATGGTTCTCAGGCTATGACTTGGCCCCATGAAGCTCCTTCATGGTGGCCAGTCTCTGGATATTGACCTCTGGCCCTCTCTATGCATCCTCCACTTTCATTGTCAAGGTTTGGCCCTCTTGTCTAAAACTTGAAAGATATTCTTCAAGATCAAACCCCATCTTCCTTCAGCTCTACTGTAGCCCACTGCCCCTCAACTTGTCTCCTGAGGATGGTGGAGGGAGTGTTCTGGAACTTCCCCCAACCTCACATTCTTGCCCAAAGTCTCCATTCTGTTCCCAATGTCTTGATTATTAAGGCTCTTTTTCTTTGAGTAAAATGTAGCTTTACAAAGCAAAAGTTTCGGCTTTTTGAAATAATGTTTCTAATATAGGCTTCAATATCCTAAAGTTAAACTGAACATGGACAATTCCTTTCACTTTTAATTTTTGCTGTAACATTCTCAATACTCCATGAAGCAATTTAGGTACTTCTGACGAGTTAGAGAAAAAGTCATGGATTCATACAAAGAAGTTGACACAACAACAGTAAAAAAGACAACTACTTTAAGATATTTTTTCTCCATATTCCTCTGGCTGCTGTGTGTGCATGCATGTGTGTGTGTGTGTGTGTGTGTGTGCGCGCGCATGTGTGTGTACAAGCTCTGGGTGGAGTGGTTAAAGGGGTCCAGAGGCTACATGCCCAGTCTTTTCCACTATCCATCTAGTCCACTGAAACTGCTCTTGTAAGACGTACATTCACATCTCCCCAGTGTGGTCAGTTCTCAGCCTGATGGTCAGTCAGTGGTCTGCCCTCTTTCTCACCCCGTCAACAGCATTAGCCACGGCTCATCACTTCCCCTTCCTTGAAATTTCCCCCTTAGTTTTAGAAAGCCACTTTCTCAGTCCTCCTGCTCTCTTGCTAGTTGTTTCTTCAATCCCCTTTACTGGGTTTTCCCTTTCTCTTCTATTATTAAATGTTGATGTGCCCAGGACCCTGTCCTTGCCCTCTGTATATACTCATTCCATACTTAAGCTCATTCATGACTTTAAACACCATCTCTGTGCAGATGACTCACTAATTAGTATCTCCAGCCAACAGCTCCTCTTGACTCGAGACTCATAAAGCAAATGCCTTATACCCCATCTCATCTAGATATTTAACTTAAAGTGTCCAACAAAGAACTCCTTACCTCCCCTCCCAAAACTGCTCCTTTCTCCGGAATTCCACATCTCCATAAATGGCAATAATTTTTCTAGTGTCTCAGACCATAAGCCTTAGCCTCCTTTTTCTCTCACCCCACATTTAATCTATCTGGAAACCCTGTCTGTTACCCCACTTCTGATTGTTTCTCTTTCATTGTTCTCTCCCTCATCCAGGTCACCACCAGCTCTGGCCTGGATTCTGCACAAGTCTCCTCACTGGACTCCCTACTTCCCCTTAACACTCTATAGCCTGTTCACCTTACTTTAAAACCTAAGGTGGATCTTCTCCTTTCTTTTCTTTAAGCCCTGCAGTGACTTCTGATGGTTCCACCTAGGTTTGTAAGCCTTCCATGATTGTGTGCCAAGCCAACTCGCTAGCTTCATTTCCTGCCACTGAACCCCAGCCCTACTGGGCTCTTTGGTTGTTATTTAAATACACCAACTCATTCCCTCATCGGAGACTTTGCACTGATACTTCCTTTCTGTCTAGAGAATTCTACCCCAAATATCCATATTGCTCTCCCCCTTATTTCCCTCAGGCCCTTGTTATTTATCACCCCATTTTGTGTCCTTCCCTGGCCACCTGATTAAACTTAGGACTTCTGTCTCCCTGTGTCCTTACCTGTATATTTTGCTTCTTAGCATTTACTATTATCTGACATATTATATATTATTTGTTTACCATCAGTCTCCCTTATTAGAAAGTAAGTTCAGCCAGAACAGGAACTTTTTCTGGTTTTGTTTTCCAGTTTATTGCTGGTATTTAAAACAATGCCTGACATCCAGCTGGAGCTTAATAAATAATGAATGAATAAATCCTGTGAGGAGGCTTATGAATGAAGTACTTCCAAAAAACCCAAAGTCCTCAATTCTTCTATTTTACAGATCAGGACCTGAGGGCCCTCAGAAGACAGGAGTAATGGCTCCAGATCACCCAGCAGTCAATGGCAGGACCAGGGCCAGATTCTGGGTCTCCCATTTCCCACTCCTGGTTTCTCTCTGTCCATGTCCCGACAATAGTGAAAGGAATGGATGTCAGCTTCTGTCTGCTGGGTGCCATAGTGAAGGTCATGCTTCAAGAATTTACCCCAATGAATTAAAGACAGAGAGGCCATCCAGGAGACTGAAGTTATGGTACCACCAGGAGAGACATGATGAGGACCTGTCTCCCTAGTCAACGGGGAAGTCAAGAGGGAGGGCAAAGTTTGTGAAAAAAAGCTTGCTGAATGTGCTTGCTTCCTCTGTCGAATATTAACGGGCTATAAAGGTGCGGATTCATTGCTGGGATCGCTATTCTGTTCCATCGATCTATGTGTCTGTTTTAATGCCAGTACCCTGCTGTTTTGATGATAGTGGCCTTATAGTATAGTTTGTTATTAGGTAATGTGATCCCTCCAACTTTGTGCTTCTTTCTCAGAATCACTGTTGCTATGCAGGGCCTTTTGTGGTTTTATATAAATTTTTGAAATATTTGTCCTATTCCTGTGAAACACATCATTGGAATCTTGATAAGGATTCCATTGAATCTCTAGATTGCTTTGGGTAGTATAGACATTTTAATGGTAGTTTATTCAATAAATGGTGTTGGGATAATTGGACAGATAAGTGCAGAAAAATGAAACTAGACCACCTTCTTATACTGCACACAAGAATAAATTCAAAATAGATTAAAGACTTAAATGTTAGACCCAAAATCATAAAAATCATAGAAGAAAACACAGGCAGCAATATATTGGACATCGCTCTTAGAAATATTTTATTGGATATATCTCCCAAGGCAAGGGAAGCAAAAAGAAAAATGAGACTACATTAAACTAAAAAGTTTTTGCACAGCAAAGGAAGTCATCAACAAAATAAAAGGACAACCCACAGAATGGGAGAATGTATTCGCTGATATATCTGATAAGGGGTTAATCAAGAGTTATAAAGAATTCATATAGCTTCACACCAAAAAAATAAATAATCCAATTTAAAAAAATGGGCAAAGGACCTGAATAGAACCTTCTCCAAAAAGGACATACAGATGGTCAATAGACATATGAAAAGATGCTCAATGCCATTAATCATCAGAGAAATGCAAATTAAAACCACAATAGAGGTCATCTCATATGTGTCCGAATGTCTATCATCAATAAATCAACAAACAATAAGTGCTGGCAAGGCATACAGACAAAGGAAAACGCCTTTGTACTTTTGGTGGGAATGCAAATTTGTGCAGTCACTGGTAAATCAGTATGGAGACACCTCAAAAATTTAAAAATGGCTCTACCTTTTGACCCAGCTATTCCACTTCTGGGGATATATCTGAAGGAACCCAAAACAGTAATTCAAAAGAACACAAGCACTCCTATCATTCATTACAGTGTTATTTACAATTGCCAATATGGAAGCAGCCCAAGTGTCCATCAGTAGATGAGTGGATAAAATAATTATGGGGTATTTACATAATAGAATATTACTCAGCCACAAAAAAAGAAGAAAATTTTATCCTTTTTGATAGTATGTATGGACCTGGAGAACACTGTGTTAGGTGAAATAAGCCAGTCAGAGAAAGACAAATATCATATGATTTCACTCATATGTGAAATCTATGAACAAACTGAACTAATAAGAAAAATGGGGACAGACTCATAGAGGGAGAGCAGATGACAGGTAGTGAAGGGACAGAGATTAGGGTGTAGAGAAATTGAGACAAAGGAAAAAGGACTTGTGGACATGGACAACAGTATGGTGATTGCTGGGGGAGAGGGGGATAAGGGGACTAGATGGTAATGGAAAAAATACAATAAAGATTAAATTAAAAAAGAAGTTTGCTGAATAAGTGAATGTGGTGTTTAAAGGGACAAAAGGAAATTAAATCAGAATGATTTCAAGGAGGGAGGGCCCAGGCTTTATTTACCTTTGCATCTTCTATAGCAGTACTTTAGCATACAGTGGGTACACCACAAATATTCACCGCCTGCCACATTAATGAGGAAGGCCAGAGGATCACAGTTCACAGTTGTGCTAATGAGTCAGGCTCTCTGAGTATAATGGACAGAACACAAATTTGAGGTCAGATGAACCTGGGTTAAATCTCACCGTCCTTACTTAGTAGCCAGGTAATCTTGGGCACAAAGCTATTCTGTCCTCACACTCACTAAATTAGTGAAAATATGAGAGAGAGAGAGAGGGAGGGAGATGTCTAAATACCATTGTGTGGAAAACGTGCTATCTTAACTCAATGGGCCCAAAAGCTCAACTTAATTTAGCATCTCACTGGCGTCTGTCTTTTTTTGAAATCCATGCATCCTCGTTTCTGGATCTGTAATGTTGAGTTCTCAGCTCCTCTCCTGTCCCTCTTCTCAAAGGGATCTAGAGAAGAGAAAGGGCTCCTGTTACTGAACTTGGGATTGGTCCCCACCTCTGAACCTGGGATTGATTTGGTGGTCTCCGTCTGCTTAGCTGGCATCTTTCTCATGGGGCTTGGGCACCCTTATAAACGCATAAATCACATCAGCTCTGCTGAACAGTCATGAGAGTAACTCAGGGGCCCAGATATGAATTACAGACCAACAGTGGGCCTGCTATTAGTGCCTCCAAGTGATGATAATTTATCCCTATTTTCATGCCTAAGTCCCACACTTTGTTGATATCTCATCTTTGACAATGACATTGATTCCAGAGAAATAACAATTCGAGCCTCATCTCTGGGCTCAGAGGAAGGACCTTGGTATTCCAGCTTGAGAACAAGAGAAAAGCCGTGTCTCTATCCTGTCCTTGCGTACAGGAGCGGCCCACATAGGCCCTTCACAGAACTGTATGCTGTTCCCATCTGAGGCCTGCCAGCTTCCGAGGTTAAGTCTGCAAGACGAAAGGAAAGCGGGGGCTGGAAAAATTTTGGAGGGAGTCCAGAACTGTCGGGGCAAGCCAACCCAAATAACCCAGTCGAGCAAAAATGTGCTTGGACCTGAGCTGGCTGTCTAGACGGTCATGATTGCACACAGGTATGACCTTGCACTTCATTTGGCCTGTGTTGAACTTATTTAAACATGCCTGTCAATGAGTGTCTCAGTTTGGGTTCCCCCAGAAACAGATTCAGAATAAAGGATTTCAGTGCAAATAATTGACTTAGGAAGTGATCCTACAGTATCTTGGTGGGAAACGGGGGTGTACAGTGAGATAGAAAAGGGAAAGAAACTACTAAAAGGGGTGTTGTTCAGCTTGTTAACACTGTGGGAAACTGTAACTCAGACCTCTGTGTGCACTGAAGAAATGTTCCCAGAATCACATCCCAGCAAGAGGGCAAGGAGGCTCTGGTGCCTGTTGATCATCAGCTCTCCTGTCATGGGTTGAGGGCATGTTCAGCCTGCCAGGAATACAAAACAAGCCACATCCTCTCAGGCTGAGAGTCGCAGAGTAAATAGCCTTCCGTTCATGAAGGAGAATGCCAAGGGTCTGTGGGCAGGGCATCACCAATGTCTGAAGCCAGTAAGTCACAACACAAAGCTCCCTAATTCTAAAGCTTTGAGCACTCAGACGCTAACCCGTTCCTCCTAGAGACTGTTGAATCGTGGCCATTGAGATAAAGAAGTCGGGAAACTTGGCAGGTAATACTGCCAGTGCCAGGAGTCCTTTCTAAATAGTAACTACATCTACTGAGTGCTCACAATGTGCCAGGCACTTAAATCATCTCATTTAATGTTGTAACACCACTAGGAGGGGAGAACTGTTAGTATTATCACTCGCGTTGCATAGATGAAGTAACTGAAACTCACAGAGTCTGGGAACTTGCCCAAGACCACATAATCAATGAGGAATGAAGCCCAGATTTGGTCCCAGGTGTCCCACTCAAGAGCTCACACCTCAGTCTCCACGCCCCCCTGCTAATGTCCCCACACAGCCTGTGTTGGGGCTCCCGCAGGCCAGCGTGGCTTGCTCTGGTCTCAGAGCTGTCTGCTAACAAGCCAGTTGCTCCGTACATTGAGGAGTGGTTTGCCTATTTGCATCCTGCTCTTTCAGGCAGGAGGGGAGATGACAGGAAATTGGCATTTGCAGAGCGTTTCCCCTACCTGCTCTTCTGCAAGGCTCAGAGTGGTCTGGAGGTTGGGGTGAAGAATCTGACTGAGGTTCAGAGAAATGCAATGCCCACACCCCGGCAGTAGAGAGCCAACAGGGTGAAACAGAGGCGGTGTGGGCTGCAGAGGCAGCCACCTGGCCGGGGAGGAAGGAGCTATCCCCTGCTTCTGATCCACACCCACCTCCTGCCAAAGTACTGGGGAAATTTCACTGCACACCATTGGCTTACAGATATGCCTTCTCCCACTGGGAGTCCTCTGATGACCTGTGAAATGCCAATTTAAATAATTCTGTATTGAACGAATGAATCAAATGATAAATGAACTAATGAAAGAGCAGGACCTGGGTTCAGTTCTTCGCACCACCACATTTCTGTTGAGGCTTTGCACTCGGAGAGGCCTGGATTCACCTGTCCTGGCATGGGCCACACCTCCCAGACGTTCTGGAGCCCTGCTCATCCTTGTCTGGCACCAGTCCCCACTGGACTGTCCCCTGCCCCTCACTCCTGCTGCCCTGTCAGTGGGCTCTCCCTCCTCCCCCTACCACCTTTAAATCTTACTTTGTCTTTTGTCCCTTTCCCTCAAGGTCCAGAAAAGTGAATAAAGCTTCTCTGGCCAATCTATTCCTTCTAAAGTGTCAATGGCCACTAAGACCTCAATGAACTGCCTTCACATGGGAATTTATATTTTAACAAGGAACTGGTAAACACCCAATGCCTTAGCTCAGCAGAATAACAAATATAATAATTAGTAATTACTTCATTGCTACCATATGCTAGGTGCTATTTTAAATGGTTTACAAGTTTAAACCTCGCACTAATTATATAAGGTAAGTTGTTAGAATAGGCTCTCAAACTTTCATCAAACATCTTCCCACCAGCCTGTCACTGGTGTCTAAAATCTTATAATCTGGTGGTCCTTTAATCAATGGATTGTTGCCACAGTGCCTGGCACATAGCTGGTGTGTGGGTTCTTCAGAAGTGGACCCTGACTCGAAGATTCAAGTGGAGGTGGTTCATTTTGGAGGGAGGTGAAGAAACACTGGTGGGGGTGGGGAGGTGTACAAGGAAGAGAAGGCCACCTATAAACCAGGGTCTTATCACGCCAGCAAAAACAGTGGGCCAGTGGAGCTCGATTGAGGGAACAGGGCAGGGGGAATGGAATAGAAATTGTCCCTTAGTATTATCCCACCCAGGAGTGGAGGAGCTGGGGTATTTATAATTAAACTCTCATTAGTCATTGGTGGGGAACTGCTCCCAGGGAGCAGTAATCCCTCATCACTTCATCAGTGGAGAAAGTAGAGTAGCTTTGCAGAGATCCCTCAGGTAAAGAGATACAGGTGCTGGCAGCGGAAGTTGGCTGGAGCGCACCACAGTGGTAAAGCACCAAGGACAGGAACAGACACCAACACAGTCTGCTACGGTGTTTAATACATGCTATTGTTGAATGAGTGAATGAATGAATGAATGAATGGAATGACTGTGGCGATGAGAAGCAGAGATACTTTGCTTTTGGCTGGTTCGGTATGACTCTTAGGCTTCACTGTGATCTTAGCGGTGTTCCACCCTTCAGGATACTCTACCACAGAACCCTCAGGGTGTCTGAGCTTGTCGGTAGCAAAAGAAGATGCTTTACAAGAGTCCTGGGAACGTGGACAGAGTTCTGGTTTTAAATTGTTCAACCCCCACATGACATTTCCCATCATACGTCTGAAGCTTTCATCACAGAATGCCAAGGCCTCTGCAGTAGCCGTTGGGAAAGACAAAAAGGCCTCAGAGAGCAGATGTCATCAATTTTTCACTTTTTCACTAGTGAACCCAACCATAATTCTAACCTTGGTAACACAGGGACAGTGGAAACTATGCGAAGCACATGTTTGGATTGCATTCTCTGTTGATTTCTCTTGATGTATAGGTTAAAACGCAGCCAGTGCAAGTCTTTTCCCCACCCTACCAATTTCTGTCTTGACCTAAGTGTTCCATATTTTGTGAAACTACAATTTTTGTTATTTTTAGCCTCATAAAAATGATTAAAATTTCAAAAAGCCCTGCACAAGATTGGAAGGTAGTTTTTCTGTTTTGGTTCCAAGAATTATTTCACATTTCTGAATTAATACAGTTCCAGGTCCAGGGAATCACATGATCTCACTGCTCTTAAACACAGATTTCTCATATTAATTTTCTCATATGTCAAACCAGAAAATAGAGCTTTAGATCCACAAGCAACACATGTGGTGATGGCTCTCAGGTTAATGACAAGAGGCAACTGTGATATAATCCTCTCTGGACAAGCCTCCCTTCCTGAGATAGATAACATCTTTCTTTCCCCTTCTCTTCCTTTTCCTCCCCTCCCATCTCCTCCTCCTCCCTTTCCTCTTCTTCTCCCTCTTTCTTCCTTTTCTTTCTTTGGTTTCTAAGTAGAATGTGTGTGTATGTGTGTGTGTGTGTGTAAGGCCTAACACACCTTGAATTCCAAGCATGTCTTAGAGAAAACTGAGAAATTGCCCAAAAGGAGAGTCCAAGAAGACATCTGTAGTTTTGTCAAAACACGAGCAGCTTTGGGGAGCTCTGACAGGGGATCGTGCAGCGGGGACTAACAATAGCTCTATTAACTATAAACTAAGACTCCTACCTGGCCACTTGAGGTCCTCATTGCTAGAGACACAACAAGCAAGGCAGGGGGCTTACTGCACTGGAAGAGGTGAATGACCCTGACTACCAAGGGGAAACTGAGTCTCTACTACACTCTAAGGACACAGATGAGTATGTCTGGAATACAGGCAATCCTGAACACATCGTTTAGTAATGCCTTGCCCTGTGATAAAAATTAATGGGAAACGACAAGTCAATGAAGAAAAGACTACCAGCGCAATTAGAATTTGGATCACTTCTCTGGACAGGGAACTAGGACCAGCTATGGGGCTTCCTGTAGGCAAAGAAAATACAGAAAAGATATGGAAGGAAGAAATTATAATCGTCAGCTATGATGATATGACCAGGTGCAGAGACTCCGACTATGCTAGCTATGAGCATCTATTCTTTTCTTTGATACATTTGTATCCATATTTATTTGTATGTATGTGTTTATATATATACCGCACACACGTACCTTCTTTTTATATATTATTTTTCATTGTTTTTCCTCTTACCCTATCCATACTATGTAATGTAAAATCTGGTAAAAGTGGGAAGCTTTATCTCTTGACATTTAAGTTATAGGACATTGAAGTAGGAGTATGATTCAGCTGGTAGTGGAAGTGATCCTAACCCAAAGGTGAATAAAGTACATACTCTCTTGGACAAGGTTAGTTTACTTTCATTCACGCAAAGGATATTTGCATCATATTAGAATAAAGCATGATTTTGCCATAGTCTTTATTGGAAGTTAAATACAGAACAACATAGAGAGATACGCTAATTCAATACAGGTGGCACTGTTCTGAATCATTCCATTGTCAACTTGGGTAAGCTAGGAACTTTCTCAAAATGCCCTTCTTTTCCTCTCTTTAATCTGCATGGTTCCAGGGTGGAGTTGGCCAAAGAAGAACTTGTTCCAGAATTTGAAAGCAGAAGTAAATCAGTGGCCATTCATTACTCTTGGCAGATGAGCAATATGTACGCAGATATGGTTCTGGAGAAACGCAGAGCTCCTCACTTTCCTTGCTCGGCCACAGGTTCATATTTTGACTGCCAGCCCGCTGAAATGCTCAGCAATGGGCCCAGAGATTCAGCAGCACAAAGGCATCAGCTTCCACAGAGTCCCAGAGGAGTTTTCCCGTTGCTGTCCCCTGCAAGAGCTGGATGTACCTAGCTTCTCATAGCTCACTGTGAGGGCCAGCTCCTTCGCCTACACCTGCGCTTCAGGCGGGCTTGTCGGTGGCTCTTTCTTTGAAAGTCTTATTCCTCTTTCATACCTTTCACTTCCCAGTTTCTCTCACACTTATGAAAGGTCTAATTCCCACAGTAAACCCCTTACTTCCATCACATTCACTGTTACTCTGCAGCCCTGATCGAGCCCTGACTGACAGACCTGCAACCTAGAAAGAATTGCAAATGATATTTCCATAATAACAGTCATCTCCCGATTAAAGGAGAAGTAGTGAGGTTCTGAGGACAGCAGGTTCTGAGTAATGAGATTCTGAGGTTCTGAGGTTCTGGATAAGTGTTAGCTATGGGAGTGCAGAGCAAAATGGCATTCAACGAGGACTAAAAGGGGTAGCTAGAAATACAGTGAGTCCCTCAAATCCTCCATTTAAAAACATCAATCCTTATTTTCACTGAAGTTTTTCATGACTATCCCTCACCTTCTCAATGGCATTTTTTTGGCATATAAAAACACCGGCCTGGCTGGTGTGGCTCAGTGGATTGAGCACTGGCCTGTGAACCAAAGGGTCACCGGTTTGATTCCCAGTCAGGGCACATGCCTGGGTTGTGGGCCAAGAGGCAACCCACTGATGTTTCTCTCACACATTGATGTTTCTCTACCTCTCTTTCTTTCTCCCTTCCACTCTCTGTAAAAATAAATAAATAAAATCTTTTTTAAAAAAGTGCCAATCATGTCCAGCATATGCTAGACAGAGACCATAATTCCATGTTAAACTGTGGACTCTGAAGCCAGACATCCTGGAATTGTACTCAGATGAAACATAGGAATGGTAGGTGGACTCAGGGCTACCTGAATCTGGGGACTTTCTCTTTTCCCATCACAGCCCTCTCAGCACTTGAAGACAGTGCTCAGATTCTACCCTGGTCTAGTTTGCAGTCATTTTCATGCAGTTCTAGAGCTGTGAAATTCTCCTTCGTTTCTGGACAGTCTTTAACTCTCTAGTAAAGAGTTACGACCTCATTGTGGCCTATTCTACTGATCACTGTCAAAGAGCCTAGATCCCACAGGATAGAAATAATGGGCCAACTTTTTTAGCAAAAGACTTTGTAGGTTTCCAGGCATTCCATGACTATATCAATCATTTATTTTAAGTGTTCGGGATGTAAATGTTGTAATAGTGATGTTGGGAATACACTTATATTAAAAGCTCTGGCTTTTAATATAAGGAAATAGAAATAGAAGTTCTTTGTAGAGCTGGAAATAGTCTTGGGCACATGGCATATAAATTTACCTCTGAGACTTAAATCAGCCTTGTAATTAGTGTCATACTTGCAGACAGACCTGGAGGTCAAGGGGCAATTAATTATGAGTAATTTTTCTGAAATAGAAGCCTGCATCATCCTGTATCCAACTAATTGCTTCAATCCCCTGGTGTTACACATTCCACTTTTGAGAACCCTGGGTTGTGGAAGGGCTCTCATCCCCTAAGGGGGCTTCTGAGGCAGGTGGGCTGGAGCACAGAGAAAAGCAAACACGTCCCAAGTGCCTGAAAGTATGCTTATGATCTTGCTTGCGGTAAAATTGTCCCTTGGGGTTCTTTGATTACAGGCGACAAAAGCAAACTTTGTCCAAAGCAAAAGAAGAATCTGGAGGAAGAATAGGAAGCCGTTCTGAGAACAGCAGGTAAAGCTAGAGAAGGGGAGTGTGGGGTCTAGGCAGCAGACGCGAGGGGGCAAGCTCTTCCGGGAGCCACTCGCTGTTTGCTAGATTGGACTGCAGCTGGTACCAGTGAGTCACGCCGCTCAAGGCTCAGACCCAGGGAGAAGCGATC
>CM052539.1:11013824-11056636 GCA_028533065.1 Trachops cirrhosus
ATTGAATGTGGGAGAGAGGGGATGGGCAGGGCAGGGGAGAATAATGGGGGAATATGGGGACACCTGTAATTGAATGACAATAAAAATTTTTAAAATAATGATGGCAAAATGAGAATTCAGCAAATGTAAACGGTAATGTGCAATCGAGGTGAAAACACACTCATCAAGTTAAGTGAACATTAGCAAAAATGACCTTTAAAAATAAATATAATGGAATCTCTATGAAAACCACAATTATTTTTGCATTTCAAATTTGTGGAAAAATTTGAACAACTTTAGGTCATTATATTTTCCTTGGAAACTATCAAGCCACTTCTAACTGCCAGCAAGACAGTACTTTAAGCAAAAGCCCTGGAGTGAGTACCATCATGCTGAATGAATGAATGAATGAATGAAGCCAAATTGAATGATTTGGAGAAACAAGCTGCCGGGTTAATTCATGTCATAGGTTTGGTGAATAAACACAATCTCTGTATCAAAGGCTAAGAACTTTCTATCCAAATGGAGAAGACTATTCCAAACTGATGCAAGGGCCAGCAGGTACCAGGAGAGAGCCACCATCAAGGATACAAATATGGGGCGTGAGAAACTCCTTAGGCTAAGCTTACTATTTAGGCAGATTTTAAGAAACTCTTCTGGATCATTCTGAAAGGTAGAGTAAAACAGCAAAAAGAATGGCTACCCAGGCAGAAATTTATACATCTTCTTACCTTAAATGACTGATGCCAGTCCCTATGATTTCTCTGTCAGGACACAAAATCTCGATGGATTTGTTTTGACAGTGATGCTGGGTCCTTTCAAATGTGCGAAAATCCATCTGTGGACTATCAGGTTTCCTCCACGTCTCTGAGTTTTTTCTGTTAATCTAAGCACAGTTTGGAAAACATTGCTTACACTTTCTCTGTTAGCAACACTCAGGGTCTGTGACTCTTTGGGAGAGACAGTGGCAAATACAGATATTTATACCTAACCTCATAGTCAAGTGCACCTGTCTGCCTGGGGATTCCATGATCTCCACACCACGAGACTTGACCTCAACACAAGTGGGGAGGTTACTTTTGTTGCATCACCAAAAGTCAGTTTCCTCCGGTTGCCCCAAAGTAACTTCTTAGGTCCTTAGCCTTAACTTTAGAAGGTTCAGGTGGACATTGTTCTGTAATGATTTCACCGGCAAATAGCGGAGAGCTGGAGTCACTGTGGCTAAAAGAAACCAAGGCTTGTTTTCCTGACATAACAAGATGTCCATAGGTAGGTGGTGACTGAGGGCGGTTCAGTGGGTTCACAGAGCTGGGGCTGATGGCCCTATGGTCCTCTTCGCCTCAGGGTTTCCACACGGTTGCTGCGCATCCAACAAACATCACAGTTAATGATGGGCGAAGGCAGATGGGGCATGGGGGGATGCTGGCCGCACTTGTCCCTTCTTGTAAGAAATCAAGAGCTTTTCCAAGCCCCCACTTGTGGCCTCTTTCTGCTGATTTCCATTTCTATCTCTTTGCCCCAAATTGTGTCACATGGCCAGCCTTGATGCAAAGGATGCTGGGAAATTAAGTACTTAGCTTTCCAGTCACTTAAGAGCAGAAGGTTGGTAAGAAAATGCCTGGGAATGGATGTTTAGAGAGTCAAACTACCACGTCCACCATGGTGTCTACCACCATTATGCTGTTCTTAAAAAAAAGAAAGGAAAAAAAAGAAAAGGAAAAGAAAGAAAAGAAAAGGAGAGGGGAGGGGAGAAAAAGGTAGAGGAGGGAAGAGAAAGGAAGGAAACGAAAGGAAAAAGAATGGATTGCAGATGGGCTGAAGTTTAGTGCCAGTTCTGCCACTTCCTAGCTGTGAGAAAGCTAGGACTCTGGGGAAGTTATTTAATGTATCTATGCCTCCATTTTCTCACCTGTGAAATGGAGCTAGTAATAATAACTATGCCGTAGAGAAGCTGTGAAAATAAAATATGATTTATGTAAAGAACTAAACCCAACACCTGGTACATGGTACTCATTCAAGGCCACCACCATCAATTGCCTCATTGCTATTTCTGCTACTACTACTACAACTAATAATAATAATAATAATAATACTGTTACTGATAATCATCATTATCACCATATGTGAAAACATTGCCATTTAGACAAAGAATAAACAATGAAATTTATAGAATTTTAAAATCCCCTTCCATGTCTTCCTTTTTAATCATTTGGTGACAGGATATTATTGCAAACATTTGAAGAATTGTCTATAACCTTGGGATTTCATTCATTCACTCCATCAACAATCATTTATTGAACACCTGCCATACGCCAGGCACTCTGCTAAACACTGAGGATATGGTGGGGACCAAAAATAGACAGAGTCCCAGTCCTTATAACATGTACAATCTAATTGATGAGGCAGACATTAAATAAATAATCATAAACATAAAAGCATAAGTAAAACCTTGGTCATTAGAAACACTGGAGCTTTTCTCTTTTAAGAACATTAATGCCTTTAAAAAGTCCAGAAGTTGAATTATTTTCAGACATCTGTGAAAGTCACTCTAAAAATCTGAAACAAATTGAAACTCTTTGCCTTCTTTTGTATTAAGGGCATTTTGAAAATTAATTCCTGTACCTTGTTAGGAATGTATTTCTTTGTATGAGAACTATATTTCCTGCAACTGAAAATTAATGTAAGATGTTCGCTGCCCTGGAATGGAACAACCAGCCGTATGAAATCATTCTGTGGTTTGATACTTCATTATTAGCCAAAGGAGTCTCCACTCCCTCCCCCGCCCCCAACCGTATGCCACGGCAAATATCAATTAGTTCGAGTAGAAAAGATTACAGCCAGGTGCACTGTTTGAAGTTTGGGGTTTTTTTTTCTCTTTTAATTGTGGTGAGGGTAGGAGAGTGGGGGGTGTCAGGGAGGAGAAACCTCTTTTGTTAAGTATTTGCAGTCTGTGGGCATCCTGGTAATTCAACAGGCATCTGTGGAATCTTAGGGCAGTGGGACCTTTTGTATTTAACCATCAAGCTCTAACCTCAAGGGCGTCTGCTGTGGGTTGAAATGGGAGTTGTGAGGCTTATTCACTGATGTGCAAAATGGCATGATCCTCTTAAGAGTTAGAATGAGTTTCACTAGATGAAAGGCAGAGACACAGTTGAGCTTGCTATCTTATAAAGGAATCCAAGAGACATTTATTAGACATTGAATTATCTTTTCATAAATACATAAGATGTGACAGATAAAATCCAGATAAAGCATGTTCTCATGATGGCCTTTTTACATCCCCAAAGAAGCAGATGAACAGATATCTGTAATCTGCTCCTTAATGTTTTTTAAGGGTTCTTTAGAATTCTTGCTATAAAAATTTACATATGTTTGAAAATTAGAATTGATTCAAGTAAATATGTTGAGCGATATTAATGAGGTTCCCCTGGGATCCAAATTCTTCCAGGGTATTATTTATTGCGTTGACCCCCAAACTTCCCAGGCAGGACAGAGTGACCGGTTTTGAATCCTGAGTACAGAAAGAAAATGGGTTGGGAGCTTCCAAATGGTTCTGCACAGAGCTTACCCCGGGAGCTTCAGTCTTCTTACTCCTTAAATAATGAAATCAGCAGTCCTACCTCGGTCTCAGAGCACCACGGGGTCAAAACAAGACAAAGAAAGCAAAACTTCTACCATACAGATACCAGGAGAGCAGGGAACCTCCCCTGTGCTTGACCCACACACCATGGGCCCCCTTCTCGGGGCTAAATCTTTAGGGACCAGACCTTACCGGTTATTTGTCCAGCCATGAATCATGATTACATGAAAATGCTTAAAAGAAGGTAGAAGAAAGAATGATCTCAAAAAATGTTTAGAAAAGTATAAAATCCACAACTCCCAAGTTGATGGAAAACTATGAATTCACTCAAAACAGAGGATCGTCCTCATATGTAATAGCAGGATCTGGAGCCAGATGATCCATGGGTTCAAACCCAGCTCTGCCACCTTGACTTCCTCATCTGTAAAATGGGGACAGAAATACCTAACTCACAGAGGTATTGTGAAGGTTAATTAAAATACTCTCTATAAAACACCTAAACTCATTAAGAATAGGTCTAGTTGCCTGTAACAGAACATCTGAAATAAGAGCAGCTTAGCTGCACAGGAAGTCACGTCCACATGTGAACGCTGCCTGGAAATGGCCAATGACAGCTGATAGGCTGGTCCCATGAAGTCACAGGGAGCGAGGAGCCTGCTCCCTTTGACTCTGGCATCACGGAGAGACTCCTCCTTCAGGGTAATTTCATGGTGAACGTGGCTCCATCATAAGTGTCAGGAATGGGGAAAAGGACTTTCTTCAAATGTCTATCTGCCTCTTAGGAAGTCTTTCCCAAATTCTTTGTTCCAAATCAATGGCTAGAACTGGGTCATACGGCAACACCCAGCCCCGAAGGGGGCATGGGAAATACAGACTTACACATCATTACCTCCATGAAGTAGGCGTTCCATTAGTAAGCACACCTGTTATTAAGAACTTGGGTATTAGTAGGCAACTAGCAGTCTCTGCCAAAGGACCTGATGCAAAACAGTGGCCAGTCAGTTGCTATCATTATTGTTGTTAGAAATATAGTAATGGAAGTGGGTCTTCCCAATGCACTCCTGTTCTTCTGTGTGACCGATGAAATAATATAGCTGATTTCAGACACGCAATGTCATCTCTCATTGTGCCTCTGGATGAGTCTTACCCTGCTGAAGTTCTTACCAGTAGAATATAGATCAATTGTTTTGATGCTGCTTTTTTCAAAAAAAAAAAAGTTGTTTCAATCCTTAGAGCTGGCTATTATTTGATGATTATTAAAAAACATTTCTTTTGCATCTGAGCCCTCTGCTTAGTGAGGGGGATATAAAAACACAGGTTCCAGTGCTCCAAGAGCCCACGGACAAGTGGTGGAGAGCCAGCGGGACAATACAGTCCACAGAGGAGACAGAGGTAAGCACCGGGGGTCCAGGAACACGTGACAGAGAGACCTGTCCTTGTGGGGCAAAGGGTGAATTCCAGGGGAAGAGAGAGCCGAGCTGATTCCGAGAGACAGGTTGTACAAACATAGGCGGAAGCGGGGAAGAGCCTGGAGGCGGAAGGAGCAGCGTGCCCAGAGGCACGGAGCCCAGAGAGAGACGGCGTGTTGGAGGAAGGTCAGCACAGTGGTTCCATATGGCTTTCAGAACCTGCAGCACATTATCTCCCGTATCCTCTGTGGGGGAAATTTCCATCCTTTGGGCACTGATCTACTTTCTGGAAACAGCCAAAATTATTGGTGGCTAAGTCCACTGATAATTTGAACGAAGTGGGAGGTTGAAATGGATGTTCCTATCTTATGGCAACAATAAGGTTGGGGAAGCCAAAATAATGAAGCTGAAATTCTTGGACAGTTCACAGCCTGACCTCAAAATAATTACACCCCCACCCACCACCAAAGAACAGAAAGTTTGGTGCCAACAGTGGGCAGCATCTTTACTGTAAGACTATAAACAAACTTCCGAGGTGACTGACCCTTTGAAAGGGAATGACAGGTCGGGATGGACAGTCTGTTGAAGAGTCACATCATATGATGGCTATGCTTAATTATGGTGTACAGAGTCAATAAAAAGATCACTACTATTCGAATTCATGGTATAAATGTTAATTCTGACCCAGTGTAAAAAGGACTATCTTCACTCTCTCTTTTAAAACTGTGATTATATTTTTGTGGAGATGTTTAAAAACAGTTTATAAACTTACAAATACTTGACCTTTAAAAATGTGGGATTTGCTGGGATTTCTGCACTTCTCATAATTCAGACTATTAGAAAAGGGGGACCTTTTAATATTTTCCTTCTCCTCTTACATCTAATAAGTCACTGTTCTTTAATGAACTCCCCCACCCCTAAGTATTCTCAAGTGCAGCCTCTTCTCTTTACCCCGCCGCCAACGTCTGATCCAAGCCTTTCTAATCCTTTACCTAACTCAGCAATGAACTTCCCAACTGCCTTTCATTTCCTCACTCACCTTTCCCTAATCTCTTCCAAACATGGCCACAGAGTGATCTTTCCCAAAGGAAAGTGGAATGATTTTTCTACTTTGCTTAGAACTTCCCCAAGAATCGCCGAGAAGATGCTCAGGACCAAAAGTTTCCGTGAACGTTCCAAATCCTTCCATTCGAAGAACAATGAAGCCCTGCCCACTTTCCCAGCCTCGCCTTCCCTACCTTAGATTTGTGCTTCCACTAACAGGGGCCCTTTTAGCTCCCACAGCCAGCGCACAATCCAGCAGCGAATCCAGCAGCAAATCACTTGGCCTTCGGACCTTATTCTCACCCCACCGACTTTTCACTGCTCAATGGGGGCTGCCCTCATCGAAACCACCGTCTCTAGCCCACAAGACTGTGGTGGCTGCTGCTTCGGTCTTTCTGCTTCCTGTGTTGCCCCCGACCCTCCAGGCTTCCCACAGTTGTAAATAAGATCACTTTGTTTCTTCGATTTCCCATCTCATTTGAAAGCCCAAGTCCTCACGTGAAGCCACAGGACTCCACACACTGTGTCCCTTGGTTCTCTGTTGGAGCTGCTCCAACTCACTTCTCTGGGGTGAGACTGCTCTTCGATGTTCCGCGAACGCAGTCGTGGGAGCTCCTCTGCCCGGCCTTGGCAAGAGCGGTTCCCTGTGCCAGGAATTCTCTTCCTGCCTTCCCTACCAGAACATGAGCAACCGCAGGGCAGTGGTGTGGGCTCATCCCTGTACCCCTGGCCCATAGAACACCATCTAGCACATGGAAGGCACTCAAGAAATATTCTTTGTTGGTTTTATTTGATGCCTTTATCGTAGGCAATGGGGGAAAAGTCAAACCTGGTAAGTTCGAATCCCAGTCTGTCTGACAAGATAACCTTGGGCAAATAAACTCTAACCCCACTTCCATATCTGTGAAATGATAAACCTGTAAAATACTCAGCATTTTTGTGAGATTAAAGGACACGCACGAGAAGTGTTTGTTTCCTGCCCTGGGGAGTCTGAGCGGGTGCAGACAGTCATGCGGTCCTCGTGGCAACATTCTGCAGTGTCCTGACCACAGAAATGTGACTTCTTCGTTGGACCAGACAGGAAGTTCTCATTATTAGAGCTACATAGCTGGCTTCAAAATTATACAATTGAGATTTATTATTCTTTAAGATGAATTCTAGGAATGTAAAAATTTATTTTTAAATAAAAATTTTTTTCTCCCAATTCATCCCTACTCAGAAACAAAAATACATTATGAACAACGGATTGGTGGGAATACTACATACTTTAAATTTTCTTCCTGTGTCTTTATCTGACCTTTGCCCTTGTGTCTATGCCCCTCGATGGGAAGGAAAACAGTACTCAGAGACTTTGTTCCTTTATCAAATATACTTCACTCATTGACTCTCTTCTGATTGACACATTCAGAGTTGCTGCAATGGGTAGGACTATGGTGTCAGTGATCATATGTCTTAGCTTACACCTGTTGTCCTACTGAAATTTTTAACAGTGTCCCTTTCACTCTCACCCATGCCCTGATTTAGACAATAAATTATGTTGTCATCCTACTTCTAGTCCATGCCTAAATGCATATTTTGACAAGAATAGAGTTCCGGGGCCCATTACTTCTCTCTTTCTCTCTCTCACTCTCTAGTTACCTTACTTAGATCTGACTTAGTCTTGAAGTAGTCTTCATAATTGCTACTTTGCTTATATTGCACACTGGACTTCAGGGTCTCTTTATTCTTACAATATGTGATGCCTCCTACCTTGGTTCCCCCCAACTCCTTTTCCGAGTATGAGATTTCTCATTATGTACCCATAGACACATCAGATAGAAATAAGCCTCATTCAGACAAATGTGTGTTTAATTCCCCGAGATGTCCCACTCTGGGTAACTGAATCTTGACTCCTAGTCCAGTGGCCCACCTGGCCCAGGACATGACAATGCACACAGAGGTTCTCAAACTTTGAAGAACCGACAAAGAGGATGACAATGAGTGGAAGGTACAAATAGCATCATGTGTCAATTTTAGTATTAATACCTTTATTTCAATAAAAATACGTAAGGTCAAGTTTAGAATGATAAGCACATGGACTGCTTGTACTCAAAGAAGACTTGAATATCAGTGTGTCTCCTCTCACTATCTTAAAATTGGAGAGAAAAATGGCTACATAAACATGAACAATCATGCTTTGATGGGAGAGAGGGTTGGTAGAAGAGTTACAGAATAAGGATGGCAGATGGTGTTCTACTTGAGTACAACTCCTTTTCATCGGCTACTTAGGCGATGTGTTCAAAGGATCCATGTGACTGAGTCTGGGCTCAGAAAGAAGGGTATGATTGACTAGTGAAGTCTGTGTCGGGCACAGGAAGGGAAAGTGGCTGCAGCAGGGTCCATGCATTAGCTAACCCTGTTCTAGGGGTAGGGGTTCAGCAGAGAGATCAATGGCATATTAACTGGTATTGGATCAAGAGGAGCAACTCTTCAGTTCACCAATGGCACAGATATCACCCAAAAAGAAGAAGTAACTTTCCTAAAGTTTTCCAGCCCCATCAATGGCAACTCAACCATTAATAGCCAAGCATCTGGTCCATTGGATGTTGGTCTATCCAAAGAGCAAAAAAAGTACAAAGAAAAAGAGTGGTGAAGGCATTCTACTTCTTCCACTTCCCAGGTTATATCTATAATATAAGAAAGCAAAAATGCAAAACAAGGCAAAGCAACAAACAAGCAAACAAAAGATGAATGAGACCGATTTTTAATGGGTCACATAGATATTTCTAAGTTTAAAAGCTGTGAGCAATTAATGTCCCTTAATGAGGAAGAGTTTAACTTAGTACAGCTTGGTGCCAGCTTTGTCATTGCAAAACAAGAAGTTTTTTCCTGCAGGGATGAACATTAGGACCCTACAAGTCAGGCTGTCTCCAGGGTACATGTTGTCTGTATGGAATTTTCCGGGAGGGGCTGGCATGAACTGGAACAGCTGTGAGCGGCTTTCAGAGAACTCCCTGTTCTTGCTGCTGAAATCGGTTGGTTGTATGATCTGAGTAACTGAATTTATGTTTCGAAACAACTTGGTGCTCACTTTGCCATTGAATGCAACTGGCCTTGTTCACGAATTTATTGTTGTGTGACTCCTGCTTCCTGACAAGTAAACTAGCTGGGGTTATATGGGAATGACGGGCTGGGGGAATTCATGTCACTTCTGCCTGCCCTCAAGTCTCATGCTTTTCCAAGGCTAAGCACGGCACATACAAGGTAGCTTAGGAAGAAAAGGCTCCTGTGATAAAGCATCGTGTATATCGCCTCATTTGCGGTAAAAAGCTCCAGCCCACTGAGAATGCATTGGAGGACCACACTTGATTCAAATCAAGACTCATCTTCCACTGGGTTCAAACACCGATGCGAATTTTTAAATCTGGGTCAGAAATACACAGGGGCTTAACCTCTGGACATGGGACTGCCACTCGTATCTGAAGTCGGCCTGACTACCCTGCTTCTCCGAATATCCCTCCTCCCATGGCATTTCAGCCAAAGGAATTATTCCTCGGTGATGGGATTTCAGAATCAATGAGATGTTTTACACTTTTCTAATCACACCAGGTAACAAATGGTTACTCTGCCTTCATGTAGGACAAATTGCTCCTATTTGTAAAAACAAAAAAAAATTGTCCCCCGCCCATCATTAGGCCACGGGCTATACTGGGCTGTGGAAACCCCGAAACATAAAGGGACCTGGAGGCTGACAAAAATGCGTGAGTGAGATGAGTACTAAGGCCGTGGAGATGAGCGGGGCCTGAGGAACTCGATGGCACCTGCTCCTCCAAGTCCATTTAAATGTATTTTTAAGACACAGATTATCAAGCAAAATACCCATTTGCAATCCCTGTATTTCAACATCCAGCTAATTAAAGTAACATTTACTGGGCACTTCCTAAATGGCAGGCACTCCCCTGAGGTGTTCACATATACTGAGTCACTAATTTATTTGTAATCATTACAAAATCCCTAAAACAGCTGCAGTTATCATCTCTGTTTTACAGAAAATGAGACTGAGACGCAGAAACTAAAATTAACCATCTAGTCAAAAATTGGCGGAGGCCAGTATTGAACCCAACACTCTCTGGTGCTGGAGCCCACACATCTAACCAAGAGCAAGACTCAAGTTGGTGTCTTCATGTTTTGCCAAGAGATTTTGAACCTAGATGCTCCAACTCTGTATGATTGAGGTTGAAGAGTGGTTTGGAGTCAAAAGGAGTCCAGGAGAGATGGCTATCTTCTCCGAAGCCAAACCAGAGGACACCAAGTGGCCTGCATAGATGACAATGAAACAACTGATAATCCTTTGTACGTGTCTCCTGTGCTCTACTATAATATTAACTCTTAAAAGAGTTCTATTCTACTCACTTACCTAGCCGTTATCCATCTGTTGATAGTTAATTCCAAACTAAAGCTTCATTTGAACATTGGAGGTGCCTTTTCAATTATTCAGATGGCATATGATAATGCCCCCTCTGTCGAGCTATTGATTGAGTGGCACATTGCCCTGGTGATAATGTACCTGGCTCCAGACACACGGCAGATGCTGCCTATTGTCTTTTTAAAGACACACAGGAAAGATGTGTTCCTATCTTCACTGTCAATGTCAGAGAAAAAAAAATCAAGTAACAGATAGTCATAGGAACCCACTCATGTTCAGCTCTGTGATTGTCCAGCCCTCTTCTGAACGTTTCCACCTAGAAGCTCCACAGGCACCTAATACTTAGCTGGGTTCAAAATGAGTGGTCTCTCTATTCCCTTATCCTCAAACCTATTCTTCCAGAAGTACTTTTTATGCAGACTGACAATTCTGCCATCTCACTAGTCTGTTTGAAACCTTATACTTACCCCTCTCTCTCTCAAACCCCACAACCAACTGGTCATCGCATCTTGTTGATTCTTCCTCTGAAACAAATCTCAAATTTTATTGCCCCTTCTCTGCTATCACGGCCTCTCAAGGCCCCTGTTTTTTTTCCCATCTGAGCTATTGAAGTCACTTCTTCATTTTTCTCCCTAACTCCTCTCTCTTTCCCTCCCATGATTCTTCACTTTGGTCTAAATGACTATGCAAGCATCCTTAAATTTAGTTTATCCATATTTCCAATGATTCTGTTTCTTATAGTCCAACATCCTTAGCAAGACCTTTCACCCCAACCTGCCACCCATTCCTCATCCATGTCCCAACACCCCAACCTAGCATTACTCTGGGACTCTATGCACCTGCCACCCATTACTATACACCTTCAGGCATCTCCATATGCTTTCCTTCTATTTGGGATGTTTCCCCATTTGGAAAACTGGTATTTATCTTTTGAGACACAGTACAAACATTACATCCTTTGGGAAATACAGATTCTTTGGGGTATATTCATTTGCTCTCTCCTTTGGCTCTCAAGCTCTATATGGTCATCTCTCTATTATACTCTTTAAATGAAAAGCTTTCAAGTCTGTTCTCCCCACTAGAGGGTGAGATCCTATATATAAAGGGCAATATCTAATGTACAGTCCCATCCCCAGTCAATGACATATTTCGTGTTGTTAAATAAATCTATCAAATATTCATCATTCAACAAATATTTATTGAGTACTTGTCATTTGACAGGCATTGGGCAAAATAATTGAGACACAATGGTGAATAGAACCAGGTATGACCTCTGTCCTCATGAAGCTTGCCATCAATTGCAGAAACAGATATTAATCAAGCAAACACAACAGTACCTGTACAGTTAAATCTGCACTGCATGTCTGAGGGAAGATCTATGGTGTCATGAGAATGAGGTTTGACCTAGCCAGGGAAATCAGGATTGGGTCTGAGCTGAGTTATGCACACTGAATAACAGTTCTTGGATGAAGAGGAGAGGGAAGATCAAGCAGGGGGAACGGTGTGTGCAAAGGTCTTGTGGCAGAAGGAAATCTGGAAAATACAGGCAACTGAAAGAAGGCTCGGCTGCCTGGAGCAGAGAAACCAAAGTGAGCTTGTCGGAGAACGAGGTTGGAGACGTGTGCGGGGTACATACCAGGACATACCTTGCAGTGCATGTCGAGAAGTTTTCTCTCTCTTGAAAGCAATGGGAAACTATGCAGCATTTAAGCCAGGGAGAGAGATTATTTTGCATTTTGAGATCCTCTGGCTACAAGGTAGAGAACAGATGGGATATGGGAACAGTAAGCAGGAAATCAGAGCAAAAACCTAAGAGAGAAAAGATGGCAGCTTGGGCAAGCTAGAGAAGTAGTGGTGGAGATGAAGAAATGCGGATGGATTTGTGAGGATTTTGGGGGTTGAAAGTAATGGGATTTGTGATGGATTAGAAATATATGAAAAGACAAATAAGAATCAAAGGCAGGATATGTTTGAGTCTCTAATTGGGCAGTACAAACTAAAAGCTTTCAACACTATACTGTGGTTTTCTACTGCAGATCTCAAGAATGTGGGAAGAAAAAATGGTAAAAGAAAATTAGGATTCTAGCTCTAACCAGGATCGGTAAGGTGAGGGGTGCAAAGGCAATAAGATTTGCTTGGCCAATGTGAGGATTGGTTTAAAAGAGCTGGTAGACACAAAAGTGCCATGGAAGATCAGAAAAGAAGGTGACAACCCATAGGGTGGGCTTCCCAGGGAGGCCTGAGCTCAGCCTTGGAAGACGAGTAGATTTCAGACAAGCACAGAGTTGGAGAAAGTATCCCTAGCCGGAGAACACAGGACCTGGGCACAGACAAGTGAAGGAAAAGCTGTTGAGTTGCCTCCTCCAATGCTCCTTCCTTTCCCTTAAGCAAGAAGACAAGGTAAGCAAAACCGATACAGACTTTGGTAAATACAAAATCTATGGTTGAGGAAATGAAATGAATTTGTGCAAAGATGCAAAGACTGGCCTCTTCGGAGGTCAGATAATGTTTGTTTTGTCTGTCAGAGTTTGAGGCTCAGTGCTAGAGCTATTTGAAATCACAGCTGGAGCTTGGGTTCAGTGAGATGCATGAACAACTTTTGAGATTCTATTGCACTGCCAGCAGTGACTAAGTCCTAGCACTAGAAAGAAGAATGAGATGTGGTCTCTACCTAGTGTGGCTGGCAATCTACAGGAGTTATTGAGTAAGTTTGGTATGAACAACACACCTAAGCCTTTCGGTGGATAAATTAGTCAAAATAAAAACTGGAAAAAATCTACTTGGACAAAACCAAATAAATATGAGACCAGCATTTCTTCAAGTGCACTCTCCCCGGAGTAGAAGCATATGAATCACTGTGGAGTGCCTGCTAAAATACAGAGTTTTGGACCCAACTCAACTGATAGAGCCCAAAACTCTGAGGGGTAGAGTCTGAGCATCAACGTTTAAACAAGTTCCCTAGTGATTTTAATGCCCACTAAAAGCACCATTGTATTACACCAAGAGTGAATCTGGAAATTAGAAAACGAAAACCTCTCTCCTACTCTTTAGCCCTTTGGGGGGAAATAAATAAATAAATATCTTTTATGTCATAAACATTACATTTATTTGAACAAAAACCCTTGCATATCCAGCTTTAAGATTAGGGTGCTAAAGAGTCGACAGACAGGGAACTCCAAAGTTAAAATTCTTTCCACCCTTTCTTGCCCATACATGAATAGTCCGTGTTCTTGTTTGCCAGTGCCTATCATAGGCCTTCACATGTGATTATTTTATGTTGCCAAGTACATTACAGAAAATATAAGTTACTCTATGCATGATTTCCTATCGGTTTGGAGTATGCACATTTCAACCTCAAGGTGAAACCAGCATCGAGTTTGCTTCTATGTGGCATCTGTACATATATAATTTGTAAATGAACCTGTCACTTTTTGGTTAAGAAAAGATATGAATGAAACCGTGCTTTGTTGTACAGATTCTGTCCTTACTGATTTTTTGCCTTATCCACATTTTAAAAAAAAATATGACTCCATTTCACAAGGAAGAACTCCCTTAAATTTTAAACGAAGATGAAGTAAGACCTGCTGAGAAATCCTTGTCTCATGTAGCCTGTAAATGGGAACGTGAAGGAAGAAATCCAGAGTGGGCTTTCCTATGGACAAAGAGGTCCAAAGAAAGAAGAAGAGAAAGAGAAGTTGAAACTTTCCAAATGTATCTGCTCCATCTACTTCCTGCCTGTAATCGACAATGTGGGTTAATTTCTGGGAGGTCGGAGAAAGACACACCTTGCATTAGAGTTAAACCTTGTAGAGAATAAGTAAAATTCCAAACAAATCCCAATACCACGTACATGGAGAAAGCAGAGGCCTCCAAAATATGGTGCACACAGATGTTTGAGCTTCAAAGAAGTCTGGATGCACACCCAAGCTTGGAGCTGAAAAGGTCCACAGAAAGAAGTTGTCTAGCTCAGAGGAAGAGCATGAACCCCAGAGGGACGCCCCTCCCAAGTCACACAGCCAGTCAGTGGCAGAAACTGGCCCAGAAACTGCACCCCACCCCTGACTTCCAGCTGCCACCTGTCTGTGAGGCCAATCTCAGCATTAGACAATTTTGCCCACGACGTGGTCCCAACTGAACCCTTTAAGTACAATGAAAGACCCAGTGAGAACGACCTCATCATTGCCCCCCACCAATATCCTGGTGGCCCTCTCCTCATGAGGCAATGACTTCATTATACTCTGTCATTTCATAAGTATAGAAAGCAGCCGACCTATTAGATGACAACACATCTCCTGGTCTATTTTTTTCAGCCAGCCTTTTAAAGGGCAAGGCCTGGCTTTGGGGCAGGAGGGTCCATGTGTGTGCAAGAGAGTGAGGGTGAGGGGAAAGCCAGTCACGGGTGCCTGGGACGCAGCTTTGATCATATCTTCCACTGCCCAGTAAAACAACTTGTAATTCAGAAAGCATTCAGAGGACTGTCATCTGATCCAGCAGCCATGGGCCCCTTTTTTCAGATGACCGAATACCTTCACAATGAGGCCACTCACTGCACTTGCCCTGAGGGGAGGTCCCCTCATCCCTCACCTGATGTCATTCCTTTCAGGGCCCCAAGACAGTTAAAGGGCCTTCACTATGGGCTCTAATTGGGCCCTTCAGCCTCTTGAGTCAGCCTTCCCAGGTGAAAAGAGGGCAGAAGTGGTTTTTCATTGATGTTTCTTATCATGGGCCTGTGGGAAAAACTAAGAAAGGCCCAAGAGCCCGTGCAAAGTTAGCACTAAAAGCAAGGGGAGAGAAAGCTGGGAAGGCAGGAAATAAAAACAATAACCAGTACCTTCTTCAAGTGTTTTATAACAAGTTAAAGTCAGGTTCCTTCCAGATCTAAATGGGTCCTCCAGTCCTGTAATTAAATTGGGAAAATGAAGCCGTCTCATGCCTTTCGCTCCCTTTGATCATTGTTATTTTTGTGACTAATGTGTAACTGGAGCTGCTTTTTCTGGGGCCTGAGCCTCACAAGGGCAGCTGCCGGAGAGAGCCAGGGTCCCCTGTTGTCAGCCGGTGGGGGCTGATGGCGGGGCAGGGCCCACGGGTCCCAGCCAAAGCAGACCCAGAGAGGTGGGTCTGCGCTGACCAGCCTTCCTCTGTGCGCATTTCCTCCTGGCACATTTTCCCACGTGCTGCCTCCTTCTCCCAGGGAAGGGATGGGGGCTTGTCGATGACAGAGCACAGAACTGTCTCTCAAATCACAAAGAAGGTGACCTCTGAAGGCTCATTATTTTAATTTTTATCCCTTTGGTCCTTCATCAATTTCTGCTCTTCACCATCCCTCCATCAAGTGTGCAACACACGCGTGCACACACACACACACACACACACACACACACCGTGACAGTCACACACACACAGCTAGAAACTCTATGGATCCTTCTGCGCTAAAGAGGCTCAATCAGACTAAAAGGTGAAATCTCTTCATTATGCCACCTCCTCCTCCCCATTTCCTATGGCCTTTGCTCCTGTCCATTCCCTAGAGTGCCCTCGTGTGACACTCGGTTGTAATGCCATCCAAGACTTTTGAAGGTTATAAGAATATGTTTAAACACAGTGTCACCACAATTCAAAATATCACTTTCCTCTTTGCACCTTTACTTCTTGGGTGGCCCCAACAAGCTGAGAACTACTACCGTGTGAGGTCTTGCTGTATCACTAGGCCTTTATCACCACCACCTCCAGCCCCAAATGCGGGTCTAGGCAAAGCTCAGTAGTCTGGGACTTAGGGCTGAGCTCAGGTTCTGAGTTAAGGCCCTGAGTGCTCTCTCTCAGCCATAAGCTGAGAACATACTCTGAACTGCACAGACAGAGGCCAAGTCAGAGGAGAAACAGCTATACCTCCCCCCTCTGGCTAATTAGAGGAGTGGTCAGCATAGACTGAGCTGACCTCCAGGCCAAGCGTCTGATTAATGAGAGCCAAAGATTTCACATTAACATAGTGTTTCTCAAAGTGAGGTTCAGGGAACACCATCACCAGGACAACCGGAAGTGTGGCTAAAATTTCAGATTTTTCAAAATTCCAGGCCCCGCTGTAACTATTAAATCAGAATCTTTGCTACTGGGACCCCAAAATCGGCCGTTTCAGTACATTTCCAAGTTTGAGAGACCTTCTGTATTCTTTTCACACTCCCTCAGATTACAGATTTATATTTTAACAAAAGGTTTTTAATTCCATAAACCAACGGGATGGCTTCAGCTACTGTGGCAGGGCCGCAGGGGAGATATTTTTAAGTGAGTGGGAGAAGAGGGGTTTTTAGCCCCCCGGATTTTCCCCGTAGGAGCAGCTGCACATGCATCCGAAACAAAGGGCCAGCTTCTCCGTTCTGCCCCTGTGAGTGCACCCCAAGGGTAGAGCACAGCCTAGTGGAGGCTGGCTTCTGCGATCCAGAACTCTACCTAGAAACTTCAGTCATCCACTGTGGGGGGGTGGGGGGGGAGGGCTCAACTCACCTCTAGAGGGCGCCAACCCAGGTGACAGCAAAGTACACTTCCCGTCTCTTCTGCCTCATCACTTTCTAGCTGAGAAATCTTCTTCAAGATGCCTTCGTTTTCTCTGAGGAAAATGGGAACTAATATTTGTGCCTGACTCAATAAATACATTATTATTATAAGGAATTTCTAAGGGTCCTGAGATTGGGGGTAAGATCCTGTCCTCAGAAATAGGTGCTGGGAGTAGTGGACATAAAGTCACACAAAAGTCTCCCACAAGCTGGGTCAGCAGTAAGGGAAAGGATATACCTAGTGTTATTAATTAAATATATTAAGTTAAAATAAATTAAATATATCAATAGAGCTCTGAGCTCCCCTCTTTTCCATCTTAGCCCCCACCATCTTTTTTCTCTGTTCCATCCTATGAGGCTTCTTTCTGTTCTTTTGAAACCAACAAACATTGCTGTCCTCATGAGGACACTGAGGCTGGTCTCAGACGTGTCCATGTCGGGAAGATTGGTGCAGGCAGGGCTCCTTCCTCTGCCTTGGGCACAGAGCATTAAATGGTCATTATCATTGTCACCCTTGGCAAGGGATGGGGTGAAGTGGGGAGTTGGGAGAAGGCAGCTTTCTTTCCAGCAAATGCTCAAGAAGACCCGAGGCAGGCCATGAATGGAGCAAGGAGAACCTCAACCCTGATCGGGCAGACAGGGCTTATACCCAACTCTGCCCCTCACTCTTTGCACAAACTTGGTTAATATTCTTGAACTCTAAGCTTCCATTTTCTCATATGCAAAATGACTGTAAATAATAGTATCTATCTCATAAGTGTTACGAAAATTAAAAGAGATGATGCATGTAAAGCAATTTCACTGTGTCTGCTATATGTAAGTTCTCTTTTCATATTGACTGTTGTGATTAGATTTTTAGGGGCCACCCTCCTTAGTGTATAGCTTTAAGGTCTGGGTAAGGCCTCTATATTAACTAATTTTATATTATCCCATTTATTCTCCAAGATCACTCCTAATTCCCTCCCTTCTTCTTCTTCTTCTTGGGACTTGATATAGGTCTTTAGATTTTTGTCTACATTTGAAAAACATATAGCTTTGTTTAATGTGTATGCAAACTTTAATATCCTTAAATGGCATTGTGCTATAAATCGTTTTCCTCCCTTTGCACTTCACACTGGGACTTTTAGAGCTGTCTATATAGTACTGTTTGCCAATGGTTCTCAACTTCACTACATCACAGAATCAGTTGGGGGAGCTCTCGGAAATGACCAATATCTGAATCTCAATTCCAGTGATGCTGATTTAATTTGTCGAGAGTCGGGGCTGAGCATCAGGTCATTCTGAAGTGCAGACAGAATTGAGAACCACTGCTGTAGATAAAGTGAACTCCTCCGCCAGGATTTCTCAGGCAGCAGAGGTCCAGGGTCCTACTTTTTGTAGTCCCAGCAAGTTCCTGCAGCCAAATCAAGTAGTAAGGGCTCCAAGGGCATTAGCAAAAGGAAAAAGAAGAAAGGGAGGGCAATTTGCAGCCTACGGGGTATGGAAAGAAGGGCAGAAATCAGTCCTACGTCTCTCTCCCCATAAGAGTCTTGGATCAATATGGTATTGATTCACCTGTTTGTGCATTTAATCACCCAGTATTTACTGAGAACCTCTGTTCAAACTTTTTATGAGAATCGGGCCCTCTTAAACACATTTGGTAAAATCACCCCATTTCCTACCTTTAGAATTTCCTGAAAAAACAGAACCTGCATTTCCTATACATCTTCAGCAACAGTTATAACCTTGGCTGATACATCATTAGCCACTTCCTCCTGCCAGACATCCTACACAGAACACCACCAGTCATTAATCCCTTTGTCGTTCATCTTCTTTATAGAGTCCCTATTGGGACACTGTCACATTTAACCCCTGCAAAGATTCTATGAGGTACGTCTCACCTTTCATGTGACAAAACGGGGCTCCTGTTGGTGAAGTGACTTTCCCAAGGTCATACATCTCCAGAATTTAACCCCACACTCCTTTGACTGAAATGACCATTAATGCTCTTGGGCCTTCCAAAAGAAAATAGAATGAGAGAAGACTCTCCTGGTGCTCTAGGCGGGGGTGCATGACACATGGTGGTGAGCAGCCCAGCTTTGGTGCTGCGTGGGGCTCCCTCGAACACCAGGACAGTCTTCGCTCAACCTCTTCCTTTTGGAAAGCCCAACGGCACTAACAGATGCTTATTCCAATCAGAATGACTGAACCGGCTATTAGCTGGGTGATCCATTGTTTCCATGCATGAAATACACAGAGGACACCTTCTTATCTGGCATTAATTGGCACAAGTAGTGCATTGGCTCATTGGAAAAACATGGCTAAAGCTGGGAATCATTACAAGGTGATGTACACGTACATTGAGTATTTTATTTAAACATAAAACATATCCATGTACATTCATGCACCAGGCTTCTGATGCAGAGCCAAGACATTTTCTTTGGCTTTAAGTTCTCTAATTGGAGTTCCAGCATTATCTCGAACGTAAACTACACCCATAACATGTATTTTAGGATTTTTACTTTCTATTTTCTTAAAACGGAGTAGAACTCAATTTGCCCTCCTGAAGAAGTGTAGGTGCAACATTCCATTTGAAAGATTTTTATTGAAATTTTAAATATATAGACAAGTTGAAAGAGTAGTAAAATAAACAGTAAAATACCCACCGCCTAAATGAACCAACTTGTAACCTATTGTCGTATTTACCTTACTGCTCAATATATATAAAGATCTACATCTATTCATCTATCTATACTTGTTTTTGCTAAATATTTGAGAACAAATTGCAGACATCATAACCCTCCCCCTAAATATAAAATCAGGTACTTCCTGCAGATGAGAATATACCTCTGCATCATTTCGCACAGTGAAAAATAACAATAACTTTATGACAACACCTGATGTTTAGTCTTCAAATTTCCCCAGCTGCCCCCGGGTTGTCAGGCATAGGGTTTCTTCTCAGTCAGCCTCCAGTCCCGCTTTATATGCTGCATTTTTATTTACTTATTTACCTATCTATTTACTTTGGCTCACGTTTGCTCTGTTTTTTTTTTCCTCTTTGATAGTAACTTTAGACTTCAGGCCACTTTGTACAGTCCTTAACACTGTGGATTTATCTGCGTGTTTTCTTGTGGTATCGTGGTTTCTCTTTACCCTGCATTTACTGTAAACTGGAAGTCAGGGTTAAAAGCTTGGCTAGATCGGGGTTAAATATTTTGGGAAAAATGCTTCACTGGCAACACTGTGTACGCCATATGCATCACATCCCCTGCAGGTTTGGGGTGAACGGATATAAGCATTTATCCTGGGTGCATACCTGACAGTAGCATCGTTGGGTCAAAGGTTACAGAAATGCTCTCTTATCCCAAGTGGTTGTACCAATTCACGCTCCTACCTGCAGTGTTTGAATGCCAGTGGGGTGCCACATCTTTGTCAAAATTTAAAATTGTCATTGTACTTGGCTTGTAATGGTATCAGACTATGATTATTATTTGCCTTCTGATCATCTTAAGCACTTTTCCTGAGCTTATTGATCATTTTACATTTAAGAATGAAATGCTTCATTCTTTCATTTATTTTTAATTTGCTGTGTCTGTCTTCTTTATAACAGGCAATTTGTACATCTTAATCCCCTCCCCTTTTCTCACCTGTCCCCCAAAACCCCTCTTATCTGGCAACTACCAATTTGTTCTCTGTATCTATGAGCTTGTTTCTATTTTGTTTGTTCATTTATTTTGTTTTTTAGATTCCACATGTAAGTGAAATCATACGGTATTTGTCTTTCTCTGTTTGACTTACTTCACTTAGCATAATACCCTCTAGGTCTCTCCATGTTGTTGCAAATAGCAAGATTTCTTTCTTTTTAATGAACGACTAATACTCCATTGTATATATGTACCACATCTTCTTTATCCAATCATCTTATGTTGCTTCCATATCTTGGCAATTGTAAATGACGCTGCATTGAACATAGGGGAGCGTATGCTTTTTTAAGTTAACATTTTGAATTTCTTCAGATAAATACTCAGAAGTGAAATTGCTGGGTCACAAGGTAGTTCTATTTTTAATTTTTGAGGAACCTCCATACTGTTTTCCATAGTGGCTACACCAGTATGCAATCCCACCAAGAGTGTACTGAGGTTGTCTTTACTCCACATCCTCACCACCACTTGGTGATTTATTGATGATAGCCATTCTGACAGGGGTGAGGTGATATCTCACTGCGGTTTGAATTTGCATTTTCCCAATGATTAGTGATGCTGAGCATCTTTTTATATGTCTCTTGGCCATCTGTGTATATCTTAGTAGAAATGTGTATTCAGGTTCTCCCCATATGGTGTGTCTGCCTTTTAAAAAAACAATTGATTTGTAAGAGTGGATATGAGTCTTTAACTGATTATATGTATATAAACCATCTCTCACTGTGTGGTTTGCATTTTCACTCCCTGAATTATGCCTTTTGAGAAACATAAGATCTTAATGTGAATACACTTCAGTTTATCAACCAATTTCATGTTTAGTGATTTTATATCCTGTTTCAGAAATCTTTGTCTAGCCTTCATGGTATTCATGAAGATATTCTCTACAGTATTTTCTATGAACTGTATTGCTTTTTTCTTTTACACTGAGACTCACAGTCCTTCTGGATTATTATTTTTTAGTATGATGTGAAACAGGGGTCAGTATCATTTTTCCACTTCCCAGACATTTTATTGAAAAGATTATCCTCTCCTCACTGCTTTACTGTGCTCCTTTTGTCATGAGTCAAGTGTTCGTATCTGTTTGGTTCTCTATCCAGGCTGTATTTTGGTCCATTGGTTTGTCTATTGTTGTGCCAATAATACCATGCTGTTTTAATTACTATAACTTTATAACTTTAATATCTGGTAGTGCATGAGGTCCAAATTGTTCCTCCTCCTCAAGATTGCCTTCGTAATCAGGAGGCGTTTGTACTTCTGTAAAATCAACTTGACAGTTTCTAATAAAGCTACTGAATTTTGATTAAGATTGCATTGAATCTATAGATCAATTTGGGGAGAAACCATGATATAGGTCTCTCCTTATTTAGATCTTGTTTAGTTTCTTCTCATAATATTTTTTTTAGTTTTGCTTAAGTCACTTACTAATTTCAATATATTATTTGTAGATTATTTTGTGTTGTCTAGGTATACATTCATATCATATGTGCATAATAGTAGTTACTTCCTTTCAATTCTTCGCACATTGAATTCCCTTTTTGCCTAGTTGCATATACTGGGCCCTCCCATACCGTGTTGATAGTGGTAATACAAGGTGCCAGCATTATTTTCTCAACCCCAATCTTGGGAAAAACAAATTTTATAATAATTTATCATTAAACACAAAGTTTGTTGTAAGTTTTTATAAACCTATTTTTAAATTAAGGAAATCCCCTCTCTCTCTCGTTTGCCATGATTATTTTAAGTCATGTATAAATATTGAATTTGATTAAATATATTTCGCATCTATCAATAGCATTATGATAGATAATTTTTCTTTTCTATTAATGCACTGAATTAGAGTGGTGATTTTTTCATGTTAAATCCATCATGCTTTGTTGGAGGAAAGAACCTGGCTTGGCCACAGTGTACACTGTCTTCGTATATCTTGTTTAAATGTGTTTTGTTTCAAAATCATAAACATTCATGAGAAAGACTGAACCCTTTTTTGTAATATCTTCATCAGGTGTCCCGGTTTGCTGGCCTGGTAAGACTTGAGAAGTATCCCTTCTGCTTCTATTCTCTGGGAAAGTTTATGGAAGATTAGTGTTATTTCCTCCTTCAATATTTGGAAGAATTCATTAGAGAAACTATCTGGGCCTGTATATTTTTCATAGAAAGATTTAAATGATGGATTTACTGTTTTTAATAGATATGAGATTATTTAAATGTTTACATCCTCTTGTGTTTTTCTAGGAATTTTCCCATTTTATCTCAGTTGACAAGTTTATTCATTAAAAATGTTTATAATAACCTATAATCATCTCTTTAATGTCTGTCCTCTTGTTTATACTGGTTATTTGTGCTTTCTCTTTCTCTTAATTATTTTTCCTGGGGGTTATTAATTTTATTAGTCTTTTCAAGGAAACAAATTTTGGTTTTGCTGATTATTTTCTTTTGAATGTTTATTTTTTTATTTCATTAATTTCTGCCCTTATCTTTATTATTTCCTTCCTTCTACTTTCTTTGGATTTAATTTGCTGTTCTTTTGCCAACCTTTTTTTAAAGATTTCATTTATTTATTCATTCTTAGAGAGAGGAAAGGGGAGGGAGAAAGAGAGGGAGAGAAATATCGAAGTGTGAAAGAAGCAGCAATGGGTTGCCTTTTGCATGCGCCCCAACCAGAGACCAGGCCTGCGACCCTGGCCTGTGCCCTGACTGGGAATCAAACCGGCGACCTTTTGCTTTGCGGAACGGTGCCCAACCAAGTGAGCTACATGTGCCAGGGCCTTTTGCCAACCTTTCTGATAGATACTCAACCACTGATTTTTGGCCTTTTCTCTTTTATACATATTTAAGGCATTCACTTTTCTCTACTGGCAGCATCCCACTCTTTCTCTCTTTTCAGAGAGAGAAGGTCGAGGAGGCATCCTTTTCACGAGGGAAATGTTCTCACAACTCCGCTCCTCAAGGTCCTGCAGCCCCTGAGGCCCTACTGCAGAGTTCCCCCAGCCCCTCTTCCCTCCCGGACATTCTGATGAGACGGCCTTCATGCAAACCTGTTGTCTGGATTGAGCTGCCCAGTCCTTTCCAGGGTTGAAGATTTTGCAAATCAGGAGGGGAAACATCCAGTGAACAAATGAGGGGCAGGTAAATCATCGTTTAATTTGAAACATTATCTAAATCCCAGCCTCATTTTTAAAAAATTTCCTGTCCCCATGCATTATTTTAAAGTATACTGGGTACCTTGAAAGGTTCACCTAAATTTTGCTGTGGTCGGAAAACATTCTCTGGATAATTTGAATTCTTTCAAGTATGTGAGCCATGCTTTATAGCTTGGCAAATGGTAAATATTCCATGTGCATTTGAAAAGAATGTTCTTTGGTTTTTAGGTACCCTATCCTATATATGATTGTTAATTGTATTCAGATCTTCTATATCTTACTGATTTTTTTGTTCTTCTATCAATCACTATGAAAGATGTTGAAATGTCTAATTATGATTGTAGATTAATTTATTTGTCCTTCTAGGTCTGACAATGTTTGCTTTATTTTTTGACTCTCTGTTATTAAATACACTTAAAGTTAGAATTACTGTATATTTCAGATGAAATTAAGTTATTATTATTAAAAATGTCCTTTTTTATATCTAGTAATGCTATTTTCCTTACGGGCTCCTTTAGGTTAATGTTTAGATATTATATATTTTTCTATCCTTTTACTTTCAAATTTTCTGTATTCTTGCAACACTGACAATCTTTCCAAGGCTGTGTAATTGCTGGTGATATTCATTTCTATTTTGACTGGTTCAATTAAAAGAAAGATAAAATAGATTTTAGAACAAAGAAAATGACCAGGGACAGAGAGGAACATTGCATAATGCTAAGAGGGTTAATGCACAAAGAAGACAGAGCTATCCTAAATGCATATCCAGCCAACCAGTTTTAACAAAGCTACAAAAGCAATTTAATGGAGGAAGAATCGTCTTTCCAAAACATGGTGCTGGAGTGATTGAATGTCCACAAGCAAAAATGAAGCTCAACTTAAGACTCACAAATTATAGAACAATTAACTCAAAAAGGATCATAGATTTAAATGTAAAAGACAATAGTATAAGACTTTTAGAAGAATATATAGGAGAAAATCTTCAGGACTTTAAGGACTTGGAGAAGTGTTCTTAGACACGACACCAAAAGCATGACCCATAAAAGAAAAGAAAAATTGAAACTTCATCAAAATTTAAAAGTTTTGTTGTTGAAGAACCTACAGCAAATGCTGAATAACCCTGCCAATGGCCCACAGAAATAGAGTGTAGCATGGGGTGTACAGACTGGTGATGGATGCTGATGAGGCTCCGGAGACAGTACCGGTAAAGGCTGAAGAATGATGGGAGGACTCTGGTCAACTCTAGATCAGGCATCATTTTAGCTGCATGGCCATAAACTCATTGATTCCTTAGTACAGATTGACATTAAGAAACAAATAAAGAAAGAAGTGGAAAAAGGAATTGCCTTGAAATTACACCATTGAATATCATTTCAAAGAGCCTAAGTGAGTGTAAGTTTTCAGGGTAGAAAAAAGGAGGCACGAAATTCCATTTGGCTTTTGAAATATCAGCACAGACATGCACAAACATTCCTGTCCCCAAATTTCTGCTTGGAATGCAGGGTCCTGGAAGGAACTGGGATCACAGAGGATGTCTGAGATGAATCATATAAATGGAAACCCTTCCGAAGTTGACATTGTTAAAACCAGTTCAGAAGGTTGTGGGGAGAAAGTAAGCATACCCCATAGTTAGCTTTTCTGGAGGGACTCACTTTCCCTTTCCTTTCTAAATATCGGTTGCCATATTTATACATTAGTAATTAAGTTACATTTTAATCCTAAACTCACTGACTGTACAGTGGAACTATTTAACTAGGCTACTTCTTCACACAAAACAAGTGTCCAACAGAATTTATAAATGGATTTGGGGGAGGGGTGGGGCAGAGAAAGGACAGGGGAGAGTAGAGCACGGAATGTAGGATTGTGGCAGGGCCCACTGTAGCTCTAATTTTCAACCTTTCCCTCCTTGCCTCCCACCTCCCTCCCTCTTTCTCTCCTTCTTCCCTCCCTTCCTCGACTAAAAAATCAGTTAGTCAAGATATAGTATAAAATATTTATTTTTAAAAGAAAGTGAGATGTTTTTCCATTCATTATAGCTTTTCTTAAAAAGTAATGAGGTGCTATGGTCCAGAATAATAATCACTATTTGCTTAATGCTTGTTACACACCAGTCAAAGTCCTGGGCCCTGTCACATGATCGTGCAGTCGCTGAGCACAGCATGTGGTACGTGACCATCTCCTTCCACTATGTGTCAGGTGTATATATTGTCCCTTCCATTCACTGTCTGCTGAGAAGCACACAGTGTGGGCTAGTGGAAAGTAGGCAGATTTTGGAGTCAGTCACTTGAAATTAGGAACCAGACCATAATGCTTTTCCTCACTGCTACAGAGCATGGTAGAGGAACCTGAGACCCTAGATCCACACTGCCTTGGTTCAGATCCACTCACAGCTTACCCTGCTTCCTCTCTGTGACTCAATTTCTTCATCTGTTAAAAAAAAAAAAAGAAAGAAAAGAAAGATAATAATAGTGTGCTTATCTCCGGTTGTAAACATGTAAGGAAATCCCGTGTGCAAAGCTCCTGGAAGAGGCCTGGCCCAGGGAAAGTGTTTGCACTGACTTCACCTCCAGCCTTTCCACGGCCCCCAGAGAGCAGCACACTGGCCAGCATGTATTTTTCAAGTGCAGGCATTAACTGTCTCTTCATTGATTGAAGAGTAATTATTTCTACCTTCCTCCTGCAACTGGCCTTTGAGGAGCGTCTCAACTCACAGATATAAAAGCACCCAACGCCTTACCTGGCACATAGTTGGCACCCAATAATTAGTATTATTACCCACTTTTGATTTGAGTCTCAGCCTACTTCTCAGCAAAATGGGTAGCCTCAGGAAGCCTCCCAGTATGAGGGTCAGGTAGGTCAAAAAGCTGTGAAATGCTGCACAAAGGTAAGTTGCTATGACAACCCTGTGGGCTTCCTTAGCGTCCAGCCACTCCCTCCCTCCTGTCCCCTCTGTCTCCCAGCTTCTCTCATCCCTTGTTGTTTCCCAGCTGCCCCTGGACCCCGCTCCCCTCCCCCAGACGGGTCCACTTTCTGCACACATCTGTCCCACCCTCTGGGCCCACCGTGGCCTTCCTGCTCCTCTTCCTTGCCCACTGGCTGCTGGCAGGAAGCCCTTCCCTTCTCCCTCCACCCTGTTTCCTTCGGTAACACCCTCTACACATGGGGATTATTTCTCTTGGCAGCAGGTGCCCAGCCGTCAGAGAGACAGATCAGTCTTGGCCAGAAGGAGGCAGGAAGGGAGGTGGGGAAATGAGACCCAAATGGAAAAAGCCCCCAGCCAGAAACTCTAAGAAATGGGGAGGTTGTGCATAGATGCCACTGAGTCTGGGAGTGTGAAAGACAGCAAATCACAGATCTCTATCTGAGGATCCAGACTCCCCGAACCCCCACTTCTTACCTAAACAAGCATCATCAACCCCCTGTCAAGTACAAGCAGGACGCAAGGAAGGGCTGAACAAAAGGGTAAAGGGAGATGCCAGAGTGAAAGGCTACCTGCTATGAAAACTCATTACCTTTGCATTTGCATCGCCACCTCCAAAGTGTAGCACAGGGTTGTCCAAAGACTAAATGAGTTAGTAACTCTAAACACTAGAACATTGCGTAGCACATATAAATGCTGTGTATTAGTTAATTGTAGTTTTATCATCAGCAATGCTAACAATGCATTACATTTCCAGGAATGGAGATCACGAATTTTGGAAATAGAGACCCAGTCTCAAATTCCACCTTGGCTATTTCCTGGTTGTGAGAAATTGACCCACAGACACCCTTGAGCTGCAACTCCCCAATCTGGGAAATGACAGTCTTGTAGCCATGGACTGAATTGCATCTCCCCACAATTCTCGTCCTGAAGCCATAGTGAAGCACCCAGTATTTAGAGATGGAGCTTGTAAGAAGTAATTGAGATTACAGATGTCCTGAGGGTGATGCCTGATCTGATAGGATGGTGACCTTATAAAAAACACAAAAAGAAAAAGATTACATCAAAAAATGTGAAGACAAAGCAAGAAGACGGCATGACCATGCGGACATGCTGAGGTCAGACTTCCAGTCTCCAAAACTGTAAGATAAATGTCAGTTGTCTACACCACCCGGTCTGTGATATTTCGTCACAGCAGACCAAGCAGACTAATACACTTGACTTGAATGACCTTGAACTGAGAGATCTATCCATCCTGTCTGTATTTCTAAACCAAGGAAATTAAATGAGAAATGAGAACAGGTGTCATTATCTTCTCCAGTGATGTTCCTTCCCATCAGTTTGTGAGAGCCCAGGGTACTTTCTGGGTCCTCAGCCATCTTTTGCTGGTGGGGACAGGGTGAGAAAGGAGGCTGGCTGTTGCAGAGATGGGTGAAACGGGCAGTGGTCATGGAGTGTTGCCTCTGTTTTTGAAAAAACATCAGCTCTGGAGTCAGCATATCTGGTTCCAACCCAGCTCTGCCATTTACCAGTTGTGTGACTTTGGGCAGATTATTTCATCTCTTGGAGAATCCACATTTTGGGGGGAACCAAACGTGGAGGTAGAGAGAAGCATGGAGAATCAGTGAAGACTCTTCTCTCTGTAAGGCACAGCAGCAAACTCACACCAGCTTAAACAAAAGAAAGGACCACGCCGGCAGGAGTCACGGTGTGAGCTCCCCAAAAGCAGGCTCTCTCCACCCTCTTGAATGCCCTTTCCCTGCCTGTTCTCACTGATTTCTCCTCTGCCACCTCGAGCTCATTTTCCTTCAACCTTTTTTCCTTTTCAGTCGCAGTTGTTGCCTTCAGAGTTGATTTGATTTCCTTTCACCTAAGTTCTGTTTACTTTTGAAAATGCATGTTTTCATTCCACCACTCCCACCCGCCATGCACTTGGGTCCATGGAAAAGACAAACCACGGAACTCAGAACCTCATAAACCCTCTGACCAGGGCTTTAACAGATGTGCTAAGAGGTTTTGAACTCTAACCTCCAGTCGTTTCCAAAGTTTATTCTTCCAGAAGGTCAAGCTACATACAGTGAATGTATATTTTGAGTCCAAATTCCTCAGGGCACCAATGACTAGCATTTAAACATCATCTGCTTGAGAAGTTTCTAGAAGGAGAGTCAGATCCAGGCTAAAAAATATGACATTCCACTTCCAACCCTACCTTCCATTGTGGAAACTCTACCTCAGTATCAGTGTTTCATTTTTTTTTTCACTTTTACGTTCTATGACATGCCTAACTCCACCCACAACACCAAACACATACTCATGCAAATGATCTCTGTGTTCCCAGCTACATGGGGTCATTCTGGGTTCCTCGCACACACAATGCACTCCCATCCTCATCCCCAATGGAAAACCCTGACTCATTCTTCGAGCCCTGGCTGAAGCAAAGGGTATGCAGTGCATCTCCCAGGAAATGTATTCCTTTTCTTTCATCTCGGTTTGCTTTAACATACTCTAGCTGGAATGGGAATAAAAGATTGAAACTGTACTGAATAATCTAAAATTTAAAAAAAAAATTAACATACTCTAATACGGCCATTTGTTTAATTGCTTTTCTTGCTGATTATATTGTTTCTTCAATGTCAGAAACTATCTCAATCACCTACTCTGCCTAGTACCTGACACATAGTAGGTGCTCAATGAATGTGTGAAAAATGAAATGGCAGAATGTCTGGAAAGTTATTACATTGGAATGTGCCTCATACCTTATCTGTGACCAGCTGGTGAAGCCATCTCGTTCTATTTATTTACTGCTGTATAACAAAACTCACCAATACATAGTATGAGCTTAAAACAACAACAATCATTGTGTAACACCTCTCACAGTGTCGGAGTTAGAAATTCAGGAAACACTTAGCTAGGGATCTCTGAGTCAGGATCTCTCACTTGGTTGCAGTCCGACGTAGGTAAGCCTGAGAGAGTGTAGGTTTGGAGCAACTGCGTATCAGGAGGCTGGTGCGCGGCTGAGCACCTCTCTCCATGCAGTCTCAAGGCCTCTCCACGTGGTCTGTCTGCATGGACTAGTTTGGGCTCCCTCCCAGCACGGTGGGCTCAGGGCAGTTGGACTGCTTAATATAAAGTCTAGAGGATTCCAGACGAATCACCACTTATGATCTAGACTTGTGAAGTCATGTATTGTCATTTCCTTTGCATTGTATTGGTCCAAAATTCACCAGAACCTGTTCAGTTTCAAGGCATAGGGACATAGACCCCACTTTCCATGGGGAGAGTATCAAAACATTTGCAAATGCATTTTAAAACCACTACACTTAAGTGCAATGTGGAAAATTGGTGAAACTGAATAAAGTCTAGGCTTACAGGGATGTCCAGCCTTTTGGGTTCTCTGGGCCACAATGAAAGAAGAAGCATTGTCTTGGACCACACATTAAATACACAAACACTAATGAAAACAAAAAAATCCCATAACATTTTAAGTAAATTAAGGATTTTGTGTTGGGCCTCATTCACAGCCATCCTGGGCTGCATGCGGCCCACAGGCCACAGGTTGGACACCCCCTGGTAGAGTTTAGTTAGTAGGAGTATAGCAAATCCTAATTTCTTAGTTTTAACAACTGTACCAAGGCAATGGAACAAATTAGGAGAAATTGGGCAATGGGTATATGGGAACTCTTTGTACTACTTTGAAACTATTCTACAAACCTAAAATTATTCAAAAATGAAAAGTTGAATTATAAAAGATTACTACACACCTCCTTCTCTCTACTCTAATTGCTCATGGAGAGTAACTAGTCTTAAGCAAAAAAGCTCATGTATATGCAGGAACTAAGAATCGATCCTGATTATACCGGATAAGCAGGAATTGCCACACCCTCTACAATTACACTCTTCACAATGTTCTGGAATCATCGACTTAAATGCCCATCTCCCTTATTGAATGTTGTGTTTCCTAAAGAACCTTTTCTTACTGTTTTTCTTAATCCTCCGTGCCCAGCACAGTGCTAATATAATGAAATAGTTGGAACCATATGAACATGCCAGTTTTGTAGCTCAAAAATAGTTAAATAGTAGCAATTAATCTACAAACAAAACTGAATGAATGGACTTTGCTTATATTATTCCATGCTTTTGTTCAAAGAGTAAAACAGAGTCCAACCTTCCTGAAAGAAGAACTCTTTCAGAAAAATAAGTATTGACTCAAATCTTTCACTGGGAACTCCACAAAGACCTTGAAAACCTTACCCATTGGCTTCCTGAGTCCTCTCTGGGTTCTTGTCTCCAGAGCCAACGCCTTTGCGGGGCTGGGAAAGTCTGCCTTACTCTAGTAGGCCAACAGCCAGAAGCCCGGGGGGCCTCCAGATGCAGACACGAACGTGCAGGGTGGGGTGCACCCTAGCAGAGTATCCAGCCCAGCTGGAAAGCAGCCATGGGCGCTGCTGGAGCGGAGGCTGCAGGAAGTGGAGGAAGGAGGAAGTTATCTTGTTGGCAAGCCCCACCCCTCTTCCATTTCCCAGGAGGTCGAGCAGATGTCATCAGACGAATTTTTCCAGACTTGAATGGAAGCTCTAATAGCATTCTAACAGGAGACAGTGAGGGGTGGGGGAGAGTCACATTGTTGCCACTTTGTTGTTTTTTCTCTTTTTAAACCCACACTTAGGAGCAACAATAGCTGCCCTGCTATCGTGTTAGCTTGTGCATCACTCTGCAGGGCTCACGTTAACAAGAAATTATCACCAGGAGGACCGAGGCAATGTGACACTCTCACGCATGCCCCTTGACTTGATCCAGGATGGGATGGAGACGTGGCTTCAGACACATCTGAGGGGAGAAGGTGGGGAAGGGTGTGTCAGCCAAAAGACTTCTGCCAGCACGATGGCTTCCAGCTCGTTGCTCAGCCAGATCCAAAAATGTGTTGCCTGTTTCTCTGTTTATGAATTATCCTTCCCCAAACAGAACAGCTGGGGCATTTTGTTCTCCATTCTTTGAATACGGCTGAGCTTTCCAATTCCTTGCTCTCCACAGTTTAACACACACAGCAATAAAAGAGAGAGCCATTTTCTGTCGTATTTCCTTAATGATGCAGTATCTGGCAGCCTCTCCCCCTTCACCGAAGCTGTCCTTGGGAAAAGTTCTCATTCAAACCCTCCAAAAGTTGTTTTTAACCAGCAAGTCCCAAGACTTTGACATCTTTGGGGGCAATCTGGTTCTTATTTTAGCTGAAACTAGTTTATGCTCCCAGAACAAAAGAATGCCAACAATCCGGAGGTCCCTCACCCTGCTATGTCACCAACCAGAGTCCTCCTGAGTGTTGGTACCAGCACCGTGTGGCTTCGGGAGGTTAGGAACAGAGAGAGGTCCCAATGGTGGTGCAGGGCATCTGTTTTTAATTGGTCTCATTCTTTATTTCTATGAGACCACGCATCCAGTCAGGAGGCTGCTGAGACCCAGCGTGCATCCCAGCCTTTGGAGACGAGAACCTGGATGTGGTCAATAATGGGCTAGTGAGGGGGAAGGCTTTTACAGTGAAGATCACGAATGCAATATGGATCAAAGGTCCATATGGATGCAAAATGATCCTTTTGAAAGGGTATACCTACAGTCTGTCCTTCTCAGGACCCCACAGGCACCAGGCGGGATTTAGAACACCATTCTCAGGGGGGTACCTGAGGACCACCTGAAAGAGGGCAGGGTGTCCCAACCTCCTGGATCCCATCACTAATCCACAATATGCCTGCCCTTTATAATTATATGTCAGCCTTTATTTCTATGTAAGGCTTTGAAAAGCCTTTTTCTAGGTAGAGGCATTTTTATTGTTTTAGACCATCATCCAAGAGAAGATGACCCATTATGAGTCATTAGCCTCATCCTAACTCTGTCCGACTTTTTTGCTTCCCTCTTCTCAGCCTTCTTTTCTTCTTTCCCTCCTTCAGTTGGTCAGCCTATAATTATCGAATTATGTGCCTAATTATCCTGGGGTACTCAAGGATAGAACAATGACTCTGTCAGAATGGGTTACCTGATGTTGCAGTAACACACAACCCCAAGAACTTCATGCCTTTAATGTCCAACACTCCTCTCCCTGTGCTTCCTATCCACTGAGGATCAGTGGAGTGTTCTGATCATAAAGTCCTTAGGAACCCAGACTGATCAGAGCTTCAGGCTGCCGTCCAGGGCGGGAAGATTGCAGATAGAGTGCGGTGAAGATACAAAGAGAGTTACTGGGGATGAATGACTCTGATTGGCCAGTCAAGCAGTCCTCTCTGAGGAGGTGACTGTTGAGCCGAGACACGGGGTGTGAGAAAGAGGCAGCCTTGGGAAGATCGGGTGGCGGGCACTTTAGGAAGGACCAGCAAAGTGAACACTCTGTATTAGCAACAGTCTCGGCATCCAAGGAGCTGGAAAAGGGCCAGTATATGTACCACAGTGAGTGAGGAGGAAAGTGGCCAGACCCTTTTGCACCATATAGGTCAAGGCAAAGATTTAGTTTAGTTTAGTGTATCTCTAAATTTACCTTAGCACACAAAGCCCACCTCAGCTTCTAGGGATGTCAAGCCCTTTCAGAGCTGAAACCTTTGTTGAGATGCCCTCACTCATCTTTCCCAACTCGACTCACTCAGGAAATCATCACCCCCTCCAGGAAATCTTCTCTAACACATCACTCTGATTAAATGGCTCAGATCACAGATACTGGCAACAGATACACAGATACACAGATTACTCACTTGCTTGAAGAATCCTTCACTACTACAAGTTGCTTGAGGGCAGAGATCAAGTCCCCAGCACAGTGCTGGACAATGGCAGGTCCTGAACTGAAGGTGATTAATTAATGAATGTGCTTCTTGTACTTTGTAAGATTAGGCAGTATATGGGACAGAGCCTGGTGAAGTGCTACATACATGTTATTATCACTACATATTTTCCACATGACCTAGACATGTGCTTACTGTAGATATAGTGATTAGTAAAGACCTTCTTAATTGATTCAGAAGAGGTCTAGCTTGCTTCAACAAGATATGCAAATGTAGGAAAATAAAGAGACTGTATTGAATATATCTATACCGATCAATCATTAAACCCTCTGCCCACATTATCTCATTTAATTTTCACAACAGCCCTACAAGATGTAAAACTGGAGCTCAGAGAAAAATTAGTAGGTTAAATGAGTTAAGACCTATCACACAGTAGGTACTCTATAAACATAGCTATTATTATCATTGTTTGTATTATTATTACTGAAAAGGAGGGAGTGGGTCTTGGTCAGTGTATTCTATGCAGGTAGAACAGTATGGTCAAAACAGACAGCAGAGCCCAAGATAGCAGAGCTTCAAAAGGAGGCAGGAGATCCCTAGGTGCAGAGAGCCTTTAACTCTTGGGATTTCTGGGACTCCTTTGAGACTGGTGAATCTCATGGACCCTCTCCCCAGAAGTATGTACATGCACACAAAGTTTTCACAGCTCTTCAGATCTGCAGACACACAGAAGCCCATCCACGGGTTCCAGAATAATAAATAATGATGATGACTATATAATGCTAACTATATGTCAGACCCATACACTTCACACAATTTGTCATTGAGCAACCCTGAGCTAGCTACTGTAATTAGTTCCTTTTTTGTAGACAAAGAAATTGAGACCAACAAGTTAACTAACTTGCCAAAGGTCACACTAAAGTGTGAGAGTAAATGACAGTGAGTGGGGTTTGAACCACGCTGGCTCCACCACACCCACTGCCTCAAGACCCTGCTCCCCTCCTGCATTCCAAGGAGAGATTTGCTCTTTTAAGAGCAGACTCTTCAACCAATCCAACAAAAGCGTGGGTCACCTGCTCCTTTTACCTGGTACTTGCAGGCCAAGACGTTTTCCCAGCATGACCGTGAAAGGAAAAACCACTTGATTCTACGGCCGTCCTGACTGAGAAAAAACTGATTCCAGAGGTGTTACTGAGAACCGTGCAAATCCTTTGAAATAATGAACAGCCTCACTCAAGCAGAAACTCCCTCCCCACCCATCTCTTCATCCCCTCTCCCGGGGAGTGTGGAAAAATTCCTTTCTACCTCAGAGTATCAGATGTATTGATGGCTTAAGCTGTCACCTACTGTACACCTTCAGGTCTACTACCAATTCTGCTCCATTAAGCCCAGCAGTGTAACAGAGAAAGCAGGCCAAGAACTGTGGGAAGGTCTCAACTAGCAGAGACAGGTAGCACACCCACAATTAATTATACACATTTATTGGAGAGCTGGTAAGCAAATCAATGTCATCGATGATTTATTCCCTAATTTGCTTTGAGTATGCACCTCATAAATCAATAATAGAAAATGGCATTAAAGCATTGGTGTTAACTGTCAGCAGAAGGCAGTGTACCGATTCTTTTAATTAAAAGAATGTGTGTGGTGAATATGTCCATGTGTTATATTAGATATGTTACATTTTAAAATTGCTTTTTCACATCAAAGGAAATGCTCAGAGTTTGGAAGAAGATGAAGAACTGTAAATTCACAGTAAGCAGCAAGGGTCCTGGCGTTCCTGGGTAATGAATGGTAATTTGACATGTAGCCTCATCCAAGAGCATTCTGGGAATGGAGATGATGTTCTTTGGGTCCAGGCCAGGCTAAATGAATCCAGAATGAGAGCCATTGCTGAGACACCATCAGAAAGTCATAAAAGACAATGAGATGTGGCATTGTATATTTTGGGGTACCAAATAAAATTGGTTCTACCTTTACCAAGGAGGAATATATGGACTATGGACAAGTGGTTATTCAAAATTAAGACAGTGAAGATTAGCAACTTTTACCCTCCTTCAAAGTTCTGAGGATTAAGTGACTCTTTTAGAAACGAAGTCAACTAATACTATTATTAAAAGTCACACTATTCGCCTCAGTAGAGAATAAAAGCAGCCATTACAATAGAGCATGAATTTCTATTTCAGTCTTGCCTAAATGACAACTGTTGTTAAAATATCCCTTTAAAAGAGGGAGCCTGTTGCTAGGATGTAGGGACACCCTTGTCTCAAGGAGAATAAAGACTGCTAGCCAATCAATGCTTCTGGCCTAAAAGCAGTCAGCCTTCCACAGGTTAAGAGGCATTGCAGTTGACTGGATATGAGTTCAGAGTCAGGTAGACACAGGTGGAAATCCTGGCTCAATGAAATGCCAGCTGTGTCAGCTGGAGAAGAGCCCTTTAATCTCCCACTGTCTTCATTTTTCATCTCTAAAAAGGGTATGAGAATGCCTATACTTTACAGGATGGTGGTGGGATTACAAGTGAGAAGGCATATAAATTAATTAGTAGAGTCCTTTGGCCCATAGTAATGCTCAATAAACGGTCAACAACAAAATAAAATGCATCCAAACAAACATACAAAAACCAACTGTGGAGGACAAAGCAGGAAGAATGAGGTGAGTATTACAAAGCCACACCCTGATGTCATCAGTCAGTGTTCATGCCTGAGGGTGGAGAAATTTACTGGACCTATTTGGGTTGGAAAGAGGGAGAAAGAGACTAGGAGGGGGAATACAATTCCTGAATAAGAGCGGCCTGACTTTGGGGTGATCACTTCCCAAACTGAGCCTCAGTTCCTAGGAAGTAAAATGAGAGCTTTGGGCAGGATGATCTTTGAGTCCCTCCCTGCTCTAAAGGTTTTGAAGTGTGTCAGCCAGAGGCCACAATGGGCTGAGGATTTCCTGACTTCCGGGGGATGATATATACATTTTGTCCCTGCCTTTAGATTAGTGTTAGGCACCCTTTTCTTAAGTTCCTTTCCAAAATCTCATTCCTCAAACAAGGCCTAGGAATGGGGCAGGAGACCAGTGGAGACATACTGATCCCATGTTGGGATAAGTGTTAAATATGGTTTCTTTGCTGCTGAAGGACTGTAGAAATGGAGGCCCTGGTGAATACTCAACAATGAGCTACAATTCTGAGTGCCCACATGCCTGCAAGTGCACCGCGTGCTGCTGAGGATGTCAAGGAAAAAACAAGCAAGTCGGGAGAAGGAGCTGGCAGGGTCCTCTTATGTAAGCTCCCTGCCTGTACGCATACCTTGTTCTACACATTCTTCTCTCCACCTGAGATACTCTTCTTGCCCTGGAGCTCTCTTCCTGAGAGACTCTTCCAGGGTTCTTTCAGAGTCTAAAGGAAACGGCACCCTCTCCAGGAAGTCGTCTATGTTTCTCTCAAATAGAGGCAGTCTCTCCCTAACCTTCCCCAGCAGCGTTCTGTGCCTCCCAGCTGCCCATGCACAGCCTTCTCATTTGTGTTACACCCCTGCCCGGATGCCTCCTTCAGGGTCCAGGCTCATCTACCCTACTGCGGGGTTCATGGCAAAGGGAGTCGTGCCATGCGCAGAGCAGAGTAGTTGAGAACTCCGGAGGGAGATGATCTGGCAGGAGCATGCCCAACTGGGTGATTTGGGGCACGTTACTGCATCCCTCGTGTGCTTTCTCACCTGTAAAACGAAGATGCCGGTCCGCCAGTTTGGGTCGGATCCCCTGTCAATGCTGTCCTGGTATTCTGTACTTCTTTCCTTTATGGTGTTACCAGAACGTCAGTGTTTTTCCTTGAATTTGTCTGCCTGTTCTCACTGGACCCAAGAAATGCATGAACAACAGTTTTCAGTATAGCAAAAAAAACAAAAAGTTTAATATTGAATTGGCCAATCCAAAGACGGAGAGATAATGGTAAAGTCTCAACTCCTCAATGGTATGTAGGTTACAGATTATATAAGGCAAAGTCACAAGACACTGTCAGTTAGGGGTTTGTGGCGGTGCTGGGAGCTAACTGGTCAGAGATGAGGTAAAGGTAATGAATCTTTTCTTGAGGTCCAGGGGACAGTCCTGAGATCTTTTCCCGTGTCTGTCCTCTGTCCTGTCTCATGGGAAAGTAGCCAGGGGGTCATTCTACCTTAGGGCTCAGGAACTGAAACCTAACTTAAGTCAAGGTATTGTCTTTAGCCTGCCGGAGTTTCGAACCATGTGACCATTAGGTCAGGGTTACTGCCTTCTGCTGGGGTTGCTGATGATGCGGGAAAGGCTAGGTCTCTGATGAGGAGAAAGAAAGAGAAAGAGAGAGAGAGAAAGAGATCATTTCTGGAGCTTAGATTTAAAGCTAAATTTAATCAAAGTCATAAGGACCTGCAGTTTCAATGGTACACATCACAAATGTAGTTAAATCATTGATTAGGTAGTTAATATTTAATATATGTCTTCTCTTTTAGAGTACAAACTCTATTGGGGCTGAAACCACATCTATATTATTCACTGCTTTATTTCAAATTTCTAGAAATGTTTTGAATGATTGGAGGAAGGAATGAATAAAAGAATGAACATATGTATGGATGAGTTATATACTTGTCATATTCTCCTACTAGAAGGTTAGTCTTTTGAGGAAAGATTGCATATTTCTCATTTTTATATCCCTCACAGTGTCAAACATGGACTAGGTGTTGAACGTTAAGCAGAACTGAATTGAATGGCCAGTTCTGTGGAGGAGCAGGTACACTCGGAAGGGGCAGTGAGAACTCCCCGCATAATTCCTCAGTATCCTTCTGAGCCAGACCATTGTCTTCCTGCTGTTTTTTTCTCAGCCTCTCCACCTGTAAAAGTAGGGTAATTGGCCCATGCCATGCAAACACTACATAACTATAACCCTACCTGAGGCTGTCGGCTCAGAACCCAGGGCAAGCCTTGTCCAGCTCCCATGACCTCATTAAACAAAATCACGGGTCAGGGTAGACCACACCCTCACTCTAGCTCACTGCTACTCACGGCAGACATCAGGGCTTAGACCGTCCTTGCTCATTCAGTGGAGTTGCACCTTCTGCCACACTTGTAGGCTTTATTAAAAAATATTGTGTTGACTTATATTACCTACCATTGTTTCAGGTAGACCCACCTCAGACATACTGATCCTAAAAATCTGGACTTAAAGTGCATGGATCTTAAAATGGGAGTTCTTTAAAAATTTTGGATCTGTCATTCCAAGCATTTGGGAGTAAGTTAGTATTTATTACTCTTATATAACTGTATAAAGCACTGAACCTGAGATCTGCAAAACACCTAAAAGACCATATATATATAGATATATATATACACAAATTTATAAATATGTGGCTGTAGATACATTTTCATTGAAACAGGAGTCATTACCCCACTGTGCCTCAAACATGGTACTACATGCTCCAAAGAGTCAAATACAAATATGAACATGAAACAGACCCAACTCCCAATGATCTCACTGATAAGCAGGGGAAATTATAGCATAAAAATAATTCATATCAATGAGAGCGTCTTTGGATTCAAGTAACAGGAAATGCTAATTAAGACTGGCTTCAGGTTGTCAAGGAATATGTATAAAGGCCAGATGGACAAAGCTGAAGGGGGGCAGGATTGAGGGTGGGAGGTGGGAGGAAAATGGAGACAACTGTACTGGAACAACAATAAAAAAAGGAAAAACAGACTGGCTTCAATAATTTGGAAATGTCGCAGCAAGTCCAATGGTAGGGTAGAGTTTACAGCTGAGTGAGTTCAAGGCTGACAAAATCATCAGGAATCCAGATCCTCTCCATTTCTCTGCTCTGCGTCTTCAGTATGTCCTCTTTCTCACTTTAGGAGGTCACTTAATTCCTTTGCACCAGTTGCGGATCTAGGCAAGATCATTTCCACATGCAAAACTGAGGCCATCTCTTCTGTTGTCTTCATCGTAGAGGAAAGATACCTTCCCATAAACCTCTTCCATTTCATTGTACAGATCTGGGTCTCATTCCCGTCCTTACTTCAACTGGCAAAATGGGTACGGGACCACCATGGTGAGGATTTACCCCTGAAGTTATGCATGTGGTCCCTGTGAGAGATGTAGATACCAAAATATCACTGGGGCTCTGGGACTCGTGGAAAAGGGAAGAGAGATGGAAGGGGGGCAACCAACCACATCTGCTTGAACATTTAATGTTAACTTGGCATTTCATGGTATTCAGTCTTTTCATGATACTCATTATCACTTGAATATAAATTCCATGAGCTCAGGGATCTTTTGTTAAGTTTGTTCCTAGGATGTATCATAAAAATAGAGAAAGTACCTGGCACACAGTCAATATTCAAGAAATATGTGTTGAATGAATGAAATATTGATTGAATTATTGCATCCTTACTTAACAAATGTGCAAACAGAAGCTGAGAATGGTTATATGGGTTATCCCATTCTAGTTATAGAATGTCCTAAGAAGGATTTGAACTTATATTTGTTAGACTTCAAATCGAGTGTTTGTGTGAGTCATTTTGGCTTAGCTGCCTTGTTTACTAGAAAAGTACAGATAAAGTGTTCTAGAATTCCCAAGGACATAGGTATTAATTCTTACTAGAAAAGTTAAGAGGTTTCATATAGAAGGCATGCATGATTTCTGTATGGAAATTATAGAATTCTTTCTAGCTGGGATCAAGTCCAGAATTCTAACTTTTCATGTAATAGTCACAATCATGTGATCTGTATGTGAGCATAACAAAAACATTTTATTATTTTTCTTTTAAAATCCTTGTGCTATTTTCAGCTTCCTGTTGGATTTTTATCAGCTTCTATCTTGTTATGTCAACATTTACCTTAAGTTATAATGTGAAATTGGCTTCGTACTCTGGACTGGTGTGCCTGGACCATTTCACTCACCAATATAGTAATTCAACAACTATTCACCGAGCACATCTTGGGCCATGCAGAGGACTTTAAATGCAGAGGACACAGCAGGAAACAACACTGGCCAAGCATCTGTTTGTACACAATGCCGGGTGGTGCTGAGAGCTATGAAGAGGAAAGAAGTAGTGGGAAGGGTAGAGACCCAGGGTGGTGGGGGAAGAAGAGGGTGCTTTTTTATACGCAATAGTTAGAGACAGTCTCTTAGCTAAGGTGATATTAGAGCAGACTTAGGTGAAAAGAGGAAGTGAACCCAGCAGTGACTAGGGTGAAGAACATTCCAGAATGACAGACCAGGAAGCGCAAAGTCTCTAAGACAGGGGAATGCTTGATGTATTTGAGGAATAGTGAGGAGGCCAGTGAGACCAGAACAGGAGTGAGGAGGTAGATGATGGTGAAAGGTGAGGTCAGAGCCCCCCACCCCTGAGCTCGTTGATGAAGATTCATAGATGTGGCAGGCACGGGCCAAGCCAGGGGAGGCAGAGGGGTATGTATGTTCCTCAAATCAACTTCACTCAGTTTCACCTAAGGGGCGAGGACACACCAGCAAAGGCCATCACGCAGCATCCACAGCACAAATGAAATTATTCCAGCTCAGCATCTGAGAGAAATCACATGGCATAGTGGTTACGAGGCTGGACTGGAGAGTCAGAAAGGCCTGTGATAGAATTCAGCTTCTGTCATATACTTGTCATCACATACTTTGTCCCTGGGCAAATTATGTAACCTCTCTGAGTCTTAGTTTTTCATCTTAAAATGTGATTGTTGTAACTACTTCATATTGCTATGAGGACTAAGTGAAATTATACATGCAATACAATTAAAACAGTGTCTGGCATACAGTAGGTGTTTGATGAAAGCTCGCCATTGCTATCACCATCATTACAACTGTCATTATCCCCTGGTATTTACTCAGCGTCACAGACACACTCAGTAGGTAACACTCTTCCCAAGGCTGAATAACGATTCAAAACTGAAAGGAGTCCTCCCAGAAACATAAACCATGCACACTTGCAGAAACAGCAATGGTGTCCATTTGTGAAAGTCTGGCAGCCACACAAGGCAGCTGAGAAGCTGACATCCCACCAGAGGTCACAGTGGAGACAGGAGAAGAACAAAGCACCCTCTCTGACAACCCTAGGATGCTGTCTGGGCTTCCACACCTAATAAGCCCAGGGCACTCTCTCAGCATCCTGAGAGCAGACTGTTGTTGTTGCATGTTCTCCAAAGAGCCAATGTGACTCATCCAGACAACACACCTGAGTCTCTGGTTTGGGCCACGGTGGAGGGCAAAGGAGTAGGGAGCCACTATAAGGCCTGGGATGGATGTGGGTGACCTTAATGTAGGAGACCCCAAAGTCATCCTGCCTGTCTCCCTGCACCATAAGGACAAAGGGGGCCCATTTGTCTTTCTTGTACTGGGTCTAAGGAGCTTCATGTTGAGGGCTGGAAAGTGATTGTGTGCTTGGAGCAACGAGGGCAGCAGGCAGAAAGAAGGGAGATGACACAGGAATGAGAGACACCAAAGGGGCTGGGCTTTGAAGGACTGCTGTTTGCCACCCTGGGCAACATGGAGGAAGAGAAAGGCATCTCATTCTATTCCCCAGTTCCTGGCTCTTCCTTTCTGATCAAAACAAAACAACGTATTTTATTACTGATGCACTGTACAGTTCAAGAGCACATTTTGGGAGCAATCCTTTCTTAAAAACTCACTGCACATCAGACCCTCATGTCAGTCCCTTGGACTCTCTCCAGCCAGGACTCCTGCACCTACCACATAAAGGCTCAGCCCTCCCCTGGTGTCAAGGCAATTCTGACTTCTGGAGGTTCCCTTGTAATGCATTTTAACTAACATCTGAGACCTCCTGTGTGACAGGCAAGCACAGCTCCCGGCAGCAGGATGCAAAGGTGCAGAAAACTGAGCCCCCAACCCCACATCTCAGTCCAGCTGCGCTCATCAGAGCTTCATTTGCTCCCACCGCCCATGAGCACATACCTTCCTAGTTCACTGGGCTTCCTAACAAGCTCTGAGTTCAACTCGATGCTACCACTCACCAGCTCTGTGACCTCAGGTGGGAAGTGCATTCTCTTAGACCCTGTTTTCTCATCTGCAAAATGAGAATAATCTCTCCTGTCCTGCCCACCTCCGCATGGTTGTTGTATATCCCAGAGACAACAGTCACAGAAGACTTCCAAGAAATCAAACATTCTATTAAACCTAAACACCAAAAAGAGCTTAACATTGCTTGGGTGGCATGCATAGCAAACACAGACGCTTTAGGCACAATGGGATAGCATCAGTGGTGACATTCCAGAAACCTGCAGTGTTCTTCTCAGCTTTATTCCAAAGTGTTGGTTAAATCCACTGGCCACACATAAGGGACTAAAAGAACATCCAGAACCAAAGTAAGTATTCCC
>CM052539.1:11057136-11072537 GCA_028533065.1 Trachops cirrhosus
ATAGACGGGGAGGGCAAGAATAGAAGGGGAAATGTAGAAGCTAAAGAACTTATGACACATGGACTGAAGTAAAGGGGGGAGAACGGGAGTGGGAGAGGGTGTTCAGGGTGGAGGGGAGTGAAGGGGGGATAATAGGGCAACTGTAATAGCATTATCAATAAAATATATTTAAAAAAATTTCTTAGACCCATATCCAACTGACCTTTCTATCTTCCACTGCTTTATGTACATGTACTAATAATTATTAACAACAATTACTGTTTACTGAGCATTTACTATGTGCCAGGAATTTGCCAAGCACTTTACATAATCTCATTTAATTCTCAGACTAACTTTATGAGATTTATCATCATCATCATCATCATCATCATAACCATCCCTATTTTATAGATGTGGGTGCTGAGGGTCCCACTGATTAATCAATTTGTCTAAAGTCAAAATATTAGTAAGTGGCAGACCTGAGAAGCATATTCAAGCCAAGCCTACAAAATAGCCGAGGAGTTCCTCTGGCACCAACCCCCTCACAGAATACAACTAAAATCTCGGGGGGTGAGGTGGGCAGGAATTTAAAACAAATATTGGAAGGCAATACAGAGTAATTAAAAGCAAAAGGATGCTGGAGGGGCAGGGAGTTGACACTGAGGACAGGCTAACATTCGGATAGAAAGCCCAGTCTTCCCGGCTTCAAGAACAGAAGAACAGAGTTCGGGAACTCTCAACCACTGGAAAATGTGGTGGACATCCCAGGAAGGAGAAAGCCAGAAAGAGGGAGTTCCATGTATAAGCGCAAATCTCTGACTGAGCCCTGGATCATGTATGCGTGAAGCAGGCCAGCAAAGAACAAGATTCAGCTGAGATTCGAGCTGACACCTGCTGCACAGGAAGCGATGTTCGCAGCTGGAGTCCAGCCAAGTTCAGTGCCCACTAGGAAAGCAACAACAATAAAACCCACTACTGCGGAGGATATAGTCAGATCTGAATTCTCTACGGCATAGGATTCACAGAGCCCAGACACAATCCAAAATGGATCAGTGTAGAAAGAAACAGGAAAATGTGATGTATTTTCAAGGGAAAAGGCAACACATAAGACCGCCTTAAACAGAACCAGATATTGAAATTAGCAGACACGGTTTTTAAAGCAGCTATTTCATTATATTTAAGAATATAAGCAAAACTGCATAATGGATAAGAAGATAGTAAATCACAGTACAAAAACAGAAAACATAAGCAAATGGAAAATTGTAAAATTGAAAAATAAAAAAGTCAGAAATAGAAATCTCTCTGAATATAACTTTTAGTGGGCAAACAATATAAATATAGATCAATGGAAATAATCTGAAGGTGATGGATAAAAAATATTTTAAAAGGAGAGATGATCTTAACTTTAAAAAATTGGACAGAAGGAAAAAATAATAAAAATTTTAAAAGAAATCCATGAAAATAAACAGAAAAACATTACGGGAAATTAAGAAAGCCAAAAGTTGACTTTTGACAGAGTTAAAAAAGATCTATAAATTCATAGCTAGACTGATTGGGAAAAAGAGAGAGAGAACAAATGCAAGAGAAATTAGCATTATAGATCTTACAGACATAAAAATGATAATAATGAAATTTTATGAGCAACATTACCCTAACAAATTTGATAACTTAAATGAAATGGACAAATTTCTTTAAAAAATACAACAAAATTGATACAAGAAAAAAACAGAGAACTTGCAGAGTCACAGTCCTAGTAAAGAAATTAAACTCATTGTCAGAGAACCTGTGACAAACAAAATTGCAGGTCCATGAGTCACGTGATGCATCACCTCAGACATTTTAGGGGGAAAATAACCTACTAATCTTATGCAAACTTTTTAATGAAATCATCAGGAACACAGATGCAAAATTCTTAACAAAATAGTAACAAATTGAAGCCAGTGGTGTATAGAGAAAGGATAATACATGAAGTCCAAGGGGAGTTTATCCTGGAAATGCAAGATTTTAACATCCAAAGAGTAATCAATGTAATTTAATATACAAAGAGAATACAGGAGAAAAAACCTGTATGATTTTTTAATAGAGTGAGACAAAGCAACTAACAAAATTCTACATCTTTTCCTGATGAAAAGTCTCAGCAAACTAGCAATAGAAGGGACTTTCCTCAGTCTCACAAAGGGCATTTATAAGAAACTGAAGCTTCAATCACTTCACGGTAAAATAGTAAGCACTTGTTTTCTGATATTCATAAACGATGAGAATGTCTCTCTCATCACTTATGCTGAACCATTTTGCTGGAGGTCCTGGCCATTGTGAAAAGGCAAGAAAAACATCAAATGCAGGAAGTTCAGAAAGCAAGAAGCAAAACTGTTCATTAGCAGACAGCATTGTACATGTAGAAAATGATAAGAAATCTACAAAGCAACTCTTAAGTAAATGTAGTAAGGTCACAGGATATAAGATTATTAAAGAAAAATCAAAAGGATTTTATATAGTAGCAGCAAACAATTATAAAAAGAAATTAAAATATAAACAATTAAATTGGCAAAAGTGTTAAAGAACATAAACTACTTCGGCCTAAGTTCAACAAAGAACATACAAGTCCTCTATACTGAAAAATACTGTGAGAGAAATTAAAGATGACAGAAATAAATGAAGAGCTGTATCAATGCGCAAGGAATGAAAGCCCCGAGGGGGTAACATGTCAATTATCCCCCAGTTGATTCATAGAATCAATGCAATCACCATAACAATCCCTGCAGGTGTTTTGCTTGGTGGAAATAGACAAGCTCATTCTAAATTCACGGCCAACTCAAGCTTGAAAGAGCAGACAATTTGAGAGGAAATGGTGTACAACGTCTTTAAAAAGGTCAAGCAGCTTTTTTTACACTTTCAAAACAAATTGTGGGGCTATGTATCATCCTTCCGCAGGAGTAATAATAACATGATACTACTCCTAATACGAACACTTCTTGGTGACTCAGAAGTGATTTATTCTTTGAGAGAAACTTTCCAGGTAATTGTGAGCTTCCCATAGCCACCCCGCTGGGAGAATGCTGGGAGGTGGCGGGGTAGGTGCCACTGTTAATGATTCCAAAGGCAGTACTATGACACTTCTCACACTGAAAAATAAGTCTGAGAACACAAATTTTAGTTTCCGATAAGTATTCCACTACTCTCATGTATGCATATTTTCAAATGCATGTTGATGGTATGGTCATTAATAAAGTACAAATTAATTTAAAGACAATGCTTATTCATAGTGACCTTTGTCGTTTTCTATTTCTCAATAAATGAGTGGCAAATGCCCAGCAACTCTCATGCACGTGTGTGGAGATGAGGGCGAGGACAACGTGCAAATTTTAGGCTAAAAATAGAGTGTTTATATTCGAAACATCTGTGCCATTCACCTAATATAATTCCCCTTTTTTCATCGCGTATCTTTATTTCTTTGTTATTTTTTTGAGCCACTTCCATGTGCCAGGCACTGTACGTAGGTGCTGTACCCAGTGACAAGAAAGAAGGACACTTTCCCTGACTTCGAGAAGCCCAAAGGCCCGCTGGGACAGCCATGAATTAATTAGCCACCACAATGTGAATGGTAAGCACCAGTGGTACAGTTAGGAAAACACAGAGTACTAGGGGAGCCTAACGAATTAGAGGAGGGTCCAGCAAAACTTTGCAGAGAGAGCTATTTTTCAGTGCGGGCTAGAAGGATATGCAAGAATTAGCCCAGAAAAGAGGAGAGAAAAGTGTTCTCTGGAACAGACAAGGAAAGGGCTTGGGTAATGGCTGCTAGGAGAAGGAAAAGTGGAAAAAGCCAGAAGAAGCCTTGAGAGGGTGGGGGAGGGGGAGGTTGGAGATGTAGACAACAGCCAAGTAATGAGGGGCCCTTAGGAACCATGTTTAAGAAAACTGAGCTCCAAGGCTACCAAGAAACTTACTCAAGGGCACCGAGCAAATTGGGCACAGAGCCAGCGTAGACTCCCGCCACTCTGGATTTTAAACTTATCCTGCTCACTCACTTTCCTCAGATCAGACTAAGGGCAGGTATTTCTGCAGACTGAGGATGACATGCAGGGGACCTGAGCCCAAGCCTATGTCACTAAGTACAAACAGTAGGCGAGAATGCTTTGGTCCTTATCACCCACCTGGGACTGTCGGGGCTAATTAATCATAGTGACAGCTCCCTGGATGCAGTCAGAAGGATTATTTTGTTCCTGAATGCCGCTGGTTTAACCTGCCCAAGGCAAGACTTCACTTTACACCCCAACACTAGGACGAAGCCTTGTTGAAAATGATGAATGCCTTTTGGAAAAGAATAACATTTTGATAAAGGCCCTTGCAATCAGCCTCCAGGTTCGAATAGAGTGGTTTTCCTTGCGTGTTTTCACAGTCATAGTACAAGAAAGCCAGCTTTATCTCTGGGCTCCAAATCAGCTAACCTAGAGGAGGCCTTTTATAGATTAAAAATCAAATAAATAATTTGTCACTGTATCCGGCTTTTCATGAGTAATTATGGCTGGAGCTGCCACTTGGGTTCCAACTTTCTTCCAAAGGCCTGTATGCACCTCATTATTCCAGTTTCTGACTCCCCAGCAGCTCCTGAAGACTGCAGTTTGGGTTTAAGCTACGAACAGGGCCTCTCCATTACCCAGAACATTCTGCTGCATATTGTTATTTCAATCTCTGGTTTTTTTCTCCTGCCTATAACTCTACATTTTCTTGTTTTCTTGCTTCACTGTGAAAAGGAAGAAGAACAAAGAGATGAAAGGACGGAGGGAAAAAGGGAGAAAAGTGACTTCCAGAAAGCATTTGAAAGCCTACTGATGAGAAGAAGAAACATTTCCTTTTTGTTGTGTATAGGTGGAGATGCCCCCACCCCATCCCAGATTTTTGATCTTCTGGGGACCTGAAGTCGCCTCATAAGGGTAAAGGCGCCAGAAGAAAGTTCAGCTGGGCACAGCCCTGAAAGCCAGTGTAGGCAGAGGGTGACCCTCATCTCCAACCCAAACTCCAGGGCTCTTACTGACTTGCTGACTCCACTGGCCATCACTGGAATGCAGATTCCAAGGTGGAAAAGCAAACACCAATGTCAGGAGCCATGGTATGGTGAAGGGTTCCGCAAATCCGCCAGGAAAATAAGGGCAGAATGGTGGGCTGGACCTGAGAAAGGAGCCGACTTAGAAGCAAGGACTGCTGGCTTGTTTGGCTGCGTGGGGGAATCAGCGGGACATACACATGCTCAGAAGCATGTGCGGGCACACATGTGTACACACAGAGTGCCCGAAATGCAACAACCAGCTAATCCATAGCATGATTAAGAATTAAATTGAGCCTGTGTTTAACTGAATCTTTTAATGCTAGATGCATTAAAAAAAACCACTTTGAAAGCAAAAGGGAAACGAGGCCTTATGAAGGTATATATTCTTTATCCCAGTAATTCTACTTTATATTAAGGCCTTGTACTAAGGCTATACCTGAGCATACTCAAAGATTTGTCTACAGGAGTATTGCTACAGATTGAATGTTTGCGTCCTCCCAAAATTCATATGTTGAAACCTAATCCTCAATGCATGGTATTAGGAGGTGGTGCCTGTGGGAGATGATTAGGGTGCGGCCCTCATGATGGGATTAGTGCCCCTAGAATAGAAACCTGAGAGAGCTCCCTCACTCCCCACCACCCGCCCCCAAGCCCCGATCCTCTGCGAGGACTGAAGAGGTCAGCAGCCCGCAGCCCAGAAGAGGGCTCCCACCAGAGCCAACCACGCTGGCACCCTGATCTTGAACTCCAGCCTCCAGGACTATGAGAAATAAATTTCTGTTGTTTATAAGTCACCCTGTCTGTGGTATTTTGTTATAGCTGCCCAAATATTAATCACAAAGGAATTTATAGTAGAAATATCCAATAATAAGGATTAGTTAAATGATGGTACATCATAAAAATCAAAACTTGAGCTATTAAAATTATGTTGTTAGAGAATATTAATTCCTTTAAGCAGACAAGAAATATTTATTGGCACTAAGAATCTATAAACTATGATAAACAAAGTGAAAAAAGACAGCAGTTTATAAAATTACAATCGTAATATGCTTGTATTTTAAATGTGTAAATATGTGCATTAAAATGTCTGAAAGATAGCAAAATGTTAGCCTATGTTATATATATATTATTTATAATAAACACATATAAATTATATAATCAGAAAAGTAATACAATTTTTTCAATTCAAGCCAATTGTTTTGTGTACCCATACACAATAGATTTGACATAAAACCTATAAAGATTTGGATATTTAATGCCAAAGGGCCCTTCAGATCAGACTGATTGTCCCAACTATGCTCTCACCAGCTGTGTATGGGCAGGGCCCAGTTGCCCATAACCTTAAACCTTAGGCACTACTGCTGTCTATTTTTTTAATCAGTACTAATTTGATGGGAAGCAAGTGAATAGCCATCTCAGTCTCTTTAATTTGCCCTTCTTTGATTTTCTAGTGAGATCGAATGTGTTTTCATGTGACTATCCGCCATGTGTGATTCTTTTGTGAGTGAGAGGTCTGCTGTTTAACATTACAGAAACTTCCCCCAAATTTGGGATGCTTAGATTCTGAACAGATGAGCCCGCACATCCAGCCCTCTGATGCTACCCCCACCCCAGCTTCACCCAGGGGTTAGATCAATGGTTCTCAGCCTTGACTGCACATTGCAATGACCCAAAGTTTTAAAAATACTGACGTTTGGGTCTTACCTCCAGAGGCTCTGATTTAATTGGTCTGGGTGCTGCCTGGACATCAGCATCCCAGGTCATACTACTGTGCAACGGGGCTGAGAACCAGGGCTTCAGACAAAGGCCCTGCTCAGGGTGGACCCATGGGCACCTGCAGATACAGGAAAATTGCCCCCAATTAGCATGTGCACCTCCTATGAAGAGCGGGAAGAGGAGATACACACGAAAGACAGAGATGAGGTGGGAAACAAATAGACTCATCTCTCATTCGTTTAACATATTGACTCAATAAGTATTTGAGCATCTCCTATGATAGCAATGGTACACATTCATCACTACAGTATATAGTATGACCTAATACTATAGATCAGGCTCTCTTCTAAGCCCTTTGCACATTTCTCCTCCAATAACCCTAGGAGGCAAGTATAACATTCAATCAAAGAGAACCCAGAATTTTTTCTTTTACAACCACCTTGACTTAGAGGCAAGGAGCTGCGCGCAGCTTGGGGAAAGGAAGTGACTCGTCCAAGTCACATGATTTCTCACTGGCCAAACATCCAGTGCTCCTTCTGATACGCTCTGCTTGCCGTTCCACTGCACTCCTGCATTTGACCCACAGTCCTGTCGAACAGCAAAACCATCACGCATGCAGCCCTACTGTGTAAAATATTATCCCTGTTGATTTTCTCAGCTCTGCTGAGAGGCAGAAGGGCTGATAGGACAGGACTGTGTTCTCATTCATCTTGGTAAATGTTCTATATGCAGACCCTCACATGTTGCAGGCCCCCGGCCCGGAGGTTGAGTTCATAGAAATCATTGCCCTTCGCCCAGTGCTGACTCTGCACCAAGCACTGGGAGCTGAGGGCTTGACCTGTGCTATTTTCTCATTACTCCTCACTCTAAACCTTTGAGGTGGGTCCTGTTATCATCCCCCTTTCACAAATGGGGAAACTGAGGCTTGGAGACATTTGATGTCACAGCTCTTCTCACAAGTGCCAGGACAGACTGAAGCCCCAAAAGTTGAAATCTACTTTAATAATCTCATACAGTTCTCTCCCTCTCTCCTCTCTCTCTCTTTCTCACACACACACACAGGCAAGTGAACACATGTCCACTTGAAAAATGGCAACCAAAGAACTGAAGGCATTTGTCCAAGGTCACACAGCAAGTAAGGAGTAATATTGAAGTCCCTGAACCAGTTCGTCGCTCCAAGTCTAGTGTCCTTCCCTCCATCCCTAGGAACCTGAAGAATCTCGGCTTCTCAGTAAAGGAATTACTTGAATTACATACCATAGGGTTGTTACTGTAGGGATACAGAACACTCCATTTCTGAAAGGGAGCTGGTGACTGCATGCGAAGAGTCGGCTTTTGAAGGAGACATGCCTGATGGAATCCTGGAAGCTCAGAATTAGGCTGGTTGACTTTCAGGTTTTTAACCATCCTGTGTTTCATTTATTTCATCAATAAAATGGGGGAGGGTATTACTTCTCTCGAAGAATTTTGGTATGACCTGCTGACTGTGATTTACATGCACATAATATTACACACACACCCCATTATCTGAGTCTCACCATGACACGGTGTTCATCAGCACAAGCACAGCCCCACCACTGCCCAGCTGGATGACGACACCTTTCTACCTTGGGTTTCCTTACGTGCTTGAGGTAACAGCACAACCTCCCTCCTGGTGCGCAATGGGCTGTTATATAAGAAACATTCAGAGCAGTGACTGGCACAGGCTGCAGATGTGTTAGCTGTCAGTAATGATCATTCATGTAGATGGACACTTTAGCATGTCTATAAAGACCTAAAGTTTTATATCTTTAGTTTTATACGTGCCTAAGGAAGGAAAGAGAAGCTTGTTGGAAGTGAGGAGGGGGAAAGAAACAGGAGGTATGTGGAAAACCTGGAAAACTTCCTTCACATTCCAGGTCTATTACTTGAAAGAGGTGCAAGATGATGGGGACTTCCTCATACACTGGGCACAAGAAAAGTTGCTTTGGGAGCCCAGCAGTGAAGTGGGGTATATGTAGAGTTGGGGAGGGGAGGTCCTTCTCCCTAACTCTGCCAAAAAAGGAAAACCCAACTCCCTTCTGGGAGCACCCAGAAACAGACCTGACACAGCCAATAATGGCAATTGCCATTGAAAAGGAGGGAGAATTTCCCTAACATCTGAACGAGCACTGGCCAACAAAAAGGTTGAAGCAGCAGAGAGGTTACATGGTGAGGCCAGGGTTTTGGGTGCGTCTTGCTGTTAGGCAGGGGAGGGATACTGAGGTGGTAGCCATTTGGACCAGAGTTGTGGGTATTGAGGTAATACATTGATGATCAGCGTGCCTGTCACAGCACAGCTGCCCCATAAATAATTTAAAAAGTCAAGGCAATTTTCCATGGGGAGGGCTGAAAGTACTTCTGATTAACCCTGAGTCATGAAAAAAAATGATGAGGATCACGTCCTGTGTGTAACTGAGGTTGTGCTGTAAAGACCAGAGAGAGGTTTTCATTCATTTGGGGAGGAAACCAAGGAAGATATAACATTTCTTTTCTGTAGCCCAAGTTGACACACTGAACATTTTCAAGCATGAGAAAAGTTGGAATTCAGCAAGGACAATTTGACAGCACTGAAATTTATGTCTGGCTGGGAGAAGATAGTACCCCACATTTTTAAACAGTTTGGGTCAGAGGAGAAAAATGTAAAATTGGTCCCTAGCTAATGAGGGCTGATCTTCCTTTTATGGCGCTCCAGTGTGCAATTAAGGTTAGCTTCATGTAAACTGCCAGTGCACTCAGACTTTTAACAGCCTTATGTATGTCAGGAAGGAAAATAAATAGTCCCCTGTTTTTGCTTTATGCGGGGAAATTATTGAGATAAACAGCCTGGGCCTGGCAGGTGTGACTTCTTGCAGCTTAACGTGATGGATTCGCTAATGGCAGCTGAGCTGATAGCACCAAACTGTGGATGGACGAGAAACATGGTAAAGATTCTGACAGTTATATAAGTGCCAGGGCCAGGCAGGGTCTGACTTTTGGCTGTGAGGTTCACAGACGGTCAGTGTTTGGAGTGTAGAAGGAACTAGAATACTGAGATGGGGGAGATGTGCTCTGCAAAGTAGGAGGAATCCTAGAACTCCAGAGGAACTTAGAGTTGGGGACAGGGAAGCTTAGAAAGGTCAAGTGACTGCTGTACCCAGCTGTTCAGAACTGGACCGCGGATCTCCCAGCCATGCTGTTTCCACTACTGTAAACCGCTCCTAAGAACCCTGCACAGTCATGAAATGATGGATTCAGACCTGAAGCCCTGGGTTTACTTCTGGTTCTGCCACTGCCTCCTTGACTCTGGCTACCCACTTCTGTCATCTCCATATTCTTCACCACTAGACTTTCCCACAGTGCAGATCTGAGCACACCTTGTGTCCTTCCCCCTCCCCATTTAAAACTGTTCAATGACTCCCCTCTGATATTAGGGTAAATTCTTTCTTTAAGTATATTTTATTGATTATGCTATTACAGTTGCCCCATTTTTTCTCCCCTTTATCCCCCTCCAGCATCCCCTCCTCTTAGTTCATGTCCATGGGTCATACATATAAGTTCTTTGGCTTCTCCATTTCCTATACTATTCTTAACCTCTCCCTGTCTATTTTGTGTCTACCAATTATGCTTCTTATTCCCTGTATCTCTGTCTCCCATTCTCCTCCTCCCCCTCCCCACTGATAACTCTCCATGTTATTTCCATTTCTGTGACTCTGTTCCTGTTCTAGTTGTTTGCATATTTTTTGTTTTTGTTTTTTTTGGGGGGAGGGGTTCAGTTGTTGATAGTTGTGAGTTTGTTGTAATTTTACAGTTCTTAGTTTTTGATCATCTTTTTTTTCCTAGATAAGCCCCTTTAACATTTCATATCCTAATGGCTTGGTGATTATGAACTCCTTTAGTTTTACCTTGTCTGGGAAGTGCTTTGTCTGTCCTTCCATTCTAAATGAAAGCTTTGCTGGATAGAGTCATCTTGGATGGAGGTCCTTGCCTTTCATGACTGAATACTTCTTTCCAGTCCCTTCTTGCCTTTAAGATTTCTTTTGAGAAATCAACTGACAGCTTTATGGGAACTCTTTTGTAGGTAACTCTCTCCTTTTCTGTTGCTGCTTTTAAGATTATCTCCTTATCTTTAATCTAGGGTAATGTAATTATGATGGGTCTTGATGTGTTTCTTCTTGGATCCAACTTCTTTGGGACTCTGAGCATCCTGGATTTGCCTGTCTAGTTCCTTCACCAGACTGGGGAAGTTTTCCTTCATTATTTGTTCTAATACTTTTTCAATTTCTTGCTCTTCCTCTTCTCCTTCTGGCACCCCTATGATTTGGATGTTGGAACATTTAAAGTTGTCCCAGAAATTCCTCAGCCTCTCCTCACTTATTTGTATTCTTGTTTCTTCATTTTGTTCTGGTTAGATGTTTGTTTCTTCCTTTTGTTCCAAATCATTGATATGAGTCCCAGTTTCCTCCCTTCACTGTTGGTTCCCTGTATATTTTCCTTTATTTCACTTTGTAGAGCCTTTGCTTCTTCCTCTATTTTGCGACCATACTCAACCATTTCTGTGAGCATCCTGATTACGAGTGTTTTGAACTCTGCATCTGATAGGTTGGCTATCTGCTTATCGCTTAGTTCTTTTTCTGGAGTTTTGATCTGTTCTTTCATTTGAGCCATATTTGCCTTTTTGGTGCACTTGTCACATTGTAAGGGGTAGAGCCTTAGCTATTTGCCAGGGCAGGGCACTGTGTGGGGGAGGGGTCATAGAGGGAACAATGCCACTTGCTCCTTGCTCAGCTCTCGCCCCACTTTCCACCACTTCCCTTGTTTCCCACAAGCATGTTGTGCCCTTTCAGGTGCTGATTCCTGATTGGGTGGGTTTGTGTATGTTCTAGGATCCCTTGGGCCTCTCCAACAGACTTTCCTGTGAGGCTGGGAGTTTCTCCTGCCACCTGCAATCCCCACAGGTTTTTACAGCCAGAAGTTTTAAGGATTTAGTTTTCTGCACTGGAACCCTGGGTTGCAGTTTGTCTTGCTCCTTAGTTGCTCCTCCCAGGTTATCCACACATGAATGTGGGACCGACAGCCTGCCAGCCGCCACCTTGCCATGTGTCCTCTCTGCCCCTCCTACCAGTCTGGATAAATGTTTCTTCTTTAATTTCTTGGTTGTCAGACTTCCATACAGTTTGATTTTCTGACAGTTCTGGTTGTTTTTTGTTTTTAATTTGGTTATTAGCCTTCTTTTGGTTGTACAAGGAGGTGAAGTGTATTTACCTACACCTCCATCTTGGCTGGAACCCCTCGGATAAATTCTTAACATGGGGTAAAAGGACCTTCACAAGCCTGGCCTATGCTTACTTCTCCGGCTTCATAATCCCCAATTCTCACCCACCCAGACTCTGAGCTCTAGTCATTCTGCATAATCTGTTCTCTCCCCAAATATAGGATTGCCAGATAAAGTACATAATACTGGGGTAAATGTAAATTTCAGAGAAACAATGAATACTTTTTGGTATATGTTCCATGGAAAATTTAGAACATACTTATCATAAAATATTTAGTGTTTATCTGAAATTCAAATGTGACTGGAAGGTCTATATTTTTATTTGCTAATCTGACATAAACATGGCAACCCTACTCCAATTGGACCCTGCTCTTTCTCACCTTGGGTCTTTGTTAAGTGTACCATCCTTTAGCTAGAACACCATCTCTCTGTCATTGCTTGGTTGACTCGTTGGGTCAGGGACACCAGAGCTCCACGTTCACCTTCCATAGTGTAAAGTTATTGCTGGGCTGTGGCTGTCATATCAGCAACTATATTTCTGAGCCCCCTGCATCCAGGTGGGACCACGAGACTAGACACCACCAGTGGAATGTGAGCATAAGTGTGCATGTCACTTCTAGGCCAAAGTGGTATAGAAGCAGGTATTTCATCTCCCTACTTCCTCATCTTCTAACTGGAAGGAAAGGATTTCAAGATCCTAGTGGATGATGAAACTGTAGGATAGAAAGAATCCGAGTCCCTGAATCACTGGAAGGCCACTTACAGACCAATCACATTGGTAGTTACATGATAAGAAGTAAACTTCTGCCATGTTGTCACTGAAACATGGAGGTATGTTTGTTACAGCAGCTAGCATTATCTTAGTTAACATACCCATTCTTTGGGTATTGGTGTTGATACCTCTTCCTGAGAGAGGGTCTCTCGTACTGGATTAGTGGCCCCTCCTATGTGCTCCCATAACACACACATTTTTATTCCTTCAGTAACACCTACCATGTTGTATTGTAATAGACTCTTTACTTGTCTATGTATTTTCCCTACTGGGTGAAATGTTTCTTGGAGTTAGAGATCATAACTGTGTTGGCCACAGTTATATCTGCAAAGCATAGCATTGCCAAATGAATGACTACATAGAGTCTCTTCAGTTCTGTGGGTCTGGTTTCTTATTTTTAAAATCAAGATGGCAGACAAGTGATTTCTATAATCCCTCCCAAACCTAAATTCAGGAGTTATGACTGTAACTGAAGTAGAAACCTGCCGTTTTTGACTTCCCAGAAGTGCCTTTTCCATTGGGGGATGGCACTCCATCCTTCCCATGTGGTTCTCATGGGCAGAGAATCATTGTGATTCATAGCACCCAACCCCCAACCTTTCGCCGCCACAGAAGGGGCAGGTGGCTCAGGCTGGACTCTAGTGGTCCACCCTCCTGCAACAGTGATTGGTCAGGGACAACAACAAGACCCAATCTAGATTTTTTTCCTTAGTTTATAAACACATGTTGAAAAACAGGAGCTATTTTTTCCACTGGGGCTCCTATGCCAGAAGAATGTATGAGGGGGCCTCTTAGCGGCAATTTGCTCCATTATTAGAGAGTGAGTGTCTACAAAATGTAGCCAGCACACACAGGAAATCAGAGTTAAGAAGCAAAGAGAAAAACAGACTCTCAATAACATATTCTAAGTTCCTGGATCTAGCTGTGCCCACAGCCAACTACCTCCGGACTTCCCACTTACGTGAGCCAATAAATTATGATTTTGGCTTAAGCTAAATCTTAGATCCTGTCACTTACATCCCTCCCAAAAAGTCCTGACCAATGTAAAAATTATAGTTTTTAAAATAAAATATACCCAGAACCATACTTTTTTTTTCATGGAGTATAAAAGAAACTATATCAATTGATTAGGATGCAATAATAATAGGAAAATCAGTGTCTTAATATTTAACAGAAAACATAAGACATGTGCCTTCATTATTGTCTACATAAGTGAATTAACTTACAAAATGAAAATTCAGTTTCATTCTATAAGAACAACCCTAAAGAACTGTTAAATAATGTAACTTTAAAGATCTGGAGGGCCTTGTCAACAGATACTTAGTCTTTCCTTATTTTTACAAACTGCTGGAGGAGGGTAGTTGTTAAACAAAATTTCTAATGATTTTTCTATAGGGAATCCAATTTGAGGCAGTTGCCAGTTTTATGACAACCTCCCAGGAATCAAGTCTGTGCCACTCCCTGTCCCCAGTATGGCCAACTGCCCCAGGAGCAGAAATACCGCACCAAGCTGAGGCGATCAGATTCTGTCTATGTGGAATTTGAAGCTTGAACAGAGAGACACAGACTAGAAATTGGGGTACTGGGTTGCAGAAACAGCCCATCCAGCTGAGAAGGAACATAAACTTCCACTTCTGCATTTCAGGGGCCGTGTTTGTTTCCACTTTTCTGATTCTTGATCGTCTATTTACTCCTCTACTCCTATGAGCCTCCCAATGTCTTTTTCCAGAGTGTTTTTCTTCAGTGAGACAATGTCAGGTTATAGGGTGACAATTAAAGAAACGTCACTAATTCACGTGGGGTGAGAGAAGAAGGCATTTAAGAGTGGACATCAGACATCATTGCTCCTGGGTCCACCAGTCGTGCCCTCTTGCCAGCGCCCCATCCCTGCCTGGGGTGCTCTCTGCCTTCCACCATGTTGACAACCAGCCCACCTCTCACCATCATCAGCGTCCTGAAATCCAAGCCCCCACCTCCCCTTGGGCATATAATAGTTTCCAGAGTTGAAACTCATTAGATTACCCTACATGGTTATGCAGAATAGTTTAACTGTTCTGTTGAGCTTCTCTTGGTCTCAAACTTCCTCGCTCCAAAGTAGGATTTTCACTTGACCTTTGCATAATCCAACATTCTGTGTTTCTCATGAAATAAAAGACCAGCCTTACTCTGCCAGTGAATCTGCTTCTGTCCTTACAGGGTAAATAATTATGGGCAGCTTTAAAATATCACTTTGTTACTGCTGCTAGCTTTAAGAAGTTCAGGGCTATTGGAAGCCGGATTCACCGGAAAACCCAGTTTCACTGTAAACCCAGTTTGCAGCCCTTGCTTGGGAGACTGCATGACTTCTTGCTTCCTAACCTTTTTACAAAGTCGTTTTCCTTCCTTGAAAATCTGGTGCCCCGCTTGGTGCTTCAAGCTTCTGCTATTGGTCACATGACACTGTGGACCATCAAGGTCTTTTGTTTCTCTCCAAGTTCGATCAGGAAGTTGAAGCCAAGGAGAATAATCCAGAGGAGAAACGCTCCTTCCAGGCATCTGGTGTTCCTCACGCAGCTGAGGTGGACAGGCCACGTGGCGACAGGCAAATAGAAAACAGGCCTCCATTGGGGTGGTCTGCC
>CM052539.1:11079717-11118622 GCA_028533065.1 Trachops cirrhosus
TCCTGTGTCTTATACTGCCATTGTCCTTTCAGCAGGATGAAGAAAGTGAGGTTCAAAAAGAATCAGTAACTCATAAACAGCTGCCCAGCAAGTTAGTCGCAGAGGTGAGGTTTGAACCACATGAATCCACAACACTTGCTGTTAATCACAGTATGGATGGTTGGCCTGTAATCAATGATAGAGTGCAAAGACCTCATGACACTGGTACCCTCGGCCAGTTTCAGGCTGGAATCACGAGAAGGGTCCATGTGAGTCTCTTGATTGTCCTGTCCTTTGAAAATACCTTTCACAGAGAGAAGAAAGGATATGGGGTGTTCTCTTTGGTCACAGTCTCCTGTCCCTAAAACTCAGCCCCTGTGGAGCTCCTCGGAAGGCCCCCGGTCCTGTCTCAGCTGGACATTCCCGCTGCCCTGACTTTGTATTTTTCCCCCAGAACGTTCTCAGGCTGGATGCACAGGAAACGTCTATGCCATGGCTACCATCCGTCTGGGTATCAAACATTCTGTGTCCGGCGTAGCAGGAGGAACTCTGAGACAGACACACCACTGCTTTGTATTTATGTTGTCTTTGCAGACGGACCAACTTGGACTTCAACTATTCCAACCTCTAGGGAATGGTTTCTGCCCATTTGGTGCCTGCTGAACACTGATCACTTCTCAGGCTAATATCATGTATTTTTCATTCCTGAATATTACCAGTAACTTAATTCCACTATATGCATGATAACACACATATATAATTTTCTATTTAAGTATTTGTATATTTAGATGTATGTTTATGTATTGCATGTATCACATATCTTCATGCCATGCCTCTACCTTCAGTTACTAGCTAAATGCTGACAACCCCCAAATTTATATCTCTGTTGCAGACATCACTTCTAAGTTCCAGACCCATATATCCAGCAGCCTACTCACATCCCTACTTTCATATCTGACAGACACACAAACTCAGCAAGTCCAAAACCAAACTCATCTTCCTTCCAGAGCCTGCTCACCCTCCCATGCTCCTTATCTCAGTAAATGGCAACCACTATCCAACCAGGGGTTCAGGCCAAAAAATCTTGAAAGCTATCCTTGATACCAGCTCTCCCCCTACCTACCAGATCCATTCATTCCAAGTCTTGACAACTTTACCTCTTCAATTCATTCATTCATCAATCCACTCATTTATTTAATAATCACTTATTCTGAAGCACTGTGTGAAAAATGGGTGATACTGTGGTAGACAAGATGGATGTTGTCTTTAGCTCTCAAAGCCCATAAACCACAACAGTGCATTTTATTGAATGAATGAATGATATGCATGCATGACGATAGTTTTATACGGGATAGAGACGACATAGTTTTACTAATGTGCAGTTGGATATTTTGTACTAGAGCCTTCTGTAGAGAGGTTATTGTTTGCCAGCAGTTTGGCAGATGGTAGGGGAAAATATACTTAATCTGCTCTTTTGATAGAGCATTTAACAATTTGTTATGTTTTTATATTATTATATTTGATTTTCACAACATTCTTAAGAAAGGTATGCAGGATAGTTTTTTAAATCCCCATCTCATCGAAAAAGAAACAGGGTCAGAGAAGTTGAGTCCCAGTCAGTACTTTTCCTGCTATACCCAAATTTTAAGGGGTACACAGGGCATTTCATTTATACCTTTGTCTGTTGGACCAAACGTTGAGACAATAAATTAGAGCTGCCTAGTTTTCTAGCTCATCACATATTTCTCTTTCAAACAACTTCTTACTGTTAGAGGAATTCCCTACTAAGTGATCCCACAAGGAAAGTCAAAGAGGACTCCCTGCTCTCTATTACCTGGAACCAAGCACATGACCTAACGTCAGCCAACAGGAATTTTCCTCGCAGACATACTGACCTAGGACCAGTCAATGGGATGTTCCACTCAGACCTGTGAATATTGGACAAGCAATCAATGGCACAGAGACAATTGAAGGTTTTTATCCAGTGGCATCAAGGTTCAGTGCTATAAGCCTCAGGGTCCACGGGACAACAGTGGGTACACAGTGGCAGCATGCTAACCAGGAACTTTAGCTGTGGCCTAATCTTGCTGGAATACATGTACTTTCTAAGCTTGGTTCTCTAGTCGTCCATTGATTTTGAAAATTACTCAATGTCTCTCCAATATATGCATTTTCTGTTAAAATCTGTTGCTTGCACCCGATAACTGAGTGCTACTCCTAGGAAAATATGGAAAATATTCACATGACATACTTATTGTTCTCTCCAACACACTTGGCCTCAGAGCAGGATTTATGGGTAGACTGGTCTGGCTTGGGCCCCATCCAAGTTCCAAAGTCTGGAAGAAAGAAGAAGCTTTGAGTCATCTGCAGGGTAGGTCCATAACAAAGACCACAAGGACCAAAGGCCAGTCAGATTCCTATGTCCTACAGACTTCTGTCCACACTATAAATTCCATGGCCACATATAGGCAACCTCAGTACACAAATACTCAAACAATTCATTACTAACCAGGGCCAGTCTATTAAGAAATGGCTGAAATGGTACTATGAGAGGGTGTTTACAAAGTGGCCTTAATAAGAAGCTACCACTAAGAAGGAAATAAACTTAGAGCAAAAGAAAGGCTAACTCATTAGGAAGACTATTTAATGATAACTTCCTTATGCAGAACAAATGCTGTATAATTTCTGTAATTTCAGAGCTTCACGTAAGTCTTGATGTTTATCGAGGAAAAGATCCATAAAACTGTAAGTAGCGTACAGTAGAATCCTCCACTGTGTCTTGCAGGCATGGTTGATGCACTGAATCGCTAACCTTCCAAATCAGTCCTATAAGATAACTGTTATCATCTTTTCATTGTTTATTTTGCAGAAAAGGAAATTGAATGTCAAAGAGGTTAAGTGATTGGCCCAGGGTTACACAGGTATTAAGTGGCAGAGCTGGGAGTAGAGCCCAGGTTTGCCTGGCTCCAAAAGTCACATTCTTTCCACTAAACCATGGTGCTGTTTTCCTTCCCAAGGCAATTGTCAAGCTCCTTTGCCAAAAAGTGCTAACAACTAATGTCTCTGACAGTGGAATGAAAAGGAAGTCTCTCAGTGGCCCGATGACATGTGGGAGTGGCTGCCCAGGAGATATGGGTTTGTAGGGATGGATCTGGCTGTCAGAGAGGCGGGGTGATTTCTGACTTGGTTGTTTTTCTCAGGAAGTCCTGGTCGAGTTATTAATTCAGGAAGGGTGAGAAAAAAAGGGAGAGGTTAGAGGGTAGGGGAGGAGAAAGATGGAGAGAAAAAGAGGGAGAGAGATAGAAAGAGATTGAAATACTGAGAGAGAGAGAGAGAGAGAGAGAGAGAGAGAGAGAGAGAGAGAGAAACTGCCTTCATTTGTTTCTTCATTCCTGACTTGAATGGAGTTCACCAACCCCCAACCCAAAACAGCAGCTCCTCTCCAGAAGCAGCTGGCGCCCTTCAACAGCCCCTCACAGCCCCTGCTCTCTCCGCCTACCTCAGAGTCTCTGCCTCAGGGTTCTGTCAGATCCCTTCATCACTCCAGTTTCTCCGTTGGACAAGAACCCCTTTGGAACTACAGTAGACAAGGTAGCTAGGTGTAATTTGGGATAAGAAGTAGGAAATGAAATAACATTTAGCCTTGGTCAGAATGTCCTCAGAGGGGATTTAATTAATGTACAATTTGCTTCATGTCAGAACCTTCTGAGAGCGAAGTTTACCCTGTCCAGTGGCAGCCAAAGGAGAACACTAGAAGCAGCAGGGGCTGTGTGGGAAGAGCAGCTTTCTGAAGGCAGCGGAGCTGTCCTGACAAAGGACTCACCTCTTCTGGGGACACAGCCACACCCTACACTGACTATGGGTTGACTATGACAAAAACATGGGGAATGTTCCAGGGAGTTGGTTTTTCCCATTTCTAGCTGTCCACTGCGGGGAGAGGGAAAGTCCCCTGAACACTGGTGGCCTCTGTCCCACCTCTCATTACTCCCTGGGGAGACAGAGTGAGTTACTTTATTGACAAACAAGAGCCACTTGTCTATGTTCTTTAATGGGTGATGCTAACCTATCAAAAATCCATAGTGGGGTATTCAGCCTCTCTTTCCTGCTCTCTTGTACCTAGAGAAGTGTGCTGCTTTGCAGACTCCAATTTGCTCTCAGGTTGGCTGCTCCAGAGTCCAGGCTGGGGCTTGAGGAGTCAGCCCAACACTCATTCAAAGTTCTTGTTTCTATCATAAAGGTGACAGTTTGACCCCATGCACCTTGTACCTTTGTCTTGGTTTTACAATCAAAAGGGGAAGAGAAAATAATGGTTGTGCCCACTCAAAAAACCATATCAAAAATGACAGTTATTTTTTATTAATATCCTCACTTTCTTGCTTCTGAGGCAATCTTATCGACAATAAAAACTTGGGGTTTTCACATCTATGGGTTCAGTCAGAGATGTCCCAAGGCCGTGGCAAACAGCCCCAGAGTCAGCACCTGTCCCCTCACTCCAGCTCCGCTGCACTCTTCACCCCAAGCACCCCATCCATCACACCACACCCACATATCTTCCTGTCTTCTTAGCACATAAACTTTTCCCTCAGAAACAGGGTACTGAGGTCACTTACAATACAAAGAGAAGCTGTCATAAATAATGTTGAAATTCTCTTTGTCCTACTGCCTTTGCCAGGGCCTTGTTGGGTCAGCTTTTCAAACGCCTGCCAAGCCTCTAGGAGGAGGAAGGGTCTTACCCAGTCCCTGGAGTATCTGTGGGCATTCCTGTCCCGTGACGCAAGGGAACTGGACAACAATATGGCGTCGTAGGGCATATGGGGATATGTGTGTGCACATAAAAGTACGTGAGTGTCTGCATGAGCCCAGGTGTCTGCATCTGTCTGTGCCCAGGTCTCTGATAAGCCCAGTATGCCTCCATTTCCAACTAAGGACCAACTGTGGGCAACCTGTGAATTAACAAGAATCCAGAGGGAGGAAGTGAAGACTACAGAATGGTGAACATCAGGCTTAGGAGACAATCTGGTGATGGGAGGCAAGGGTACTTAACGGTGTGTTTATATAGCACTTAACATAACATTAAGGCAAAGGAGATTATACAGAGAACATGGGGTGTTAATGGAGATTTGGGGGAAAACTAAAGCTTCCCAATTCCACATTCGCCTTTGGCATTCATTCATTGCCACCATCCGAGGGACACTTCCAAGGCAATTACATGCTGCCACTCACAGAGTGTGCCTGTGTAAATGGGACCCTGCCATTCTTGCCCATTCCTCCTTATTTGGTGTGTCTCTGTGTGTGCTCTCTCCCTTCTCCCAAATCCTACCATTGTGTGTGTGTGTGCCATTGCTATAGAATTCAGGGACTGATGAGATTTTCAGGGGCAGAGATGGGTCTGAGTCATCTTGTACCCCAGCACCTAGCAGAGCCTGTTAGATTCACAGGTTAGATGCTCAGGAAATGTTGGTTGTAGAAAACAAGCACCTTGCTATTTTCAATATGCATATACTCTCCTAATTAACAACACATCATTTCAGACTCTCCCCAGTGGCTCCACAGTGAATCATCTGATATATAGCTCCCGTCAAAAGCCTGGCTGAACTGTGGTGCTCCAGAGAGAGAAAGGAAAACAGATTTGCCAAAGTTTCCACCATAACAAAGAGGAGAGGAGGTGAAATTGTGTACCATTTGAGAGTTTTCAGACATAATTTAAAAAGCACTCTTGACCCCCTTATGCCATAGAATCATTACTTGAATAGCTGACATCTCATTTCACCCTTGGCTTTGTTGAGAGCCAATAAAGCAACCAATAATGCATGGAATGTCTCCGTATTAAAAGAAATTACTGCTATTGTGGACACCATCCATTATGGTTGCTCAGCGTCCCTTTTCTTTTACTTTAGACACACTCATAAAGAGATGAAATAAATCCCCATGGTGTAGAGTGGAAGGGAGACCCATGTGCTTCGCCTAGCGGAAGTCAAGGAGGCACCTTCTGATGACACGTGTTGCTGCAGTAGCCAGGGAGAATGGCCAGTAAACAGGCAATGGCAATACACAATCAGAAAGTGATAGGTGGCTGCAGAACCATGTGAGAGGATCACTAATGCAGGCAAAGGAAGAAAGGCTCCCTGGAGAAAGAGGCAGCTAAACAAAGAACGTGAAGATCCCATAGGAGTTCATTGAAAAGAGATGGGGGTGGAGCAAAAATTCCTGACAAAGGGAGCAGTATGGGAAAAGGCAAGGAAGAGTATGGCCCATCTGGGGAAAAGGAAAGCAGTTCACTATGTCTGGAATAGATAAATGGAAGATGAGATTGAAAGGATAATCAGGGATTCTCAGAATGGTCAGAAATATTTAAAATGTTTTTCAAGGACAAAGGGACGACATTGAAGGGTTTCAATAGGAGAATTACTTAACCAGATAGACACTTTCAAGCTACTTTCCTGGCAGCGATATGGACCGTGGATGATAGGTAGGGCAGAGGGGATGTGGAGAAATCTAGAAGGGTGAGTTTGCTATACTGGAAGGGTGAGGTTGTAGGAGGAAGGTAGCAGAGGAGATGGAAAGAAGCAGATGAGTCTGAAAGATGTTTCAGAAGTAGAATGAACAGGACTTGGCCAATAGTTGGGTATGGGACTGAAAGAGAGAAAGGAGTCAAGGTTGGCTCCCAGCTTGTGATACCGGGGACACTGTGCATGACCAAGAATAAGACATATGCCAGGCGTGCTCTCCTGCACTTTCAACACAGGAGGCTGAACCTGGTCCATCTCATCAGCCCTATTCCAGCTTCGCCATACCCGCCACTGGAGGGATAAGCAAGCGGACCTATCCGCTTCATAGACCTATCTTGGCTCTGCGGGGAGGCCCTGGGAAGCTTGTTTAGGCTTCCAGGTCTCTGTCTTGTACCCCAGCAGAGCTCCCCAGAAGTCTCTAAATGGCGGCAGGGATGGAGGTCAGTACAGAGAGGAAGGGGGTGTGAGGTGTTTGCCCAACTGTTACTAGAGCGGTATTTTGTTTCCTTCAGTGTTTGTTTCTGGGGAGTTCTGATCTCTCTCTCTCCCTCTCTCTCTCTCTCTCTGGGGACATCAAGAGGCACAGACGAGAAAATGATGAGGTGCATGCACCTAAGCCTTAACCCAAACTCACATCATGAATCCTCTCTGTAATCCTAACACTGGCAGATGGAAAACCTAACACTAGCAAGTGAGGAAAGGGAGAAGGTGAAAAAGGCATTCTCAAGCCACAGCAGCAAATGCTCCCCCAACTTTGCCACCCAATCTTAAGAAAGGGGTCCCACCCCGGGGCTCTTTTGAGCAGAGTCCCTCTTCCGGCCTCACAGGGAACATTCTGACTCTGGCGTTCCTGTGTATGACTCTATAGCAGAATTCCTGATGAGGCCCCCCAACCCCAGAGCCCATTCCTTGTATCTCCTCCTAGCTCTTAGGGAAGCTGGCACTTGGTCCAACCACTTAAAAATGAGAAAGGCTGAGTGAGAAGGTGGGTATAAAGCAGGGAGTCCACCGCTGTGCTGTGCCACCCCAGGCAGCGCCATCTGCATTGCACGTACAGGAGCGCCCGGAGTTGGGTGGCAGCACCGGTCCAGCTCAGAAGTCAAGAAACCAGTCCTATTCCTGAGTGTCTCACCTGCCTGCGCCATCCCCGCCTCACACCCGTGCACACGACAAGACCTCGGGCCTCGCCTATGTGAGTGTAGGGTGTCGAAGTCCTTTCACCGATCCCGTACACCACTAGCACTCTAGGCCTAAAACACAGCAGTATTCCAAAGCGTGAAGTCACAACACACATTAGTAAGGAGAAGGAACGTCCAAAAGGAAAAACAAATGTCAGAACTGAAGAGCCCAGGCTTGACGAAGGAGCCAGGAAAACCAGGCTGAGGAGAAGGTTTCCTGAGACACGAAAGCACTCTGTTCCCTGCCACAGCTGCAAACTCTGCCAGACCCGGGCCTTGGATGGCCCACGCACCCCTCCCATAGTCTAATGAATATGTCCTCTGCCAACCCCCGCATCTGCTGTCCCACTCCCCCCTCCCCACCAGGGCTGCTTAATGACAAGCCCAAGCCTCTCTGGGCCCCTTTCAAGCCAGAGGGCTGCATTGTTGACATCTATCCCTGGGCCACTCGATGACATGATTATAGGAGACACAAAGGAGGCATATTTGTAATAAATCCTGAACCAAAAAAAGAGAAGTCATTAAAAAAGTTGGGTTTCTCCCCAGTACTCTTGGCAAAAAGAAGCGAAGAAGAGATATTTGCTGGTTGGTTTCAGCATCTCTAATTGGCTCCCCACCCTTCCTCCCTGCTATGGACTGAATGTTTCTGTCCTCCGTGAAACTCTTGTTGGAGCCTAACTCTCAGTGTGACAATATTAGGGGGTGGGACCTTGGGTCACGAGGGGGGAGCTTCATGAACAGAATTAGTGCATAAGAAGAAGAGACACAAGACGGCTGATCTCTCTCGCTCTCTCTCTCTGCCATGTGAAGACATAACGATGGGCCCTCACCATTTACCAAACCTACCAGTACCTTGATCTTCCCAGCCTCCAGAACTGAGACACAAATGTTTGTTGTTTAAGCCACCCAGTCTATGGTATTTGGTTATAGCAGCCAGAGCTAAGACATTGGAGTATGTCTCCAACTCAGCCTGGTGGCCCATGGGTCTGAGGTTGTCCCCTTCCTCTAGACTCCCAGGAGTTGCCCTATGTAGCCTCTATCAGAAGGACTCTAAGGCAATAGAATGTTGAGGCAAAGTGCAGGGGCATTGAATAGTGTAAACAATCAAAAGGCTGGGTAAAAATGCTACGGGGCTGGGCAGTGAGAGATGCTATCTCCCCAGCAGGATGTTCCCCCAGACAGACAAGAACCCATTCACTTTCTCATTCCCCATAAAAACCCTGGTGCCCAGAGCAGTGTCCACACACTGTAGTTGCTCAATAACTATTTGTTGAATGAGTAAGGAGCTGGGAATGAATTTCTCTCCGTCTTTATAGCAGCCTTATAGGGGATTATCACAGATCTGAAAGATGAGAAAACCGAGACTCTTAGAGGTCAAATAACCTACTCAAAGTATAAAGTTGTAGACCTGGCATGCCCATCTGACCCTATCAACACATACAGAAGATATAGAAAGCTGTCGATACGATTCCCAGGGCTAGATCAATCAAACAAAAAGCTCTTCTCCAAAATGCTCAGAAGAGCATTTGCTTCGTCTATATCATATATATCTAATCCATTATATTCACACATTATGAATCTATCACTCCCTTCTCTATCCCATCATTATACATCAAATATAGCACAATCATGACATTCATTAGACCTTATTACAATCATTCTCTAGCATCTCATTAGACTGTGAACTCCTTGAAAGCACCTTGTTTATCTCAGCATCTCCAGCACCTAGAACAGATCTTAACACAGGTTTGTTGCATAAATGAATGGATGGGTGAGTGCACTTGTGCAACACCTTTCATTACATAAATACCTTCATGTATATTATCTCATATAATCTGCATGGGACGTGGTGAATTTGGGGGATTATTAACAAGTAGACAAATTCCATTTGGAGGTAGAATAGCTTTCTATGAGAAGATGCTTTGAGATGCTGGACGTAGGTGACAATCATGAGGGCAGGCATGTTGACCCAGACAAAACAGAAGGTAGAAGCACCTCAACCTTGGGCAAGAGGCAAGGGAATGAGTTTGCTAAGATCACTGTACAGAAGAGGTGACCCACAGAGAGAGAAAGATTTGGACTGGGTGAGGCCAGGAGTCAACCAGACCTTGCGGGGGGTGGGGTGGGATTAGGTGGCTAAAGACCATTTTAGGGACAGTATAATGCCTACTACACTTTGAAGCTGATCAAATTTCTGCCATGTAAACCCCTCAGTCCTCTTTCCCCTGCCAAAACCAAAACTAAAATAAAAACAAAAACAAAAAAAGCCAAGACACTGTGGTCATTTTTACTAATTTACTCTTGCTACTTCGTGAGTGGCCTTTTTTAGAACACTCAGAAGTGACACAGCTTCCTGTTGGGCTGGTGTGGCACAGAACAGAGACTGGACGGGGAAGCTGGACCAGAATTCAGACAGGAGATTACTATGGGCTGTGAGAGGAGAGGAGAGAACTTTAAGCCTCCTTTTCTACTATCTCACGGACAAGGTCACCCTAGTTTCTACCTGTGTTATACTCTGTGGAGAAACTGAGACCCAGAGAAGTTAAGTGCCTTGCCCAAGTTCATACAAAGTAGCAGCGGATCGAAATAGAACTAAATTAAATGCAGAATACTTGACCTTAAGTGTTTTGCTTTCCTTGTTTCCTAATGCTCCTTCACCAAGATTACTGTCACCATCCACAGCATAGAAGATGGCACTGATATTACTTTCAAAAGCGCTTTGTCTTTGAATGGCTTGAGCCAGGGCACAGGATAGGCTCACCCTTTGTGCTACGATGGCCAACACTACAGTTTGCCTGACTATTATTATCACCAGACCCTGGGGGACAGCAGTACAAGAGGTGTACCTCCCAGAGACCTCTAATGCTAGCTCCCACCTCAGGGAGACGGGAAGAAGGGGCTCCAGGAGGGTTTGTCCTGTGGCTTTGCAGACAACTCCCCCAGCGGCCCAGAGCATGGCCAGGGAGCCAACTTGGCAAGCGGAGACCCCCATTACATCTGTCAGAGGCCCTCACACACACACGCGGGCTTTATTAGGAACAGGCCCCTGGCGAGAGCAGGCTGGGACAACGCGGTGGAATGTTTACCCGCCTGTCTGCCTGTCCTCTCAACACCCTTTCCTCACACCAGGCAAGATACGGGCTGGGTCTCCAGGAGGGGCCAAGCCCTGCAAGCGCCCCACCCGCCTTCTACCTGGCTCAGTCCCTGCCACAGTAACGAGCAGGCTGGCTAAACCTCAGGAGGCATGAGCCGCTGAAACTCGGCCCAGATTCCAGCAGCGTCTTCCCGAGGCTCCTCCGGCTCCCACGGTGCACGTGCACAGATGCCGTGCTCAGCCATCGCTTTGAAAGACTGGTGAATGAATGACTCCATCCAGCTCCAGCTCCAGCTCCGACAGGAAGTGATTTGAGGAATTCTCAGTCCTCCTATCCAATCCTCTTTCTCCAACAGATGCCTGAAATGCTATGAATCCTTGTTAAAACTCAAATATCTCCTAACTAGGGAACCATACAAAAAATTGTTTTTATTAGTTACTTATAACTTGTAATAAATGACATATAATCTTTATTAGGCACCTATTGTGTGCCAATCACTTTACATAAATCATTTTTAATCTTCACTATAGCCTTACAAAGTGGGTATTGTAAATGCAGCTACCAAGGTTCAGAGGATTAAAGTCATGCAATTGGTAAGTTGGGGGAAAGTACTTGAACCCCTGGACCTTCTGGCTCTAAAATCCATGTTTGGTCAACCATGCAGTGTATGGAGCCTGTAAGGGCAGATTTTGACATAGGCTGAGAAAAGGGAAATTTGGGTGTGCTGTTAGCTTGCAGCGGGACAGCAACACCACCGAGAAAGGAAAAAGATGAAGAACTGGACTCCACAAGCTCTTAACTTAAGGTCCATGGGCTTTCAAAGGATCTGTAGACACAGTTCAGGATCATGAACTTAAGGAAAATTTTCATCTTTATTTCTACTAAATTTTTATTTTATTTTATTTTATTTTATTTTATTTTAATTGTTCAAGTACAGTTTTCTGTCTTTCACTCCCATCTCAGCCCACCCCCCTAGCCCTCCCCACCTCCCTCCCATTTCCAACCCCCACCCCCCAGTTTTTGTCCATGTGTCCTTTATACTTGTTCCTGTAAACCCTTCCCCTTTTCCCCTGAAATTTCCTCCCCCTCCCCTCTGGTCACTGTCAGCCTGTTCTCTATTTCAGTGTCTTTGGTTATATTTTGCTTATTTGTTTTGTTGTTTAGGTTCCTGTTAAAGGTGAGGTGATATGGTATTTGTCTTTCACCGCCTGGCTTATTTTGCTTAGCATAATGCTTACCAGTTCCATCCATACTGTCACAAAGGGTAGAAGCTCCTTCTTTCTTTCTGCTGCGTAGTATTCCATTGTGTAAATGTACAATAAATTTTTGATCCATTCATTTACTGATGGGCACTTAGGTTGTTTCCAACACTTGGCTATCATAAGTTGTGCTGCTATGAACATTGGGGTGCATAGGTTCTTTTGGATTGGTGTTTCAGGGTTCTTAAGATATAATCCTAGCAGTGGAATTGCTGGGTCAAAAGGCAGATCCATTTTTAGTTTTCTGAGGAAATCCCATACTGTTTTCCATAGTGGTTGCACCAATCTGCAATCCCACCAACAGTGCACTAGCCTCTTCAACAAATGGTGTTGGGAGAACTGGACAGCTACGTGCAAAAAAAATGAAACTCGAGCACCAACTTACACCATACACAAAAATAAATTCAAGGTGGATAAAAGATTTAAATATAAGCTGTGACACCATTAAAGTCCTAGAGAACATAGGCAGGAAAATCTCAGATATTTCACTCAGCAACATTTTTACTGATATATCCCCTAGAGCAAGGGACATAAAGGAAAGACTAAACAAATGGGATCTCATCAAAATAAAAAGCTTCTGCATGGCTAACAAAAACAGTATTAAAATAAAAAGAGAACCAACCATATGGGAAAACATGTTTGCCAATGATGCCTCAGACAAGGGTTTGATCTCCAAAATATATAAAGAACTTACATGACTCTACTCTAAGGAGACAAGAAACCCAATTAAAACATATTTCTACTAATGCTAACTGAAGTGTACTCAATCATGAATGTAGACCACAAACAATAGGAGTATAAGCAGTTTCTGTGACTTTGCATGAACAGATTTTTTAATCACTGTATAGTTGTCACAGCTTTTCAAAATGTTATTAGACACATTGTCACCTTGAAATTATAGTACTTATCAGACTCACTGCTAATTCTTGTTCTGTAATGTTGATAAAGAACCACTTACAGTACTATACAAAAACATTTGGGTTTTTTACATTCTTAATACTGCATTTCAATTTAAATAGCTTCCTCTGTAATTATACATATTTTATTTAGAGCATTTAGGAGCCACATTCTGTCCTGAGAAGGCTCCGTAGGTTTCAAACAAATTGCCAAATAATCAATGGCAGAGAAAAATTTAAAAGTCCTGGTATGGTTTGCCTTCTTTAAAATATTACATGCCCCACCCCCTCCAACCTAATGTTGCATTAAATGCAGTCTTTGGCCATCAATTATTTGTTAAAACGTAGATTTCAGGACACACATCCAAACTACAAAAGTAGAACCTGGGGACTGGAACCTGGAAACCTTTGTTTCCACTTGCTCCCCAGTCAAGCTGCCTAATATAGTGCCCCTGAGTGATGTGGCCACTGGGAGCCGGCTGGAGCCCCTCCCAGGCAACACCCTGCACAGCTCCACCTGGAGCATCCTCCAGGTGATTTCCAATGCTCACTAAAGATGTTCAGCGAAGGAAGAAAAGCTAAAATCGCTGATTTTGAATTTGGAAGGCTTGTTTTCACATTTCATGGGTATATTAGTTTCTTAGGGCTATTGTAACAAATCACCACAAACTGAGATGGGTTAAAACAAGAGAAATTTCTTCTCTCACAGGCCTGGAGACTGTGAATCCAAAATCGAGGTGCCGACAGGATTGGCTCCTTCTGGGGGCTCTGAGGGAGGATCTGGTCCCTGCACCTCTCCCAGCCTCTGGTAGTGCCCAGCAATGCTTGGTGTTCCTGAGCTGGTGGACGCATCACTCCAAACTGTCTCATCTTCACATGGAGTTCTCCCTGTGTGTCTCCATCTCTGTGTCTGTGTGTCTAAATTCCCCTCTTCTTATGAAGACACCAGCCATAGTGGATTTAGGGCCTGCTTTAATCCAGGATGACCCCATCTTAACTGGATCACATCTGCAAAGACCCTATTACCAAATACTGTCACATTCACAGCTTTTGGATGGACATGAACCTTGATGGGGAGAGGCACTCATCAACCCAGTACAGAAGAGATATTTTGTTTTTGCTTCTGTTTTTGTTTTAAATACTTATGGTGAACCTACCTTCCATCCCTTGGCATGACCAGGGATGGAGAGAGTTGAGAAGCTTCCTTCGAAATAGCACTTGCAGCCCAAGAGCAAGGATTTCTCTGTGATGGACCCAAGACAAGAAACTTGCCTCTAAATCTTGCTGGATTACCTAATTCCTAGGGTTCCCTTATGTTCCAAAGGAAGAGAGAAAGAACACCACAACACCACATGACTAAGAATGGGTTTCCTGCCAGCCCTGGCAGGTGGAGAACCAAGCCAGATTTATTTGCTTTAGAAAAATAAAGAAAACGTGATGTGACACTGTTCACAGCCAAGTGAAAGTAGGATCCCAAGTGTCTCAGAGCAAATCCGCACAGGTTCCAGCTGGTGAGCGGTGGTGCAGTGCTGAGAACCGAACGTGCCCCATCCTTCCTCAAAAGAACAAGGGTTTTCTAGGGCTTTCTTCCCCGAGTAGGGAACCAATTCTTTCCCTGCTAAAACCATCACTTCTAGCTCTGTGTTGATGAAGGCAGCTGGTAAAAGTGCAATAATTAACTTGAGTGTGCCTGAAAGATGATAACAATCATTTATATTTCTCCACCACCCTCATCCCCCCACGAGCCTTCCAGATTTTATGGCCATGACTCACCTCCGCTACTGAATTTAGACAGAACATGAAAAAAAAATCCCACCCCGGCTAATTACAAGAGAAACGCTCCCTGTCACGCACAGTCCAGCTGACTTCATGGCTGGGCGGCAGAAACGCGATAAAACTCCCAAGTTGGTCCTTAGACTTTTTAAAGTTAGATTGCTCAGCCATGATCTCACAGCCGTGCGCCCCAGCCAGTGGCCCTGAGCCAGTCTTTGAAATATGACCTAAGAGGGGGCCTTGTGACGGAGGGGCCATTTCTGGCATTGGTTCATCACAAGTCAGTTTTCCTATGAGATCTCATCCTTCTCCAGCTGCCCAGGAAGGACCCCCAGCACCAGCTGCCTGCTGGATCCAGGGACCAGGCCACCTGACAGCCCACAGCAGCACCACTACTGTCTCAGGGACCATCCGCTTGTCTCCGATCCTGCAGCACTTCTCTTCGTACTGGCCACTTGGCACTTAGCCACACACGCTCCTGTATTCAACCCCATTCAATCAGCGAATGTCTACTTGGAGGCACAATAGCATAGCGACTGAGAACAGTGTCTGGATTAAGAAATACTGTAGGTTTGTATTCCACATCTCTCCATGACTAATTGCATGAACTTGGGCGAGCAATTTAATCTGAGCCTCGTTTCCTCATTTGTCACAAGGAGGAAATCTCACATACTGCCCGTGCGATGTGATATAGGGATAAATGCCTGACAGTAGAGAAGACAAAACATGCAGATCACACCCCACGCACAGCCACGCTGTCTTCCAAGCGGTGTGGACACCCGTATGACAATCCTTCCACTTTCTGAGGGACTGGCACACTCTGGATTGGTGGTCTAGATGACTGAGGATTTCTGATGGTCCCAAGCTTTGGGATCCTGGAATTGCTCTGGAAGCCATTTCGGTAACTCTTTGCATGACCAAAACAATTCATGAATATAATTTCAGAGAAAGGAGAGGGTCCTGGCATCAGCTCATATTCTCAAAGTATGCGATTTTCCTTTGGGAATTAATATAGAAAGGTCTGCAACCAAGCTTCCCAGATTCTTCTAGTTCAGCCAGACCTGAGTTATAAGAGTGCCCCATGGTGCCTGTTATAGAAGACAAACCAAGCGCCGGACTTAGAGCTAGGAGCTCTGGGTTCATGACCCAGCTCTGCCACTTTCTAACTGTGTGATCTTTAGGGAGGCACTCACCTTCTCTGAGCCCAAGTTTCATCTGTCTACAAGTTTATCAAAGTCTAACTTCTATGGTCCATGTAAGGACCAAGTGTAAAATTGAAGAAAAACATATCATGTCATACCAAGAAAAAGAAACAAAATGGCCCATTGTACCCACTGCCCTGCAAAGAAGTTACCGCCTACCTCTTAGCATTGCAATTTAAATTCAGAGTTATTGTGTCAGCTTTGGACTACAGACACCAAAAAATGAAAACGACTTTACGGTTCTGCTCCCACGAACCTCTCAGACAAGATAAAAACTTATCCAAGATGCTATCTGAGGACCTCCTATTCACCTTGGAAAAAGTGCCTTAAACTGGCTAGAAACCACACTCCTTGTCTTTCATGTGGACCAAACCCTCTTCACAGTCCCTGCAGGTGAGCTCATCATGCTTCTGTGGCTCACCCCCTCCCAGGTCACTAAGGATCCATGAGCTACCCCTTCTCTGGTTCCATAGAAATTCCTTCTGCCTCTAGAATTTCATCCCTTCTGAAGATTTGGAGAATCCCAAGAAGAGGAAATACTGTGCAGGGCACATAGTTTTCCAACATGTCTGGTTGGCCTTCCACGTCCCCCCTGGTGCCACCACAGTCATCCTCTGTATTATGTCAAGTGTCCCTCCTGCCTCAGGCCTCCTGGGCTCAGTGTCTACCCCTGCAGAGAACATACAGAGCCATGTTCTTGACTATAATGGGTTTTATCCAATTGGAATGCTCACATCAGAATCTTAGAAAACAAAACCTCCTCAGTAGCATCACCAAATTGCCTGAATCCCTAGAGCAACCAGGGGATATAACTGTCATTGGAAAGCTACAAGAGAAAGTGGATGAATGTGCAGAGGTGAGAGCGAGTTCCCGACCAGCTGTGGCATCCAGGGCTGCATCTGAGCTGGGCCTTGAAGAGCAGAACGCATGTGGTGTCCTCAACAGCAGGAGCAGCAGGAGTGAAAGCTCAGGGCTAGGGACACAAGGGATGTGTCCAGGGAGCAGTGGGTGGGCAAGTCAGCTGCAGTATTGACCACAGAAGGTGGGAGAATAGAGGTGGTCCCAGAGCAGACATCTCCAAATGCTGGTACAAGGTGCGTGAACTATTTTTCCTTTAGAAAGTAGGATCCCTAAGTATGACTGATGGACTCTAATAAGGAGAATCAGAGGTCAGAGATACCCCTGAGGAAGTGACACCACCCACCCGGAAATGTAAAAAGAGGAGACGGACTGGAAGCAGGACAAAGGGCAAAGGAAGTGAAATGATGGAAATTCGACAAAAGGAAACACAGAACATGGAACACTTGGTTTCTGAGTAGAGGAATAGCATAAAGAAAGGGAAAAACCAAGATGAATCCAAGATCTCAAGCCTAAGTAAAGAGAGAAATGGGGACATGAGGAAAGTATCAATCCAAAGAGGAAAAAATGAACTCCAGGTCTGGGGCAGCAGGAAGGCTCAGGGAGAGCCCTTTTCCCACCATTTGCCTCTGCCAACCCCCAAAAGTCTATGCTTAGCACCTTGATCAAGCCCAAAACCAACGGTCAAGACTTCCCGGAAGTTAACTAGACTGCGAGAGTTTTGGGACCTGTGTTCTTTTGGGGGCTGGTCACACTGTGGTGCTCAGGATTTGACCCATCACCCAACAGTCTCCCTTAAAGGAGAACATTATGGAGATTGTCTCACTCTGTTCTCCATAACACATACTGTCATCTCCCTTCTCTTGCACAAAAGAAATTGAGGCTATGAAGGCTGGGACTCCTTGTAGGTCATATACCACCAAGCAGCAGGAATCTCCAACACAGGCCCCCAGAAGCCAGATCTGCTCCACCAAATGCAATCTGTGTAATGGGAGAAACTCAAGAGCAGAAGGACTGAAACCTAAGACTGGTTGAAAGTAGGATGACCCGAATGTAATCGCTGTCCAGAAATCAACATATTTGTGTTGACTTCTAGTGATGGGTGAGACATTGGATCAGTCTTCATAGAGGAACTGAAGTGTCGGCTGAATTCTCCACCCTCCAAGCACCTGCAGTTCCACAGGGCAGACAAGACTCACAGCAAAACCAAACACTACCATGATGAGTACATGATGCTCTTATTTTATTCATAGCACCTAGCTCTAGCTGGATGCATCCTACTTAGATGTTTGCATGTTTTCTGGGTATCTTCCCCAGTGGCAATAATGAAGGGCAGATATTCCTAGTGACTCCCCAATATCTAGAAATGTGCCTGGTACCTAGTAGGCACTCAGTGAATGTCTGTTGCATAAATGCCAAGAATTTGACCAGGCAGGAAAGTGGGAGAGAAGCTGAAAGAAGCAAAACGTGGGTTAAGTCTTCATGGGGAGGAGGAGTATGAAAGATTTGAAGTTCAAGAAGTAAGACAAGCAGAGAGGTAGATGTAGGTCAATGTTGGCCTTTGGGAGGACAACACCGCTTCTCTTCATCTTTTCTCCACCCATCCCCAACACACCTGCAACTCAGTCCCTCCTCACCCACCTGAAATCCACCCCCAAAGGGAGAAATACTTATGATAGATGAAACAGCTTTCTCTGGTCCTGCCTAAAAGGTCAGAAACAGATGCGGGATCTCTTTTGTGTCTCCCTTGTTTCTGCAGTGGCAGGGACCTCAGACAAACTCTCTCCTCCATCTCTCAGTAGTTGCTTCTTCCTAGGAACTTGGAGCCCAGCCCCCTTCAGGGAAAGCCATCCTTCTTTCTCTATGATACTCTCTATTTCATTTTGGAACAAGTTCTCTCTTGATCCTGCCAGTGGTAGTGATACAGACCTGTGACTCTCTCCACCATCCCAGCTCCACTCAGACTGGGCTAATCCAGACCCGTTTCACTCTGACACTGGGGTACTGTGGTCTGGGCAGTTTCTCTCAACGTGTGTGATCATCCTTCACCCTGAAGTGGTAAGACCCCAGGTTAAGTTTTGGGCATTGGTGGGGTAGATCTCTTTGCCAGTTTGGCATGGTAGTCTGTTTTATATCTGGAAGCAGAGCCTAAGACAAGGATTTGAATGTACATAACTTATTGGGAGGGGGAAGAACTAAGCCAAGAGATGGTCCCAGTTTAAGCCCAGCCCCACACGGAGCTCTGGAGCATGAATTGTACCACAGAGTGGATGTCACTTTGAAACGGGGATCAGGCCTTTGTATCCTTTGTTGGTTACTCAGTGGATGCAGGCTGCAAGGGGCAGTTGGGGGAGCTCATATTCTCCCAAGTGAAGAGTCTCCTGTGGGTGAAAACAAATCTCTAGAGAAGGGGGTAGCTGTGAGCCTCTAGCAAGCAATACCCAGAGCAGCTAGAATATGGGCACACCCACCAGGTAACAGGGAGCTGGGTGGGTATACAAACCGCACCCACTGCAGACCCCTCAGGGCCACTTAGCTTTAGAAAAAGAAATCTCCGTAGGTTAGAGCCTGGATCCACTTGAGTGGGCAACAAGGTTTTGAGTCAGAGTCTCAGCAAATACTTCAAAGCTACTTTGCCTCGCTTTGCCCTGTGAACATTTATTTCCACAGAGACCTGTCCTGGAGGGGTTCAAGTACAAAGGGACTTTTGGCCTGACACCATCTTGGTCACATCCCCACCTGCGGCATCTCATTTTGACTCACCTGTCTGAGAGAGAACCCTATAAAGAGAAAAGCACATGCTCTTCCCTGCCTGCGGAACCAGCGTTCATGAGGCTTGAGTGGAAGAGGCAGACACTTGGAAGACCTCTGGAGAAGCCCTGTCCAGAAAAGTCTCTATGCGTGACTACAATGGGGGGGAAAGCACCAAAAAATTTCATTCAAAGAGGTTGATTTTTAAGTGGAAAATTCTTAACCTTTCAGCTAACTACATAAATTGATTGCAAATACCCCATTCAAAAAAAAAAACCCTATGGAAAACTAGTACATATTTCTATCCCCAATATGGCTGCTTCAGTCACCCTGTCAGGACATATTGCACCAAATAAGGAGGAAAAGAGCTACAACACCTTTGAAAAGAAAGCTGAGAAGGCAAAGGAGTCCTGTGGGGGGAAAAGACTGAACTAGACGGAGAAAACTGGGAAAAATTAGAAGTGACAGGAGTTTCCAAAGAAAGAGATTGAGATAATAGAAGTCAATGCGAGACCCAGCGTGACAGCGGATGAGGGAAGAGATGGAGGTGGCAAAGCTGATGAGCAGGAAGCAGATACCTGGGGAAGGGAAGGGGCTCCTCTCCTGGAGAGAGGAAAAGCTGACAAAGATAACTATGGCTGCTCCAAGGATTAAAAATAAATCGCAGGGTGTGAAGAACAAGTGAGGGAAAATGAGGTATCAGGGGCTCTGGTTTTTGTTGAATACTCAGTGGTGAGAGGCATGTCTGGAAATGTGGTGACCAGATGCTCAGGAGACGGCAAAATTCCCACCAGAAGAGGGGAAGTTCAATGTCAGCCTCAGTCGGTCGCGCTTTTCCCTAACCCTAGTGAGTCAGATTTCTAGCTTTGACTGAGATGAGTTTATCCCGAACAAGTTTGGGGACAGAGGTGTTCGGGCCCTGGCCAATCAGAGCAGTTCCACTGGCAGTCTAGAAAGGAATCAAAGACCAAGCAAAGGGGATGGTGGTAACCAAGGAGACAGGAGGCTACCTGGGGTTCTTTCCCCAGCTCACCCTTCACACTGGGCCCCTGGGACAGCAGGACTAGATTCAGAGACCGCCTGCGGGACACTTCTTGGCCTCACTGGGTGCGGCAGAACATCCAGACGAAGAGTCCCCAGGCCCAGCCCTGGAGCTGGGGGAAAGGAGGCTGCACCCACAACACCGCATAGACTGCCTCATGCTGGCCTAGCTTCTCAACCCGTTGTCCTCGAAGTTCACCTCATTCCTTCACTCTGTTGATCAAACAAAGACAGCAGAGCCTGCTCTGTATTTTGGCCTCTGGAACCGGGTGAAGCTGAGTGTGAGCTTTATTTCTCCTAATTCTTAGTTGTGTGTCCTTGGACAACTTAGAGGACCTCTCTCAGTCTCTGTTTTCTCATCTGTTGCAGGGAGAAAATAATAAAATGACTTCAGTGAGTTGTCGTGAAGATTAGATTAGACAGGGTATTCTGCCCAGAGCCTGCACGGGGTAAATAGTAAATTGTAACTTTTGGCATTATATTGTTTCTGTTTTTATTATCATTAATTTTAGAACCATTTGTGTGGGGTTGGAGAGTGCTTCTATCTCACTCACGATGATTCATTCCTTTCATTTGGGGACAGGTTCCATGTCACTCTGGGTTCTTCTCTGTCTCCCTCACTCACGGACCCCCCAGGGGAGAAAGAGTGATAATATTTTTATTCTGATGAATTTGGAGAGAGAAATCAGGCACATTCAGCCCACCCCCTTTCTTCACACTTCTCCCTGGGAGTGAGCCTGTTCTCAAAGAGCACGTTCAGTACATTTCACAAGGGCCTGTCCGGAGCTGCTGTGACCAGGGGCACCGAGGCTTTTCAAGCTGGGGACTCAGTAGCAAGAACTCTACCAGTCCCCAAATACAAACTACATGTTCCGCTTTTTATCAGAAACAAAGATGGTACTGTATTGCGATCTCCAGCTGCCGGGTCTTTTGTTTGACTTCTTAATCAGTGTATAACTCCAGTGAAAAAGAGAGGTGCTATTTATGGGGTACTCCTCAAATCCCAACAATTATCAATAATTATTTGCATACGCACAGCTGAGATCTGACCGCCTCGGTTCAGTGAAACAGTTCAAAGGGAGCATTGAATTCAAATCCCCGGACTTTATTCTTCCCTGGAATCCCACCGGCATCCCCATCAACATTCCAGATACTTGATGACCCTTTGATTTTGAACAGAAATTTACAGTTTCATTATATAAAAGACAAAAATAGGGCTCCTTGCCCATTTACTCTTCTTAACCCATTTCCCCCCTGGAGTCAAGGTTAGCCGTGTTCATTACCACTGCCGGCTTTTTGTTTAGATCACCCTTCCCTGCTGGATTCCAGATTCTTATCCAGGGCCTGGTGCAGGAAAGGACTTCTTTTATGTGGTTTTTCTTTATGGGCTTCTAGGGCTGAGCTACCTTTGCTAAACTAAGAGCGTCTTTGGCTCCCTGGAGATCAGGAGGGGTTCATTTGTGTAGGCTGACTCTTGTTTGGAGATGGTGATTGCACGAAGCAGAGCGATGCTGAGATTAGGGGGAGCTGGGGCATTCCAGCTCAATAAATCAATCCCCTTTTAATTGTGCCCCTGTCAGTCAACATTCTAACAGAGACTGGAGGGAAAGGAGCTTGTTAGCAGAGTGATTCCTCGCTGCCCTTTGTGGGCTGAGCTGACTGTCAATCAGATTAAGCCACAGTGTGGAGAGGCTGTTGCAGGGGCTACAGTCTGTTCCAGTCAAAGAAAGTGGCCAATCAATACTCTTGGCTCCATTTGAGCTTCTGAGAAATTTCAACCTGCCTTTTAATCTCTGTGTACACAACCAAGCTCTAACCCCATTTTGTGAAACTGGCCAGCTCACCTTGCATACTTCTAATGCCTTTACGTTAAAGATCATTAAATCATTGACTATATTTTCCAAGTAGCCGCCAAAGGTTGTTAGATCATAAAGCTTCTATTTGGCATCTAAACTTATCTTTTTCTCATAAGAGAGGTGTTCCTGCCTCTCTTGGCCTTCTGACAGAAGGTTTACACCCACAAGATGAATGACAAGCTTAATCATATTAGAACAATCACCGTGCTGTATACGGAGAATGGGCTGGACAGGGCCAAAAGGAAACAGGACCAGAGAGGAGGCCACTACAGCCACAGGGGAGAGGAGGTGGTGGCGGGGATAAGAGTGGGGGCAGCAGAACAGAGAGCAGCAGGCAGATTTGGGGTGTATTTTACAAATCAAGCCAACCTGTCTAGTTGGATGTGATTAGAGAGACAAAGCTTCTCACTGGCAGCAGGTCCTGATGTCTGCGCCAATCTGCCATTTGATCGCGACTTTGATCTGCTCCATTACAGGGTCTGTTGACTCTGAGTTAAGAGCATTAGAAAAAGTGGTTTTAAATGCTCAGTAATCACTTTAAGCAGGGGTGGTTAAAATGAGGAGTTCCTCTGAAGATATTTGTAGACCCCAGTGTACCCCAAATACCTGGATGCCACTAAAGACAGGTGCTGGTCACGTCTCCTGGGTGTGTCTCCACCCTGGGAAGCCTCTCCTCCCCACGGACAGCCTGATGCAGTAGAAAGCGCCTGTGTTTTCACCTGAGAGCTCCCCACTTGGCAGCTGCAGGACTGGGATCCAGTTGCTCAATCTCACTGAATGTCAGGTTCTGATTTGTAGAGTTGGGGCTTACAGAGACAATGAATGCCTTCTGTCCAACACATTGTCACTGCTCAGTAATCTCTCACTGTCCAACAGCATCGCTCTTAATAACCAGTGACTTGGTTAGCTTTTCTGAATTTGTTCATAGCCGACACTCCCTGGGGCAGGATTTAGAGTAAGATATAAGAGTCCTACACCACCACACTATTTCTACTTTATTTGCTGAGCCCTCCAAGAATCAGTCATCAAGACTGGATCAAATATACAAGAATTTTATTCACAGAAATACCTTCGAGAGAAAATGCGAAATGAACAAGGTAAGGAAGGCTTCAAGCATTGTGAGACCACAGTGCAGGTCTGATCCCCAGTGAAGGAGAGAAGGAAGTGAAGGTGGATAGAAGTGTCCTAGAATGTGGAGCCATCTAAGAAAAGTTTGGCAAAGTTGTCAGGGAGTCTTCAAGCACAAGTTGGCCATCAGAGGAGTCCATATCTCCAGGAATGAGTCTGTGGTCTTACCCTGCGGCTCTCCGTTGCTGGCTGGGAGTAGTCTTTGTGGGGCACCTCAGATCTCCACTGAAGCCAGGCTAGAGATACTTAGGTTATTGACCAAGGGTGATTCCTGTTGACATCACTGCATGCTGGGATTTATAGATGCTTCTAGAGCCTCTTCTCTAATCTCAGCACTGGGTGGCCTTCAGAAATCCTTTATTATCTACCTGTGATTATGTTCTTGTAGCTTTTTGTACCATTTCCCAGTCACTTGCTTTACCCCTCCCGTGGAAGACCTGGATCCTTGGGAATTCTGGTAAGAAAAAAGTGCCAAGGTATACCTCTCTCTCCTCCCCAATCACAAACAGGCTCCTCACCACAGCACAGTCGGGCGTTCACACCCAAGAACAGCACCACCCCTCTGATGACTCCTCTTCCTTCATGAAAGATTTTGGTGCATGGTGCTGAGTCCTTCCTGCCCCTAACCCTTTACACCAACCTGGGTGACTGTCACATGGATGGTCTCTTCCATACTTTAATCTTTTCTCCACCTACCTCCCCTGCACTCCTGCCCCAATCATGCATTCCCGTGGCCACACCTGGACCTTGGCTTCCAGAGGTATGGCTCCACTTCTGAAATCTTACAATCAGACAATGCACCTTCTGCACAAAGCCTCGTATTTCAGAAATTATCCAAGAGTGGTGCACAGACCCTTTGAATGAGAACTTCTTGAAGTGTGTGTTAAATATGCACATCCCAGACCCCACCTCTGATGTACTGGTTCAGAATCCCTAAGAGAGATTGCAGAAATCTGCATTTTTAACGAGCTCCCTAGATGATGCTTGTACAAGGTTGAGTTTAAGAACCACCACCTTTCAAGCCAGCCTTGACATTACTGTTATGACACACCTGACCTTCAAATCCACAAGGCCCTCTGCTCCTTGATTCCTCTGTGTTTACTCTACCAGCCTTTCCTCTCTTCACTTACCCCATGTTCTACTACTTCAACTAGCTTGGCTATTTCAATTTCCTTGCCCAAATGAGCTACCTTTGTCCAGCAAAACCCCACACCTAAGACAATGCAAATATACTGACTTTTTCCATTGGGGCTCATTGATTTATTTATCCATTCACTAAAATGTTGCTCAATGTCCAAATTATTGTAGACATTACATAAACTAATAGAATATTTGTTTGTTTGCTTGTTTGTTTGTTTGTTTAATTCATGATCATTTGCCCTTAAGGAGTTCATGATGGAGTGGGTAAGAGCCCTAAAATGCTAGTTCAGTGAAAGAAGTAAGCAGAGGCTACTATGGATCCATACAAGAGAGGATGCCATCCCCGTCTGGGGTGGAGCAAGATCAGGAAAACCTGCTGGAAGAGTCATCTCAGATGAGTAAAAGAGTGGAGAAGAGGAGGTAGACAGATAAAGTGGAGGGGAGGCATTCCAGGCCAAGGGTTCAGCATAAGCAGAGGCAGGAAAGTGAGAACAGCGTAGCAGGTGTGGGGTGTGAAAAGCAAGTCAGTGTGCTGAAGCGTGAAGTTCATGGCATGGAGGGGTGATAATATTTTCCAAACAAAAGCTCAGAATATATGGCCCCAATGAGGCAGAATGTTCCAAATCAGGAGTGTCTCAGAAAATACCAGAGATGACGTCACCAACATGCTGGGGAGTTAGGACTCAATCTACCGCCTCTTGTACATACACTTTCCCCTACACACCCTCAATCCTTACTCAAAACCAGCAGACAATAAACTTACCACGCAAGGTTCTTGGAGACCCTTCCCACATTAACCCTAGCAATATTTATAACAGTGAAAAATCAAAAATAACTTAACCATCTAGGAGATTGGTCAAATCACTTGTACATTCAGATACCCTATGCTATCATCTTATATTTTATTTAATAATAATAACATGAGAAAATCCTCATAATATGAAATTATTTAAAGTAAAGCAAGTATATACAGTTTATTTACAGTGACTTCTTTTAAAAAATGTCTGCATACAGGGTGGGACAAAAGTAGGTTTACAATTGTTCATATGGAAACTAATACAATAATTGATAAATAAGAGTACAAGAATAAACTGTGTTTCACATTCTCACTACTGTAAACCTACTTTTGCCCTGATATATATACACACACACACATATAGTAATGTAATATCATCATAGAACAAATAAGTAGAAATAAATTGTTAGGCTCCATTGTTTTCCTAGTCCTATTTTAATCTATCTTCCATGCCACAGTCAGGTTGATATTTCTAAAATTTTACACTGCCTGAAACCCTTCAAAGTCTAAATTCCTCTATTACGGAGCCCAAAAGCCAGTATCACCTGACCCCTTTCTAACCCCAGCCCCTGCTTGCCACCTCCAACCTTCAAGCCTTTGTGTATGCTGTTGTTTCTCCTAAAATGTCCTTCTCCATCACTTTCACCTGCCTGACTAGCTCTGCTCATCCTTCAAGATGCCACGTAGATATTATTGGAGGCAGGTCACCGCCGATGACCGTCACCCGCAAGGCTTCTCCAGCACCCCTCCTATATGCCTCATCACACCCCATAGCACTGTCCATGTTGTATCATGGTCGTCCGCTCCCTCATTTCTATGCTTTGCTGGAATTTAACCTCCGTGATGACAGAAACCATGCCTGTCGTATACACAGAGAAAAGGCTGCATGAGTTATCTGTTACTGCATCAAATTACCCCACTTTTGGTCCTTAAAACAACAAACATCTATCAAACATCTATTATCTCACACAGCTTCTGAAATTCAGGAGACCAGGAGCGTGTGAACGGTGTGACTCCTCACCGGGTCTCTCGTGAGATGTTGGCGAGGGCTGTAGTCACCTGAAGGCTTGACTGGGACTGAGGACTTGGTTCCGCTCACATGGCGGTCAGCAGGAGGCCTCGGCTTTGTCACCACTTGCATGTCTTCGTTGGGTTGCTCGAGTATACTTCCATGACATGGCAGCTAGCTTATCCCAGGGAGATCAAAAAAGGGACATGACAGAGATGCAACATCTATTTTAACCCCCATTTTGTATGTAAGGAAACACAGAGAAGTCAGGAAAGGTGTCCAGGGTCACACAGTTAGTTAGTGTCAGAGGCAATATTTGAACCAGGCAACCTGGCTCCAGAGCTCTTGCTTTTAACTATATGCTATACTTCCTCTCTAGGTAAATCAGGACACATTGGTGGTTAAAAGAAACATGCTTTCCTAAACTGGCTCATTTTTGGTTCATTTCTACTGCGTGCCAAGCACTGCGTTAGACACTTCAGGAGACATTTCAGTTGTGTGCACGTTACTCCCAAGAAAAATTTTGTGATTCCAGGACATCCATGGCTTGGAAGAAGTGCAACAAAAGTCCTTTGCCCTTTGTTTCATGATCCAGTTCCGCAGGAAGGGCCCCATTTCTCCGGGGCAGTCAGCTGAGCTGAGCTACCTCAGGCCTCTTGGGCCCGCAAGCCCGGCATCACCACTGTTGACTAAGGTGGTCTGTTCACCCCTCAGCACCTCCACCACGGGAGGATGAGGCCAGGGCCTGGGTGTGCAGAGCGAGGCTGACAGCTGTGGTTTGGGTCCGATGATTTCACTGGAGAACCATTTTACAGCTGCCTTCCCCAGGCGGTAAGAACTCTTGGAGTGAAATCACCAGCGAGGCGCCAGGCACAATGGCACCCTTGTAGAATGTAGCTTGTGATCTCATGGGTCTAGAAACAGTGAGCCACAACCCCCGCCCCAGCCCAGCCCCACCCAGGTGCAGCCCAGTGCAGCGTGCAATGGCCACGAGCTGGTATTCCTCTCCTCCAAACCAAAGCTTGGAATAAATGAGAAGAAGTCAGCAATATCCCTGTACAAATCAGTCATAACCCCTGTACAAGAAATTTTCAACTCTCTCCTCAGGTTAAATATTATAAAGGGAGAATCTGAATGTCTTTCCACTGAATTACTATTCACCTTAATCTGAATATAGGAGCTATTCCTATGCTAGTACAACACTCACACTAAAGAACAATTCTTTATTCTTTTATAAAACATTCTCACCAACTTACAAAGAGAGGACTTAGGATTACACACACACAGTGCAGCAGGGTGACATGAACTACATGAGCAGGAAAGAAGGGAAATCGAGACTGAACGGTAAACGGATCCAGGAGTGAGGCGAACACAGAAAATGGGCACTGCGCAGCCCTTCGCACTCGGTTAGATGGTTATACTTTGCTTCTGAGATTTCTAGCAACCAAAGTGAAGAAGGAACCCCAATCAAATCCAAAACTCAGTATTCAGCACTTTTCTTGCTAGTATATTTTACTTCAATAATTTCTTTTTGCAAATCATAGTGTCCATGAGATTAAAACCGGCCAGTTGCTCAAGAAAAATACAGCTACCAGAAAAAAAAATTTTCCAACATTTATCATAAGGAAAATGTTCAATGAGGTGGTAAATAATATCCTTATAAAAAATCTCTTGGTGCAGGCCAAAAGTATCGCTCTAAAGAGCAGGCGCAGGCTAGCTATAGTTCACGAGCCAAGCCTTCCCTCAGTTTGCTTTTAATAAAGTTTTATTGAATCATAGCTATGGTCACTGTTTACATATTGTCTATGGCTACTTCTATACTACAAAGGCAGAGTTTAATGCCTGCAATAGTCCTTATGAAGGCAATATACCTTGAGAAGACTCCTACAATGAGTCATAGCCTTGTATGATCTCCTCTTGAGTGTGGGTAGAATCTGTGATATTTTTTAATTTAATCTTTATTGCATTTTTCCACTACCATTTAGTGCCCTTATACCCCACTCCCCACAGCAGTCGCCACACTCCTTCCATGTCCATTTTTTCCTTTTTGCTCAATCCCTCCATCCCCTCACCTCCTCCCCACCAGCTGTCATCCTGCTCTCCATCTACGAGTCTGTGATTTGCTTCTGACCGAGAGATTACAGCAAACGTGATGGGCTGCCACTTCCCCGGTTGGATTACATCACAAGGCAAAAGTGATGCGATATCACTCCCTTGATTATGTCACTCTATGTAAGACTCTGTCTTAGCTGACTGGAGGGAGAAAGAGACTCTCCTTCTGGCCTTGAAGAAAACTGCTATTGTGTGAACTGCCTATGGAGAGGGTCACATGGCAAAGAACAGCAGGTGGTCCCAGGAGCTGGGGGCTTCAGTCCTATAACCACAAGGAACTGAATTCTGCCAACCAGCAGGTGAACTTGAGTGTGGCTTCTTCCCAAGTTCAGCCTCCAGATGAGAATGCCGCCCAGCCGCCGGCTACCTTGGAACCCTGTGAGACCCTGAGCAGGAGACCCAGCTCAGTTAGGCCATGCCCAGACCCTGGCCAACTGAATCTGAGATAATTAATGCTTGTTGTTTAAAGCTAAGTGTGTGATAAACTGTTACTCAAAAACAGAAAACTAATACACCATGGAGCTCACACAGCCTGAATTATGTACTATCTGGCCCTTTATAGAAAAATTTTGCTCATCCTTGCACTAAAACACAATTCAGGAAAAAAAAAGTGATTCTACAAGGAGTATGTGGGGTTTTCAACACACATGTGCAGAGAAGTAAGAAGAATGTTTAGAGGCCCTGCTCGGGGCTGGCATTGTCAGGGCCACTGACGTTGGGACAAGGGTGTATATGATGCCGCTGACCAGGGCCCACGGAGGCAGCTGAACCTACTGTAGCAGGTACCCTCTTATCCACAGTTTTGCTTTCCACAGCTACAGTCGGCCATGGTCAACTGTGGCCCAAAAGTGTTCAATGGAAAATTCCAGAAATAAATAATCCGTATGTTTTAAATTGTACGCTATTCTGAGTACCATGATGAAACCTTGAACGATATGGCTCCTTCCCACCCAGGGTGTAAATCACCCCTTTGGCAAGTGTATCCACACTGTATATACTACCTACCTGTTAGCCACTTAGGTAGCTGGCTCAGTTATTAGACCTACTGTCGTGGTATCACAGTGCTTGTGTTCAAGTCACCCTTATTTTACTCAATGGCCCCAAAGTGCAAGAGTAGTGATGCAAAATTTGGATATGCCACAGAGGAGCTGTAAAGTCCTTCCTTTAAGTGAAAAAGGTGAATGCAGTACAATGAGAGAGAGAGAGAGAGACCACATGCACATAACTTTCATTACCGTGTATTGTTATAATTCTCATCATGGGGCTTTTGGCCGAGCTTCCGGAGGTGAGGTATTTTTAAGAAGCTTGATTAACACCGAGAAAGCACTTGAAACAACACCTGGTACATGGTGAGCTCTCAGTGATGCTGGTGATTACTAGTATGACTAACTGGGGAGTGAAAGACACCCTTTATTTGGGGGACAAGTTGTCATCATGGGGCTTTTGGCAGTTTTGGGAAATGAGGTATTTTAGAAAGCTTGAAGCATTAAAGGAAGGTAAAGGAAGGTGAGACTGTTCTTCCAGGAAAGGTGCCATCTTTCTAGGCAGGAACAAGGGAACCTGGCAGCATTTTTAAAATGAGAAGAAGGGTCAAGTCTTAGGGGGTTGGTTCCAGGCTCCAACAGCACATTAAAATCTCCTGGGGATAGATTTCTTAATGCTGAAGGCCAAACCCCATGTCTGATTTATTGAATCAAAATCTCTGGAGCTGGGCCCAAGTGTGAAGATTTTTTAAATTTCCTACATGAGTATAATGTGCAGTAATGTGCAGGCTGAGGAAGACAATTATTTCAAAGTGCTTAGGTCTGGGGCCTGGGCTAAAATCAAGGTCCTTTGCCAAAATCCAAGAACAGCGTGACCATTGGCACGGAGTTGAAAGACACACTAATCACCCATGTATCTCCTTCATCAATAGAACCATGTGCTAAAATGAAGGACTAGAGACACAGATAAAGGTGCCTTGATGCACTAGAATGACTAGAATGCGTGAGAAATTAGAATGCATTAGAAACAGACACCAGCTGGATTTAGATCTTCAAACCCGCGCTCTCTGTCTCCCTCTCCACACCTTCCCCTCCCGCTCCAAACTGAAACTCTATAAGCCAACAGCACATACATGCTCTGGTGCTGCCTGTCGCCTGGTTTATAGCCACCACCTGAACAGGTGGCAAAGCCTGACCAACCCAGCAAGGACGTAGCCAACCAATACGATGCACTCTGGGTTCCCTGCATGGCCTCCCAATCCTCGAGCAGAAGAATCAGGTGGAGAAAGCAAGGCTTAACCGGTCTGCACATGAAGAATGAGCTCTGAGTGCAAGAACATAGTCTGGTTCCCAGCCCACCTCACCCTGGAGCTTTCTTTTCCACTCCGTTTCATCCAGGTCCAGTGTTGCCCGTCAGAAGACACTTTCCACCTTGCAGTGAAAATATCAGAACCCCAGGGCTCCATGACCCATGACAGGTTCTCTCCCGGTTTGAATCAGCCCTGCTTATCTCAACTCCCACTGACTAAATGCTTCTGCCTTTGAGGGGCTTTTTCAGGTCTCTTTCAGAAGCCACTTTAAGTATTTCAAGTACAGAGCAAATTAAAGCAGGGAGCTGGTTATAAAGGTGTTGGAAGGGTTGGAAGAGCAAAGGGGAGTGGAGAACTGTCACTTCGGGATCAGGAAGCGGCTGCTAACCCTGGACTGGCATCATAGTCCCTCCAGCACTGCTGAAATTGCCAGCAATGCCAGTGGAGTGACAACTGTCTGTGGTCAGTGACCTCAGTGGCCCACGGCTGCTGGCAGACATGTTGTCAGAGCAAAGTGCTTCTCTCCCTTCCTTACGTTCTAGCAGCCAAGGCAAGCCACAAGATCAGCCCAAATTCAAGGATGGGCAGATAGGCTTCCTCTCGTGATGGAAGGAGCTGCAAAGTCATTGCCATGACTCTCATGTTTGTGTGCCCCCCCAGCCCAAAATTCTTATGTTGAACTCTCACCCCAAGGTGATGGTTATGAGGGGATGGGACCTTTGGGAGGTGCTTAGGTCATGGGAGTGGAGGCCTCGTGAGTGGGTCTGAGGCTGTTATAGAAGAAACTCCACAGAGCTTCCTGGACCCCTGCACCTGTGAACCAAGAAGAGTGACCTCACCAACACCGAATAGACCCGCACCATGATCTTGGACTTCTTGGCCTCCAGAACTGTAGGAAATAAAGCTTGTTGTTTATTAGCCACTCAGTTTATGGTATTGTCGTTATAGCAGCCCAAACAGATTAAGATGGTTATTTTGTAAAGGACACAGGCACAGAGCAGCCATTAACAGAAGCAACGGATCAGTCCTGGCCAACTCGGGCCCCTTCCAGCACCTCCCTGAGGGCCTTGCACCCAGTGGGAGCCCAGTTCTCCAAGGTGATGGGCTCATATAGGCAGAGACCTTCGAGGATGTTGCTCCCTGCCCTCTAACACCAGGCACATAGCAGGGGTTGGATGTTTGCGCATGTTCATCAATGGAATCAAACAGCTATGGGAAGGGAAGCGTGCTCTCTCCTCACATGCACAATTCTATGAAAACACAACCTGCCACATTCCACTCCTGGACTAAGTCTCCACCAGTATCACGTGCGGAAGGATGGTTCACAGACACTTTTGTGGGGCAATGATTTGAAAAATTCCTCAAATTTATTATCACCGTGGATTCCGGAATCTGAAAGACTCTCCTTGCCCGCCAAGAGGAGAAAGTCTCTCCCCACCGTGCCCCCCCTTTTGTTGCTGAAGTGGTAATGTTTGGGAGAGCAGAGCAGACGGAACACTTCACCTTTCTTTCCATGACATAGAGCGTCTAAGAATGTGCGGTTGCTCCAGCCGGTGGGGACGGCACGTGAGCTGAGCGTGGACTGGACCGTCAGCCCCCAGCACATGCTCTGTGGTTATGGCACCGACTTGCTGGTGAGGCAGCAGGGGGAGGCTCCCCACTCCCTGTGCACAAAGAGAAGAGGCTCCACAGCTAAGAATGTGGGTTAGCTAAGATGCTCGAGATGTACAAATGCCTTGTCACCAGCTCTCAACACACACACATGCACACGTGCACACAACCTAAAATCAGCAAGTCTGCAGTGCCCCCCGACCTCTGGGTGTCATTCCCTCTTTCTGGATTCTAGCCCACATTCCTTCAGTCAGGTGACACTGCTGATCCGGGAAGACGGACCCAGCTCGAAGAACCTGCTGGACTCTGTGTTGGATGCTGAGTTCCTGCACCGTGATACTAGTTTTGGTCCCGACTATCCATCCATGCCCAGCTCTGGTTCCCTCCCTGAGACGGATGCTTCTCCTAGTTTCCCCTCTGGACCCGGGTCTCAGTCTCTGACAGTCCAACCAGAACCTCATCTGTAGGGTCAAGTTACATGCTCAGCACCAGCCATGCCATCCTCAACTCGGACTCCCCCAGTGTCTACCATCTGGAAGAAAGAGAGACCTATAAAAAAAAAAAAAAAAAAAAGAAAAAGAACACATACGTTTATCTGAAGCAGGAAAAAAAAAAGCAATGTGAATCCATATGCTCTGCAACTCCTTGTTTAGACATTTTTTGAAGCCATGTGGTAACTTATGAAAAAGCAACTAAGCCCGTCTTTTTTCCCTATAGTCAAACATTCAGGACCCACCAGTGTCACCGTCTTCAGTGGCATTTGCACTATAAAAAATAGACCCATGATCCAAAGGGACAACACGATCCCCAGAAACACTTGGATTCACCAAGGACAACAGGATCTACCAGGGACACCAAGGTCCCTCATGAATACTGGACTGGGGACCTTCATGGACACTTGTATCCACAAGGGACACTGGAATCCACCATGGAACACCATGGTCCTCCAGGGACACTTGAAACCACCAGAGACAGTGAGATCCTCCAGGGACATTTGGTTCCTCCAAGGACACTGGGATCCTCCAGGAACACTGGGGTCTTCAAGCGCCACTAGGTTTCAAAGTCCACCACAGACATCAGGATCCACAAGGGACATTTGGATCTTCAGGGACATAGTGAGCCACCAGGGACACTGGGTTCCTCCAAGGAAAATTAGATTCACCAGAGATACTGGGCTCCTCCAAAAACATCTGGATTCACTTGAATCATCATCATCATCATCATCATCACCATCACCATCATCAAAAACCTGAGTGCTTTGGGGACACTAAAGTCCCCTCTGAGTCTCTGGGGGTTGGGGAAAGGAACAGTCTGAGCAGGGGCCTCAGAAAGTATCCAGCCATGTAATATGAAAAATAGAGTCATTTGCTGAAGAAGATACAAGATACAAGAAACACTGCATACAAGACAATGACGCCTCAGTCCCCTTCAAAGTAGGCACCCAGGGACCTCACACAGTTCTCCTAGCATCTCTCCCCCTATTCAAAACACTCTTGAAAACCCTTTGTTGGAATTGCCATCTGCTGCCTCATCATATTTTCCTGAATCTCATCAACAGTCTGAAATCTTTTCCATTTCAAAGCTGATTTTAGTTTTGGGAAAAGCCAGAAGTTGCTGGGTGCCAACTCTGGGCTTTAGGGGGACTAAGTCACCTGGGTGACTTGAAGTTTTGCCAAAAAACTCTCCATGAGACATAGTGCATGAATAAGTGTGTTCTTGTGATGAAGCTGCCAATCACCAGTTGCCCATAGCTGTGGATGTTTTGGTCATATTGCATCTCTCAACTGAGAAAGAACATTGAGGTAGTACTCCTTATTAACTGTTTGGTCTAAAGGAGTGTACTTGTGATGGACAACACCTTCCCAATCAAAAAACACAGTTAACATGGTCTTGATCTTGCTGTGACTTTGCCAAGCCTTCTTCTGGTGTGAAGAACCAGGTGACTTCCATTGGGACAACTAGGCCTTCATTTTTAGTCATAGACATAGACCCCACGATTCATCTCCAGTTATGACCTTCTTGAGGAAATCTGGTTCATTGGTGGCAGTTTGGATCAAGTCACTAGCAACTGCAGCACAATGTTCCTTCTGCTCTGGTAGCAGAAGCTACAGAAAAAAAATTTCCACAACACAAATCATGGCAAGATCTTGCATCAAAATCTCAAACACAGTAGTTTTGGAATCCCCAGATCAGCTTCTAGATCTCACACTGTCAGGCACCAATCTTTGTTGATTGCAGCCTGTACACGTTCAACATTCTCAGGTGTTCTGCTTGTTTCAGGCCTTCCAAAACATGGATCACTTTCAACAGATTTTCGACCATCTTTGAAGTGTTTTTGCCACACTTTTATTTGAGCTGCACTCATTGCATCATCCCTGAAAACCTTCTGAATCATCCAAATAGTTTCTGCAGAGAAATGTTCAAGCTTAGAACAAAATCTGATGCAGATTCATTGCTCTACTCGGTCATTTTGAGTGTGACAGCCACACTCAAATACACATGCTCACTCAGTACTGTCTACCACCCACACTGACTAGTAGAGTGAAGTCATCACTATTCACACATGCACATTGTAGTCCACTGTCCTTGGCTGCCAGGTTACATTGATCTTGCACAAACCATTCTCATATTAACAATGGCTAGACGTTTTCTAGCCTCTCTCTCTCTCTTTCTCTCTCTTATATATATCAATGGATATATATATATATATATATATATATATATATATATATATATTGTTTCTGATTCTTTGGAGAACCCTGACAGTACTCCAACATGAGGGTGTGAGGAGGGAGGCAGGAGGGTGCTGAACATGTTACTTACTGCCTGAGATGCTCAGGATAAAGGCAGGATCCCAGTAGATGAGGGTATAATGGGGAGGAGAGAGGGAAACTAAGGAGAGGGGCTTCAGACACCCAGGAAAGGGAGAATCAGCACTGCCAAAAAGCCATCTGAGAAGAAGCAATGTTCGCAGCTTCCTATGGGCTGTGAATGTGTCCCCAAGCATTCAGGATCCCTGCGCTCTGGTGCTAGTAAGGCCTTTACAGTCAGGGTTGGGTGTGTGATTTCAGGGCTGCTGCTTAACCGAAGAAAAGAGAAGTCATGGTGGAGTTTGTCACTGTCACACCAAAGCGGGGGATGAGTTTGAGCACAGGGGTCTCCCTGCCACTACCCATGTCCCAATTCTAAGTCAGTCCAGTCCCCCTGCTTGCTAGCTCTCAATCAGATATAACAAACAGCCCCTTGCAAATGGGTCTGTCACCTTCCTACCCTGCTGACTGGGACACAGCAGGGCCTGGGGAGAACTTTTAGTCCAGGAGACAAATGATTGAGATGTATGCAAACTCATCCCTGGAGCCCATTCCCTGCAGAAAGTGAGAACACTTTGAAAGGACAAGGTCAAGAAGGAGAATAGAAAGGAAAGGGATGGGTGGGGCAGGGTGGACAGCTGGACGGAACCCAACCTGGAGGTCAGCACTTCTCAGTGGGGCACCAAAAAAGAGACCTGCACCTCTAGATACACCCCCACAAATTCTGTCCATGCTTGGTGGCAGCTAATTTGGATCCATCTCCCTTTACAATTTTTTGCAGTCCATAAACACTTAGTGAAAAAGAGAGTACAGTGAAGTCCAGACTCTGGAAGAAACTTCATCGGAATAGAGACAAGGGCTCCCCTTACACTATATTAATTCTTGCATTTTTAAAAATTGGGCAACTATATATTTGACAAAACATAATAAGAGGAAAAAATGTATTTTGTCAAGTACATAGTTGCAAATTGCAGTGGTCACAACTGCACTCCTGATTACGTCCCCGTGAGAAAGCAGTGCGTAGGTCTGTCAGAGGACATGCAAAAGAATGTTCAGAGCAGCAGCATGCCTTGTTACACCTCTCCAAAGCAGAAACGACCCAGTGGTGGGTCAGGGGCACAATGGATAAATTCACTGGGGCGTATTCAGACCATACACCGCAATACAGCTATGAAAAAGAACTACTAGGACACAGGGGACATGGATCGCTCCCACACACATGACGTTGAGCAAAAGAAGCCAGACAGAATAACACATGCCCACAATTTCATTTATAGGAAGCTCAAAAATGGGCAAAATTAATCTCTGATGATAAAAGTGTAAATAGCAGTCACCTTTGGGGAGTGACCAACAAAGGCAGGAGAGAGACTTCTGGGTGCTTCACGATGCTCTGTTTCTTGACTGGACTGCTGGTAACATGAAAACGTCTATCTGTAAAATGTATCAAGCTGTGCATTTAAGTCTGTGAACTTGATGTATATTGTATTTTAATAAGAAATATACGCAATATGCCCATCTATTCATCTATATCTACTCTTGAGACAGAGCTACATTAAAGGGAATTTATTATAGGAATTGGCTCATGAGTTGATAAAGAGTGGGAAGTCCCACAATGATAGATTAGATAGATAGATAGATAGATAGATAGATAGATAGATAGATATTATATATATAATATAGATATGCACGTGGATCTCTCTCTCTCTCCCCCTATATATATGTATATATATGTATATAGGGAGAGAGAGAGAGAGGGATATCCAGGCACTAGGGATTTAACAATTTAAAAAATGTACAATCCACACCCTTATGGGACTGATTAGCAAGTGGAGGGAAAGACATTAAGCAAATAATCACCTGAAAGAATAAATAATAACAAACACAGGTAAGCAATATAAAAGGAAAGTGGGGGAGATTGTGACACAAGGTCTGACTCAACCCTAGCATCAGAGAAGACTTCTCTGAGGAAGTGACACTTCAGCCACCATCAGCACAGTGCACAGACAATAGCCAGGGAGCCTTCAAGCAGAGGGAGAGGGAGAGCAAAGCTTCTGAGCAAGGTGGGGTTGGCCCTCGAGACCTGCTGGCAGGCAGGGAGAGGACAGCAGGTGAGGAGCATGGGTACACACGGGACTGGACAGGTGGCACAGTGGGCAAGGTTGCATGGCCCGAGTGAAGGAGTGTGGGTTTTATTCTGGGAGCAGAGAGGAGCCACTGGATGTTCCACAGAGAACATCATCAACGAACTTGTGGGTAACAACGATTGCTACAAGGCAAAAAAATCCATGGGGAGATGAGCTAAGAAGCAAATGTGATAGCCCAGGCAGGGACCGCAGGGCTGGTGATGGAGAATGGTTGACAGATTTTAGTTATTGGAATAATTTAGCAGCAGCCATGATGGAAAAAAAAAAAGAAAGAAAGAAAGAAACACTACATTAAGAGTAAGTAGCCTTGGCTGCTGTGGCTCAGTTGGTTGGAGCATCATCCCATAACTGAAAGGTTGTGGGTTCAATTCCTAGTCTAGGTGCGGTCACACACAATCCCTGATTCAGGTGCATATGGTAGACAACCAATCGATGCTTCTCTCACATCGATGTTTCTCTCTCTTCCTTCCTCGCTCTCTAAAAGCAATGAAAAACAAAATATCCTCCAAATGAGGATTAAAAACAATAACAACAAATAAAACCTTCAATGGCTGATAACAGTACACATTTATCTGTATGTTTTTATACCCCTTGCTTCATCAATAATTCCAAAATTAACCCATAAGACCTCTTTAAATCCAGATTCTAAATATTTTTCTGAATCACATTAGGGCACGGGTAGTCACATCAAGCATAATTAATACAGAGAGTGATGTGCTATTTGTCCTAATGGTTAACATTGATTGGGCTTTTGCCATTTGTCAAACATCCTTCTTAGCATTTATTCGGACTGACTTATTTGATCCTCGTGATAATTCCATTAGGTAGGCTCTCTTATTTTCCCCATGTACAGTTGAGGACATCGAGGCAGAGAGAAAGTGACCCATGTTCCTTAGCTATGTTCCTTAGGCAGGTAACATGGTGCTTGACCTGCATTTTTACAAACATGCTGTAATTTCCATGATCAAGTCTTTGATCTTGATCTTTTTGGAACCTTTGACTAAAAGTAATTTCCAGGCATATCAAAGAACACAGGAGTTTGTATTTCCGATTTGGTTAAATTAATAGTTCTGTTTTTTCCTTAATTGAAGTACACATTCCTGGAAGTTAAAAGTCAGCTGGAAGCTTTTGGCAGCTACCCATTGGGTGCTTGATGTTCTTCATGCCACATGAATCAGTCAGACCAAGTGCTGTTGGCTTTGAAGAAATCTGTGCTGCATCCCAGGATATTTGACAATGTCAACTGCATTCGCAGCATTTCCCGAGACTTGATGGACAACCCAAGAATTCAGCAAGTTCTTTTTTTTTTTTTTTTTGTGAGAATTTTTTAAAGTATTTTTTATTGATTATGCTATTACAGTTTTCCCAATTTTTGCCCCTTTAGACCCCTTCGTCCTGCCCCCCAACCCTCCAGCATCCCACCCCCCTTAGTTCATGTCCATGGGTTGTACGTATAAGTTCTTTG
>CM052539.1:11119122-11143414 GCA_028533065.1 Trachops cirrhosus
TCCGACTTCCATACACTTCAATTTTCTGTCAGTTCTGGTTGTTATTTTGTTTCTGTATCATTGTTGTCCCTATCTTGGTTGTTCGAGGAGGCACAGTGCGTCTACCTATGCCTCCATCTTGGCCGGAAGTCTCCGAATTCAGCAAGTTCTTGTTTCAATGCTTAATCCTTGTACAACTTTTTGAGGAAGCATCATGAAGGCAGCAATATTAAGTAGTAGTCATCCTTGTAAGGTGCCACCAAATCGAATAATGCAATGGAAGTGTCAATCAGATGAATGGAGGGAGGTTGTGCATGTGCTTCAAATGACAGCTCTGCCACAGCTGACTGCAGTACTGGGTGGCTGACAGGGTTTTTTCTTTTTTTGACATCTATTGGAAGAAGCATCCCCTTTTTATAAGAACGTAAAACATATGAAATAACAAATTTCAGATGGAGGGAAATAGGATATTTTGGGACTAAAATCTCCCTTTTCTTTCTTTTTTTTGTTGTTTTTTGTTTTGTTGTTTTAAGTATATTTTATCAATTATGCTATTACAGTTTTCCCATTTTTTTCTCCCCTTTATTCCCCTCCACTCTGCACCCCTCCTCCCTCCAGCATCCCCCCAGCTTAGTTCATGTCTATGGGTTATACCTATAAGTTCTTTGGCTTCTCCATTTCCTATACTGTTCTTAACCTCCCCCTGTATATTTTGTGCCTACCAATTATGCTTCTTATTCCCTGTACCTTTGTCCCCCGTTCTCCCTTCTCCCCCTCCCCACTGATAACCATCCATGTGATCTCCATTTCTGTGATTCTGTTCCTGCTCCAGTTGTTTTCTTAATTTTTGTTGTTATTGTTGTTGTTACTTTTGGGGGGAGGGGTTCCATTGTTGATAGCTGTGAGTTTGTTGTCATCTTACTATTCATAGTTTTGATCATCTTTTTTTTCTTAGATAAGTCCCTTTAACATTTCATATTGTAAGGGCTTGGTGATGATGAACTCCTTTAACTTTGCCTTATTTTGGAAGCACTTTATCTGCCCCTCCATTTTAAATGATAGCTTCTCTGGATAGAGCAATCTTGGATGTAGGTCCTTTCCTTTCATGACTTGGAATACTTTCCAGCCCCTTCTTGCCTGCAAGGTTTTTCTTAAGAAATCAGCTGATAGTCTTATGGGAACTCCATTGTAGGTAACTGTCTCCTTTTTTCTTGATGCTTTTAAGATTCTCTCCTTATCTTTAATCTTGGGTAATATAATTATGATGTGCCTTGATGTGTGCTTCCTTTGGTCCAACTTCTTTGGGACTCTCTGAGCTTCCTGGACTTCCTGGAAGTCTATTTCCTTTGCCAGATTTGGGAAGTTCTCCTTCATTATTTTTTTTTAATAAGCTTTCTATTTCTTGCTCTCCCTCTTTTCCTTCTGGCACCCCTATGATTTGGATGTTAAAACATTTAAAGTTGCCCTGGAGGTTCCTGAGCCTTTCCTTATTTTTTTGAATTCTTGTTTCTTCATTCTGTCCCAAGTGAATGTTTATTTCTTCCTTCTGCTCCAAATCATTGATCTGAGTCTCGGTTTCCTTCCCTTCACTGTTGGTTCCCTGTATATTTTTCTTTATTTCACTTGCATAGCTTTCACTTTTTTCTCTATTTTCACTTTTTTCTCTTTTCTCTATACTGCAATCAGGATGCTCACAGAAATCAACCATTTCTGTGGGCATCCTGACTATGAGTGTTTTGAACTGTGCATCTGATAGGTTGGCTATCTCTTTATTGCTTAGTTATATTTTTGGAGTTTTGATCTGTTCTTTCATTTGGGCCATATTTCTTTATCTCAGCACAGCTGTTATATTGCAAGGAGTGGATCCTTAGGTATTCACCAGGGTGGGGCAATCCATGTCACTGCACTGTGGCACAGTATATGGCGGAGAGGTCAGAGAGGGAACAATGCCACTTGCTCGGCTCTCAGCCAGCTTTCACTCACTTCCCTGCTACCCACAAGCAAACTGAGCCCTTCTGATACTGATTCCCAGGTGGGTGGGCTTGGGTACATTTGAGGAGCCTGTGATGGAGGTGTAGGTGGATACACTTTGCCTTCTTGCACAACCAAAAGAAGGACAACAAATTTAAAAACAGAAATCAACCAGAACTGCCAGAAAATTGAACTGTATGGAAGTCTGACAACCAAGGAGTTTAAGAAAAAACACTCATCCAGACTGGTAGGAGGGATGGAGAAGGGTAGCCAGGGCAGAGAGGACACACGGCAAGGCAGCAGCTGGCAGTCCCACATTTGCAGATGGATAAACCGGGAGGAACAACTGAGGAGCGAGACAGACCATGCAACCCAGGGTTCCAGTGCAGGAAAATAAAGCTTCAAAACCTCTGGTTGTAAAAATCTTTGAGGGTTGTAGTGGCAGGAGAAATTCCCAGCCTCATAGGAGAGTTCATTGGAGAGACCCACAGTCCTAAAATCTCTTTTCTTTAGGCAAGAAGCCCATCTCCACCATGGTACCAGGAAGCATTGTCTCATATTTTATTACAATTACTCATTAGCCTTGTGAGTATAAGCAGACTACTCTGAGTTTAATTTCTCCTCCAGAAAAAATGAGGATGATAGTACCTACCTCCAAAGTTCTTTGGAGTATGAAAAGAGAGAGTATATAGAAATAACTTAACATACAGCCTTGCACCCAGTGATTTGTCAATGAATGTTAAGCTGCTATTATTATTACATTAGGATAATATAGGAGAACAATCATAAGACCAGCTCAATAAATGAATAAAAGACACTCATAAAGCCAACATCCATTTTCAATTCTTAGCAAACTAGGCCTGGAATCAAACTATTTTAATTTGATAAGTATATATTCCAAGGTCTGTCCAGAAAAAGTCCAACCATTGTTAATACGACAAGAATGGTTTGTATGACATGATGTAACCTGGTAGCCAAGGAGAGTGTACTAGAATGCTCATGCGTGAACAGTGATGACTTCACTGTACTAGTCAGTGGGGGCAGTAGTTTCTGTTGCATGATCATGTGTACTGTGTGCCCATTGCATTCAAAATGACTGAACAAGTGGAGCAATGAATCTGCATCAAATTTTGTATTAAGCTTGAACATTTCTCCATGGAAATTATTCAGATGATTCACAAGCCTGCAGCCATGGGCAACTGGTGATTGGCAGCTTCATCACAAGAATGCACCCACTCATGCATCATGTCTTGTGCAGAGATTTTAGCAAAACATCAAATTACCTAGGTGACTCAGCCCTGCTACAGCCCAGATTTGGCACCTTGTACCTTTTGGCTTTTCTCAAAACTAAAAACACCTTTAGAAAGGAAGAGATTTCAGACTGGTGATGAGATTCAGGAAAATATGATGGGGCACTTATGGCAATTGGGAGAACTGTATGAGGTCCCAAGGTGCCTACTTTGAAGGGAACTGAGGTGTCATTGTCCTATGTACAATGTTTCTTGTATCTCATATCTTCTTCCATAAATGTCTCTATTTGTCCTATTATATGGCTGGATACCTTCTGGACAGACCTTATATATGTTTTAAGCTACAGAAAACATATTCAATAATAGAATATTAAAAGTTTCCACCTAAGAGCAAGAATGAGACAAGAGTGTCTACTATTAGCATTTCAGTTAACATTGTATTGGAAGTCATAGCCAGTATAATAAGGAAATAAAATAACAAATGAAAGATATAAGGATTGAGAAGGAAGAAAAATATTGTCCTTATTGATAGATAACATACTGGTATACATAGAAAAGTCAAAAAGACTCTCCAGACAAACAAATAAAAAAGGAACCTGGAAAGGGTTAGCAGATATAACATCAATATATTATAAAATTAATATTTTGATACACTATCAGTAAGCAATTACAAGTGAAAATTTTAAAGGAACCTATACAATATCAAAAAATCAACTACTTAAAATCAAAGTATGCATAAGACTTTTACACTAAAATCTAAAAAGCATTGAGAGATATTGTAAAAGACTTACATAAATAGAAGCATCTGCTATATTTTGATAGAGAAGAGAGCCTGATCATTTAAAGGTGTCAAATGTTCCCAAATAGATTTGTAGATTCAATGACATTTGCAGTAGGGGTGTGTGTGTGTGTGTGTGTGTGAGTGTGTGAGAGAGAGAGAGAGAATTGATCTGCTTTTCTAATATTTATATGGAAATGAGTAGGACCAAGAATAGCCAAGATAATCTTGAAGAATAAGAAGAGAGTGGAGGATTTACTCTACCAGATGTCAAGACTTAAAACTACAGTAATCAATATAGTATGGTATTGGTGATAAGAGAGACCTGAAGAACTGAACAGACATTGCAGAACAAAGATGAAAATGTATGGAGTAAGGAAAGGATGGTCTTTTCAGTACATGGGGCTTGGTCAATTGGATATGCATATGGAAAAAAATAAAGCATCTTGACTCTACCTCACACTACACACAAAAATCAATTCCAGGTGTATTGTAGATCCAAATATGGAAGGTAAAACAATAAAGCTTTTAGAAGATACCATAGGAGAATATTCTTATGATCATAAACAGGGCCATAAGGGAAAAAAATGACTAACTGTACCCTGACAATATCAAGAACGTCTGTTTTTCAAGCACCAGTCATGCAATGAAGCTACAATTCCGCTGGGAGAAGATATTTGTGATACATATATCCAGTGAAGAACTCAAATCCAGAATACATAAAAAAGGAGAAAATGTCTACAAATACCTAAGAAAAAATATAAACATTCCAATAGAAAAATACAAAAGTGACTTGGATAAGCACTGCATTAAACAGAAGGGTCAAATGGCCAGTAAACATTCGAAAAGCTGATCATCTTCGAGGGAAATGTAATGCCACAGTGGGACACCCAGCACTGAGATCTTGGTTTCTAAATACTATTCTCTAATGAAAGGAATCGGGGCTTCAGAGAAATGGGTGACTCTAATATTGGGGCAGAGAAAATACAATATGATCTGGGAATATCCTGTAGTGCCAGAAAGTAAGAAAATGCTTTAAAGAAATGGAAGTCATATTGAAAGGACGTGGGAGGCACCCTGAAAAAAGTTCCCAATGGTCAAAGCTAGAGAAATTTGAGCAAACAAATAAATAGCGTAGTATTAGATAATAACTCAAAGTATAAAATTAATATACATGAGTCTGTACTGATATGAGGGAAGGAAGGATAAAAGGAGAGAGGAAGGGATGGAGGGAGGGAGGGGGTAGGGAGAAAAGAAAGAAGGAAAAAAGGAAGGAAGGAAAGAAAGAGGGGAGGAAGGGAGAGACAAATCTTTCTTGCAGAATTCCAAATAATATATGTAAATACATACTCCACCTCCCAGAAGGCTGAAACTTAATTCTCCTTCCCCTCTCCTCCCCTTGAGGGTGGGCTAGACTTAGTGATTCATTTCCAAACTGTAGAGTAGAAAAAGGAGAAAGGGACTTTGCAATGGAGAAATCTGGCAAACACAACCTTAACCAAGTGATGAAGGTTAACATCATCAGTGATGTCATGTGACTGGTATGTAGGCCTTAATTATGGTGTAATGAGAAGAGCACTTCACCTCTGCGGTATTCTTTCCAAAAACCTTTAACCCCATTCCAGTCATGACATCAGACAGACCCAGATTGGGGGACATGTTGCAGGATGCCTTGCCAGTATTTCTCAAGACCATCAAGGTCATGAAAACAAGGAGAGACTGCGAAACTGTCACAGGCCAGAAGAGGTGGGGAGACACGATAACTAAACACAATGTGGTTCCCTGGAATGGCTCCTGGAACGTAAAGAGGACAATAATGAAAAGCCTGATGAAATCCAAGTAAAGTCTGGAGTTTACTTAACAGAACTGCCCCACTGTCTGTTTCTCAGCTTTGACAAATGTACTTTGGGAATGTAAGATGTTAACAATGGAAAAAACTGTGTAAGGCCTATATAGGAACTCCCAAAACCATCTCTGCGACTTTCCTATAAATCTAGAGTCATTCCACAGTGAAAGGTTCATTAAAAACAAACAAACAAAAAACAGTCAGATACCACTTCACCCCCACAAGAAGAGCTAAAACTAAAAACCACAACATAAACAGTACCAAATATTGGCAAGGGTGATGAAGCCACTAGAATTTTCGTATGGGAGGAAGCATAAAGCTATGACACAGCCACTTTGGAAAACACTTTGACATTATCTACAAAACTTGAAAACATATACAGCTTAGGACCCAGCAACTTTCCTCCCAGCTAGATACCAGAGGGGACACATGCATATGTTGATCACCAGACTTGTATCAAAGTGTTTACAGCAGCACGATTTGCAACAGTCAGACACTGTAAACAACATATATACCCTCCAATGGTAGAATGGGGTATTTGCCCCTTCCAAAGCACCATGTGAACTCAGACGAGGGATGGCTAGCTGTCCATGTGTCTTATTTTGGTAGAGGTCACTCACATGTCTTTCTGGCTGCCATTTTTAAGTGTTTACTGTGTACCACCACATAGCTCATTGAATAGTGACCAAATCATTTCTACACTAAACAACATGAATGGATTTTACAAACATAATGCCTAATGAAAAAAATCATGCCAAAAACAGAAACATTCTGCTGGATTGATATAATAGGCAAAAGTAATCAATGCTTATAGAAGTCAGGGTAATGGTCACCTTTGAGGTGTAATGATTGGGGTAAGGCTCAAGGAAAGATTTTGGGGTGCTAGCAAAATTTTATATCCTGTTCTAGTTGCTGGTTACCCTGGGTGTTCACTTGGTAGAAATACATCCCCCTAGACTCTCAGCTCCGTGCACTTTTCCCTAAGTACGGTACACTTCAATAAAAACTTTTCTTAAAGCTAAAAAAATGATACATAATACTTCAAACCTGTTTAATTTTAACTTAAAGCATATAAATGCACATTCATTCACCACTCTTTTGATGTGGAGCCAAGGCTTTCCTTTGAGAACGGGTCTGCTAACTGGAGCTTCTTGTCATCTTTCTTACATAAACCACACCCATAATGCATCATCTACAATTTCCAGCGTCAGTTTCTTTGAAGTAGAGAGAGACCTTAAAGACCCTTGTAAAGCAATCTGAGTGCAGAATCTTGCTAGAATTTTATGATTTTTCCCAATCTTTTCATTGTCTTGACCACACCCAGTTTTATAGCAATTTTTTTTCAGTAATTCTCTTAAGTCTTTTCAAAGCTTTTAACTCAGCATTCTTAGACACATTTTTCTCTTTTTCACACACTCATTTTAATTTTTGGTTGATATTTCATTAAGTAACTAACAACTAAGGCTGGTATAAATAGATTTGGAAGCAAACACAAATGATCCTTGATAGACATACAATTCTACTTACTGCTGGGAGCAGACAGATGTGGGCGTCCTGGAGAGTAGCCCAGATGTGCAGGCAGTTCCCATGATGTGGGCATGCATTCATCGATGCGTTTTTTGCAGAGGAAATGAAGAGCTTAAGTTCATCCTTTGTGTTTGTCCAGTGCAGAGGCCACTCCTATCATTAAGTGCGCTCCTAAATTCCCAGCTCCAACCACTGCCATTTTTGGATCATCTTCTACCTGGGCCGCTGTGGGGGCCCCTTCATCATTTTCCGCACAGGTACATTTTCTTCCCCTAAATTACAAAGCGTGCACCTGTTTCCTGCTCAGAACCCTTTAGATGTAGCGTGTCTGGTACATAGAACATAGTGGCTGCTCAGTAAATGTGTTGAATGAACAAATGACTAAACAAATGGGTACATGAGCTTTCAGCTCCTCCAGGACAGAGTTCCAGCACTTTGGGCTATCCTACAGGGCCCTTCCTGTTCAGATCCTTCTCACCTTCCCAGACACCCGATTGCACCTCTCCTCCATGCACCCTGCACTGCAGCCCTACCAGGCTTCTCATGGTCACCAGCCACATACCATCACACATGCTGGTCCTCTGTATGAAGTGCTCTGTTTCATTGCCTTACATGGAGGTATCTATGTAAGACCCAACCATTCTCTCCTTCTTGAAGCTAAGCTGTCCCTTACACACGCTGGTGGAGTTCATCAGATCTCCTGCTTTATAAATCCTATTATCATTTCTGGTCATATATCTGTCTTTCCCATAGACAGTACAACCAAGAGACTTGAGGGCTGAGAGTCAGCTCCATTATTTGGCTTCACTTATTAGTCTCAATGTCTAGCTCAAACTTGGCATAGAGTTGGTGCTCAACACAGGCATGAAGGCAGGAGTCAGCCGGCCTGACTTCAAATCCTGACTCTGCCACTTGATAGCTGTGGAGCCTTGGGCAGATTCTTTCTCTGACACTCAGTTTCCTGTCAAATAAGAGCAATGATACTTACCTCTCAATGTTTCTGTGACAAATGAATGAGATCTATGTAAAAGCACTCAATAAACAGAATCTAAAAACACACGGTAGTGCCAAATGCAAAGCTCTAGACAGCTGGACACCTGTGTCCACCCAGATCAAATGAAAGTCTGGATGTGATAAGCACCCTGGTATCTGCATGGGGTAGACATTCAATAAATATTTGTTGAACGAGTGAATGATGCTCTATCATCCTTCATCCCCTTCCTTTGTCCTGTTCTCCTCTTTGCCCCTACCACCATTCTCCACATCCAGGCCCCAGCTCTGTGGGTTATTTGAAATTAAAATCCTAAAGTTATTTTTCATAAGCAAGAACAATCACTCTTGGGTCTGTTGGCACAGCATCCTGACAGGGGACTGGCAATAGCCAGTTCACAGTGAGCCCTGCCAGGGGGCTGTGCACATGTTTCTAAGAATAACTCAGTGTCCAAGAATTCCGCCTGTTCTATCGCAAGCTGGGGCCGGCGGGCAGCTGGTTTGCATTAGCGTTGAGAGCGATGGTATTCTACTTTACTACAGCAAGGCCTACACACCTCCTTCCCTTCCTCTGCTCCCACTCTGGGCTGTCATTGAGCAAGCGTCTTCATTTAACCGTCTTGAAAGCACCAGGAAGGAGTCTGGTTAGAGGTAAACTGCAGAGTGGATGAAGTCTACCTTCTGGGTCCTTTCATTTCACATCTGGGACATACATCACACTTCCATTTGGGGTATCATTCTGAGTCCCCTGAGGCTCTCAGTACTGCAAGGCCACAGGAACATCTCATCCAAATTTGCCTTCACAAGAGCAGCCAATGCCTGGGTTCATTCCTGACCTTTTCACCTTTGTTCGTTCATTCATTCATTTATTCATTCACTCATTGCTACACAGAATTATTGCTCACTGAAGCTAAAAGGAACCCAGGAGATCACTTAGGGAGGTAGCTTGGTCTGTAGTAGTTCTTAGTGTCAAGGGAACAGTACATTCTCCTAAGGACATTTGAAATTGTCTGAGAGCACTTATTTTAGGGTGTCGCAAAAAAAAAGGTCACTATTAACATTTAGTGTGCAAGAACTAAGGATACAAAATATCATGCAATGCATGGAACATTCCTACATGATGAAGAATCACCCAACCAAAAATGTCCATATTGTCCTTCCTGAGAAACACTACTGCAATGAGTACACCTCCTTTCCACCCTACTGCATAGAATATCCATTATGAGTACAGCCCTCCTCATTCCTGAGGGATATGTCGTCAAACATTCGAAACAGATGTGTTTCATGTTGGAGGGAAAAAAAGACCATGGGCCACGGATTCAAAAGGACCAGGACAAATGTTCTGTTTCTGCCCCTGCAGCTGCAGAAACTTGAGCAGAGCTAGGGATTCTCAGACCCTGGCCCCTCACCTGTGAACTGGCGCTCACAATGTCTGTGTTACGGTTATGAGCATGGCTGCCGTTCTGCACGATTTCTGGACTGGAGTAACATGGCCCGGCGGTAAGAATTAAACAAGGGATCACTGGATGCACAGCAGGCATTGAACATAGTGTAGATGTTACATGTGATGTGCCTCGTAATATGCCTTGCATGTAATAGAGGCTCTAAAAATGTCAGTCTTGTTCTCTCCCTCCTCCTCCTCCTACAGATGTCATGTGACTTGCTGGAGGTCATCTATGATTCATGGGATAAGGGCTCATAAGAAAGACATGGTCCCTACTTTCACAGAATTTAAAAATTACAGGTTCTTTAAGTCTTATATGTATATATGTGTTTGCACATATGAGAGTGAGACAAGTATAAAAATATATTAAACTATAAAGGTTTACAGTCTACCTCTCCTAGGTTTACAGTCTACCTCTTCTGCACCTCACCTCCCACTTTCCCAAAGGGAATGATCTTTTGACCATTTGGTCCATCACCCGGTCTTTGTCATGCAGACAGAGAGAGAAGACAGACGGATGATACAAGTCAAATTGCTCCAAATACGACAGGATGAGGCAGAAATGAGGAGGGAAGAGAAAGGAAACATCACAGAAAGTGAGAAAGAATGAGGGGAGAAAATGAGAAGTAGCTTCCTGGAGGAGTGGGGCCTCGGGACAAGCGACTTCTGTACCAGTGGTTTAGGGATTACCAAGTCGCTGGGGTACTTTACTCTCTAGAGACTGTAATCAGGGCAACACCGGTGCGATCCCCTAAGAAATGGTTGTGATTGGCTTGAACTCCCAAAAGATTCCTCCCAAAGATTTCCATGAAGTTGTCATGTCATCACTGCGTCCAGGTTCTTGCTCCCTTCCCCCCATGCTTTCAGCTTCATGCTACGTCAACCCAAATATAAAACCCAGCTCTTTCTTCAATTCTGACTCAAGGCTCTTGTGAGAGTGACAGCCTTCCCAAGCGGTGAGAAAAGAGATTACATCAACAAAGCATAACTGTTAGGAGGAGCACCCCACACTCCTTTTTTAAAAGACCCTTGCCACCCACCACAGGGAGGCTGTTCTGTGCTGCTGGGAGCAAGTCCCTCCCTGTCTTTCCCATTCCTTTCCATCACCTCTCTTCTCTTCTCTGCCCCCCACCCCGCCTCCTCAGGAGCAGGAAACAAATGCCTGTCTTGTTCTCTGGCACACACCTGAGCCATCTCTCTGTGTGCCTGGGAGGCCACCAAAACCCACGGCTTTCAGGCTTACCTACCCCCTTCATGTATAAATTCAGGTGTTTTAGTCAAAATTGTTCCCTCTCTAAAAGAATGACAGATCATAGATGTTTCACCTCATTTTTCCTGTGTACAACTTACATTAGAAACCCAAATTGTTGACAGAAGAAAAGCAGTATGGGAATCCAGTGGGCTGGTCAGGGACGTGTTCCTGGACAAGACAGACGAAGGATAGATGGGATTTGGAGAGAACTGGAGAGGAAACCCAGTAGTTTCACAACATCAGTAAAAATGTGGAGGCTGAACTGGCGCAGAATATATAAGGGAGATGAAGAACTTCTTCAAGCCAAAGCCAACAATCCACTGGCTCACAGTGAAGGATAAAAATATGGGCATTAAGGTGGAATCATGACCGGAGGACTCTGAGTGTGTCAGGTTAAAAATCTGCCCTTAATCTGATCTCTCCTTTAGGACAGGCTCATCTGTCTTTCAGTCTTTTAGGACTTCGTTGTTGTTGTTGTTGAGAAAACCATATCAATGATCCTTTTAGATATGTAAAAGTAAAGCAAGAACATCCTGGAGAAAGACAGGAATCCAACAGATTGAATACATCTAACGTAGACAAACCAGCGGACTAGCCTGCTTGGTCCTGCCAGAGCCTCCCACAACTATGTCTCTGTGAACGCTGTTGGTTTTGGGGGTGGGTCGAGAAGTTGCTATATGGATTTGTACAATGGGACACTTTTTTATCCTTTCGAAGTTGGGTGTTTATTCCTTCAAATTGTTGCTTGCAGAAGGATCAGAATTCAAATGACAAGTGCTTGGAAGGACCTGGCAAATGTGCCCTTTTGTCCTATCACTGAGGATGAGTGACAAGGAGGAGTTGGACTGCCTTTGGAGCAACTCAACATAAGTCTCACGTGAGGTTCATCAAAACAGCTCTGCCGTTCTCACAGCCTGACTTCAGAGTGCTCACTGTAATATCAAACTTGCAAAATAGATTCATCCTAAGAAAATTCTGCTGTATTCATGTATTTTAATATTTGAAGTCCCCTCATAAAAACTTATTAATTTTTGTATAAAAGAATTCCTATAATCTACAACTATGATATTTCCTACCCAGCATCTATTCCCTCTGATTCTAAAAATAGTCCTATTTTCCATCAGAAGCACATTTACCTCCCTCTCTCTCTTTTTCTGTCTCTTTCTCTCTTTCTTTCTCTCTCTCTCTGGCATTTGGGTGGAGGGGAATCCTGCCCAGGCTCCATGACACAGAGGCAACAACAGAATTACCCATCAGTTTATGCCACTTACTGGTCATGGTAATTGGTGGCCTGTCCCTGCCACCCAATCTGAAGTAGAAACCCAATTCCTTTTAATTATATCTCCCTATTTTAATTTGCTGCACAGCTCTTGTCATTATCTGATATATTTTCTTATTGACTTATTTTTTGGTATGTATATATATCTCCCACTTCTGAAATGAATGCTGGGATCTTGTATGTCTTTTTAGTGCCATCCCCTGTAACTAAAATGCTGCTGGAACATGGAATGCAATGTCTTTTGGTTGAATGTTTTAACAAACAATGAACCAATGAAATGGCTCAACAGTGGAAATGTAACATAAGTGTGTCCAGTAAGAATTAATCCTAGATATGGTGCTGGCATGATCAAGAAAATGTCATTCAATCATGAGACTATAAACCTAGAGTTTCCAGAGGTCACCTGAAGAGTAAAACTACCCCAACCCTAAGAATGAGGATGCAGACAGAGCTGTAGAGAAGCAACTTCCTGATGAAACCATGTGAGCCCCCAGATCTAGCCATTTCTTAACCCAGTTACCTTTTAACACTAGGGTGCATCATAGGACTCTCAGTTATCAGTCTCCAGGTGTGCCTGCTGACCTCTTCGTCATATCCAGGTCAGTTCCACTTAGCACTACAGGCCTGAGCCTGGGATGTATTCTTCCTCTAGGAAGGATAGTGTCTGCACTGTACTCTTCCCAGACATTTTTCCTCAAAAGAGGAGAAACATCGGCAGGAAACATTAGCACATGTGCTGTTGTCTGGGGGAGCAGCTCAAACCTCATGGAACAAGTACAGACACAACAGACGCCATGGCCCTGTGCCCACAGTCCACTTCCCTCTACGGGAAAACTGCCTGAAGAAGGAAACCAGACATCACCTTTTGTAAACGGCGTGCAGCACTCCTTCCGTATTCCTCTCTCGTGGCCCAGCCAGGTGTAAGAAGCAAGTCACTGATCACAGCGCCAAAGAATCGGGGCCCTAGCTTCTGCTCTGTCCTGCTTTCTGCACCAAAGCCACCAAATTGTTCCATTGCTCAATCAGCATTTACTGTACACAGTCCTGTAAAGGCTGGTTCCTATGATTCTTCTTATTGAAGAAAAGTGACCAAAATTCAGATGAGCTAGTTTAAGCCAAACAGAACACAAGGATATTTATGGACTCTGGGAATCTTAGGAAAAGTTTCAAGGAAGTCCAAGCTGGATTAAGTGCAAGGCTGAAATAAAGGGGGCAATGCCCAAGTCATTCCCTAAAATTCTGGAGCACTTTAGAGCATGAGAGTACTGTAGCTACAGCTTTAAGCATCAAGACGTGAACAGGTCTTTCTGCGGCATCGTATAAAGGTTTCCAGATACCCTTTCCCCCGCCTCTTTCCTCTGTGTCCTGGGCCCTGTCATCTCTGCAGGCTAGCCTGGAAAGGAGCTGCACAGAGACCTGTTGGAACATAACGTGGACCAGGAAATATGATCCAACCTGCAATGGGAAGTAAGTTTGGAATACCACATTGAGTCAGATTGTTACAGAAGTTTGCATTCATTCTGCTGAAAATGGGTAATTATTTAAGTCAAGTAATACTCATTTATTCTGAAATATCTATTAAACACATAATATATAACCTTATAGCTCTCTACTAGAAATAATAATAAATAAGAAATAGTCCCTGATGTCAAGAGAATTGCCATTTAATATGGCAGTTGAAAGATAAATCTAGAAACATCTAGAATAGTATTGTCCAAAAGAAATATAATGTGAACCACAAATGTAACTTTAAATTTTCTAGTACCCACATTACAAATATAAAATGAAACAAATATAAAATTCTACCTTATTAAGGTAGAATCCATCTTAATAATATATTTTATATAATCCACTATATCAAAATTATTTCAACATGTAATTCATATAAATAAATTAGTAAAATATTTTAAATTCTTTTTTTCTTACCAAGTATTCAAAACCCAATGTGCATTCTGTGTTTCAATTTGGACTAGCCCCATGTTAAGTGTATTATAACTATATCTGATTAAAAGTTCTCATATTGGACATCATAAACCTCAAAGATGTTAGTGCAAAAATCACCTGTGAACATCTTTTTTCTCTATTTCAACTCTTTTTCTTGAATGGAACCCTGATATTTCTCTCCACAGCCACCTAGTCCCTACTTAGCTCATACGCATTTTGGATGGAGTTGATGCCATGCCAGATCCAGAGGGGGCTACTCAGGTCATTATACAACTCTGGACCTAGTGATTGGTTCAGGGTGGACATAGGGCCCAATCAGAGTCATTAAAATACAATGATTCTTTTGTTAGAACATCCTCTTTTCTGCAGGACTTGAACCTGAGAGAGTGTGAGCCTGAATTCCCCGGGGCCACCATGAAGAGCCTGAGAATGAAGCTGCCACGTGAAGGGTAGAGCGACAAATAGAAATTCACTTCTCTAGGCATCAACTTATTTCCCAGAGAATTCCTGAGCTTTTCCATTATGTAGATCAATAAACTCCACTCAAGCCAGCCTGAGTTTGGATATTTTCTGAAAAGGGTGGTAATGTATTGGAGGGAACTTCTACTCCACTCCCCAGGAGGAGGTAGTATAGCATGATTTCATCCAGTTGCTCTTACATCCTCTTCCTGAGAAGAGAAGTAATTTGACTGGTGAACCAGTGAATCCTAACATCCATTGGGCTGCATGTATCAGAAGGCAGCATCACTATACTGAAATAGCAATAGGGCTTGTCTTTCATTCTCACTTGTCTTGTCTCTAGCTCTCTTGGATCACCAACCAGCCAGGAATCTGCTCTCTCCATCCCTCCTCCTGCAACTAAGTGGTTGAGTCAGGTAAACCCTGGGGGACTGACTGCCTTTGATTCTTGCCTTTACAGTGGTGCCTGGTTCCTACTAGTAACACATTCACAATCATGGTGCATTGCCTCAGTTTCCCTGGGACAATCAGGCAAACAACGCATTGTTATAAAAAGAAGATGATAGGAATGTCTCATCAGAAAAACTATCTTTCTCTGAGTCATATCCCTATGGAAAATTCTCAAGAAGTTTAATTAAATTTTTCAATTCTTAAATGTCAGCACTTATTCATCAACCATGAAAAGAGTACCTATTATATAGGGGGCATGGTCCTAGCCACTGGGGCTGCAAAGATGAATATGTCATTGAACTCAAGGAGACAATGTCTAGTTTATGAAAATATTTTTAAATAAGATAATGTAATAAAAGAGACAAGAGCATGAAAGGAACACTGAGAAATAACACTTCAAAATGTCAGAGGTAGTAGCTACATTAAATTTAAATAGACAACAGAATCCAATATAAAAAGGCAGCAGCGGGCGGAATAGATGGAGGGAAATGATCTAATTACATGCTGAGTAAGAGAGACACACTTTAGGCTCAAAAACACAAATAGGTTAAAGTAAAATGATGGGGAAAATGCCAGGCAAATAGTATCCACAAGAGAGCTGAAGTATTAATACTAGTTTCAGACAAAATAAACTCAAATATAAAAATTATTACTGCAGAAAAAGAGAAACATTTTATAATGATTAAAGGGACAATCCATGAAAAAGATATAACAATTATAAACATATATGCATCTAACAAGTGAGCCCCAAAATACACAAAGCAAAAACCAACAGAACTTAAGGGAGAAATAGACAATTCAACAACAATAATTGGAGACTTCAATATTCTCTTCTCTCCATAATGGATAAGATATCCATTTTTGATGGATACATTAAATAGTGAGCAAATACCAACAAAGAAATAGAACACTAGGATAAAAAAAACAAATAAACATGACAGACATCTATTGAACACTCTAGCAGACAGCAAAATACATATTCTTCTCAAGCGCACATGGAGCATTCTCCAGCACCACAAAGCCCTGAAATAACTGGATATTTGTGTGTGAAATTATGAAATTATATCTCTTCTTCATATTATACACATGAATTAACTCAAAATGAATCATAGACCTAAATGTAAGAGCTTAACTATTTGTTAAACTATAAAACTCTTAGATGAAAACATATGAGTAAATCTTCATGACCTTGGACTAGGCAATGGTTTCTTAAATACAACACCAAAAATACAAGTGACAAAATAAAAAATTATATCATCAAAATTATATAATCTTACATATAAGAGACATCCCAAAGAATACACTTAAAAATTAAAACTAACAAATGAGTTTAGCAAGGTTACATGATAAAAGATCAGTATGCAAAAATCAATTGCACTACTATAAATTTGCAATAAACAGTCCAAAAATAAAATTTAGAAGACAAGAGTCTTCAAAAACTTGTACTGGGATAACTGGATATCCATGTGTCAAATGATGAAATTAGGTCCCTGCCTCATATCATATACATAAATTAACTCAAAATGAATCATATGCATAAATGTGATTTCTAAAACTATTTGTGAAACTATAAAACTCTTAGAAGAACACATATGAGTAAATCTTCATGGCCTTGGATTGAGGCAATGGTTTCTTAAATATAACACAAAAAGCACAAGCAACAAAATGAAAATCTCTTCTGCTTTAAAGTAGTATACTACAAGTAAGGAAAACAAAACCATGAGATGCAATGGGAGAAAAAATGCAAGTTATAAATGTGAAAAATACTGAATATACCTTTAAAATCACAAATGGTCAATAAGCAGGTAAAATGATGCTCCAAATCATTCGGGAAATGCAAACAAAACCACAATGAGATCCCACTTCACACCCAATAAGATAGATATAATAAAAAAGACAGACAATAACAAATATTGGCAAAGATGTGGGGAAATGGGAACTCTCATAGTGGGAATATAAAATAGTGCGGCCACTTTGGAAAACAGTTTGGCAGTTCCTCAAAAAGTTAAATATTGAATTATCACATGGCCTAGCAATTACACACCTAGGTCTATGTCCAAAAGAATTGAAATCATATCTACATAAAAACTTGTACATGAATGTTCTTAGAAGAATTATTCCTAATAGCCAAAAAGTGGAAACAACCCAAATGTTTATCAGCTGATGAATGAATAAATAATCAAAATGTAGTACATCCATACCATGGACTATTATTCATCCATAACAAGGAATGAAGTAGTGGTATGTGCTACAACCTTGAAAACATTATGGTAAGTGAAAGAAACCAGTCACAAAAGACCACACATTATATAATTCCATTGATATGAAATTTCCTGAGTAGACAAATCTATAGAGACATAAAATAGAGAAGTGGTTGCCTGGACCTGCCAGGCTGAGGAGACGGTTTGGAGAGTGAGTGCTGTGGGTACCAGACTTCTACTGGGGCAGGTGAAATATTCTGCGATTAGATAGTGCTGATGGATGCACAACTCTGTCAATATAATAATGAATATGGAAATACACTCTACAAAGGGTAAACTTTGTGGTATGTGAATTATATTTCAGTGCAACTGTTACTAAAAGAAAGACTTTAAGGTCTCAAGGAGAACTTCCCAAAAAAGACACCTTAAAGTTGATCTTAAAGGGGGAAAGTGTTTATTATAATCAACCAAGGCACAATTCGTAAGGAAATTTTGATATAAGTTTACAAAGCACCAAGGTTAAATATTATAAAAATCCCCAAAATTAGTCTACACACACTCTAGAAACTTGCAATCTCATGGAGGACACACTAGCAGAAAATAAAATACAGGTTACTTAGCACTTGCTAAGTTCCTATTATAGCAGCCTTTTTTAACCTATGAATTACATTTTCATTTATATCTCATGACATCCTATTTGAATCTAAATTTGGAAACTAAGGATATAAACTCAGAAAGGTTGGTTGAATTTCCAAAAACCATTCAGCTACTGAACACCTGGTATGAACCAAGGTCTGCTTCAATGCATCATACATGAGTTGTGTCAGGTCTTATGCGTCTTAAGTAACAAACTTCATAATTTATCTCATCAGGCCTGCTATACCTCCCCTTTCCTGGGACATCTGGTAGACCATAGCAGAACCCCAGCTGCACTAGTGGGCTGTGTGGGGGCCCTCAATAAAAACACCATACCCATTCTAGAATATAACATATCAAAATCGTTTTTTCCCAATGCATGCATATACTTGGCCCCATCCTGTATGAATGACTTATTTCTTAAATATAATTGTTTGCTCTTATATAGCTACAGCCTCTGTGTTTCCAGCAGAGACGTCATGCCTTTGGTTTCTGATCCCATTTCAGTTGTGAGTCAAGGGATCCTGGTTGGTGTTCAGTACATTAAACAGTAACCAAAATAAATATCCTAGAAGCCAGAATCCTAAGGTTGTCTCCCACTCGGGAGGTTGTGAGGTTTCCGTTGTCAGTGTATGTTTTCCTTTCAAGACAAGGCAAGCTATGTATGTGCTAAGTAGGAGTGTTACATGATCTATGCTCCCCCCCACCCCAGTACTAAAAGGAAAATACAGGTCGAAATAAGAAAGAAAAATGGCGCCAGAAAGAAAGAAGAGCCAAACTAAATTTGGCATTTCACCTTTCATTTTCCCCCAAATGCTGCCTACCCACAACCCCAACCCTGTCAGATGTTTCAAATGTTTTCATTGTTCCTTCCCTGAGCCCAGCTCCAAATCCCAGAAAGAAAGGGGGAGGGGGTGGGGTGGGGAATCAATGTCATACAGATGTGTTTATCCCCTCTTGCCTGGATAAAAGACTTCTTTCAAGTATGGAGCATATCTTCCAGGCTGAACCTCTGCATTTTTAGGAATGCCACATGGCAGTCAGGTCAGGGCTGCTCTTTTGCTGTCCTCTTTATGTCAAACCCGAGCTTTTGTTCTCTGATGTTAAGCTTGACAGATGTGTTCTCAGGCAGCCAGCACACTGAAAACACATGGCTTACTGAAGCCCCCGGTCTTCTAGGCTAAAGCCACTGCCAATGCCATTGGTGAAACAACTCCACGATTTCCCAGGAGGCCACGGGACCCCACTGGGGTGCAGATGAGGATGATGTAGTGTCAGGACCATACTCAGGAGAACAGAAGCCAGACTTCTTTCTGGGACCTCAGGGTGTTATCATTTGATCTGATGTATTTGCAGGGCCTGGGTTTTTATACTAAGTTTTAGCAGAGGCTTGTAACACCTTGTATCACCCAACTCTGTTTCTGATGAGCACATGCAGGCGAAACACAACTCTCTCTCTCTCCCTTCCTTCGCTCTCTCCTTTTGTTCATCCTGCTTTCTCTTCATTTCCCACTTTCTCTCCCTCCCTCCCTTCTTCTCTTTGTTCTTCTTTCCTTTCTTCCCCCTTTCTTTTTATCCATCTTTCTTTTTTGTCCTCTCTCAAATGCCCTTTCTTCTTTCTTCTCTCATATTTCCATTTTTATCTCTGCTTTCCCTCCCTATGTCTCTCTGTTGTCTCACGCACTAGTCTGCCTCTCTCTCTCTCTCTCTCTCACACACACACACACACACACACACATCCTTGTCTCACACACATGTCCTTACCAAGTCTCAGAGACTGAAACTTACTGAAGACTCCACATTTCTGCCCTTTATTAATTCTGGGCCCAGGTCCTGTTTCTGTGGCTTTCCCCAGTGTTTTCGAGCTGCTGATGTAGGTGGCCAGCGCTGCTCTGATAGCTCTGGCTATAGTTTGAGACACTTACCTATCTTAGAAGCAAATCATTTTACATTTATAGATTAGATGGAATTTTTACGAGCATCTTATTTTCCCAGAAGTTCTTGTCCTTACCTCTCCCCACTGCGCAGTCTCATTCCTCCTCGTTGCCTCAGTGGTGGGCAGTGTGAGGCCCCTGCCCTGCTCCACGGACAGACAAGGGTTTCCTCCGCAGGAGAGAGCCAGTCAGATGGAAAGCCTGGCTCTCCCCGCAGGCTTCCCACTTCACGCTCACCCACTCCCTGTCTGTACTCAGCCAACCTCTCTGAGTCTGGAACTTGCCAACGGCCATCCCTTGTGACTAGAATTTTTCAAGAGATTTTATTAAGAACCTAAGAAAAATGTAATCTGAATTTGTGATGCTATGGAGAGAGCACAGGTTTAGGGGCCAATGCATCTGTATTTGACTTTTACAGGAAAACAGGTATGTTACCTTAGTATGACAGAGCCTGCTGGTTGCCCCCTGAGATGCATTTTCCCTTTATTACTCCACAACAGAATCCCCCAAATACTGGCTGGGTATATAGCCACCAGAATAAATACTATACTGCCCAAGCTCCCTTGTAGCTAGCTATGGACATATCACAAATTTTCACCAATGGGATGTTATTGAATATGACTTGTGTGGCCCTTATGTATAGAAATCCTATGTACACAGTAAATCCTTATATATGTATGATATGGTTTGCATAACTTCCATGATATATACTAAGTGGTATGTGTATACCATTCTTCTTCCTTTTCCTCTTTCCCCCTGTCTGGATTGCAGTTGTGAGAGCTGGAGCTGGAGCAGCCATCTTGGACCACACAGTAGAAGTCTTGTATTGAGGATGAGAAGCCTAGTTTCACTGATAATCATGAAGCTACTATTTCAGCCCTGAACTGCTGATGTTTGTGTGAAAGTAAATAAGTAAACAAACCATCAAATTAATCTTATTTAAACCACTGTTTTTGGTAGGCAAGGAGGAATGCTCTGTCACTCCCTCCCTCAAACTCCAAAAAGAAGAGACAGAGTATATGATCTCTGTCTAAGTCTATTCCATGTCTGACACACCAATGGTTCTAGTTAAAAGTCATGGATGCATTTACAGAGCTCAAAGTTCTGACTTGAGCTTCAAATTCAGCTATAGGTCAGAATGGCTGGCACAGCTTAAAAGAAATACACAGCTTTGATTTCTTTTCTCCTCATCACTCTGTCTACTTAGTGACCATGAATCCCCAGTGACAGGCAGAGTAGACCCGAGACAAAAGTGAAAACAGTTACCACTTACTGAGCCCTTGCCCTATACTGGGCTTCATTTAATCTTCATAATGGCCTTAGAAGGCAAGTTCTATCATGATCTCCTTTGATGGCTGAGGACACTGAGGCTCAGAAAGAAAGTCAGCAACAGGCAGGATGCAACTAGGGTGTGCCTGACTCCAGAGCTGCCTGTCTCCCACAAAGACATCTCAGGATGGGGAATCCAGAGAAGAAACTAAGCCAATGAGCATGTATGTGTGGAAGGAGGGATTGGTGACCAGTTGACATAAAGCCAAAGAAGAAAAACCATCCCATCCCAAATCATCCTTCCATGATCAAAACCAGGGATACTGTAGGCTCTATGTCCCTTCCCTTGAGCATGATCTGGGATGACACAGTCCTCTGAACTGAGATGCTATCTCCAGGGCGAAACCCTGGCCAGTGGAGGGTCTTGGGGCTGGGAAATGCACCTACCCACCTCCAACAAAGGAGAAACGTGTACTGGTTGTTCAGAGAAAGCCAGACTTGCCTTTTCCCCCTCTTGAAATGAATTCAACCCAACCCCAAGCCTGGCAGAAATAAATAAGTCATGACCCCACCCCCAAGGAGGACACAATGCTATGTGCCACCAGGATGGCCGAGGCATTCATGGATCCTCTGAAGGAAAGAGTTTATGATCCCCATCCTGCACACCAGAAAGTGACTCTCAGAGATAAAGTGACTTGCCAAAACTCATGGTGGAGCCAAGATGAAAAGCTGGTCCAAAAACTAGAAAGCCCATAAAGCTCTGTGCTGAACATTAGCTTCTTAAAGGTAATTGGGGTTCTAGTCACAAAGTCAATGCCTTCTTCTATGGAGTCAGGTCCATAAAGAAAAGACAATAATTTTCTCCAGCTCTTGACTGCAGACTCTTTCTAGAACCACCACTTCTCATGGTTGGAAGTTATCTTAGAGAGTATCTGCACCAACAGTGTCCCCTTAAAGTGGAGGAATCTTGAGTCATAGAGAAGTGACATCCTTACCAGGGGTGTCACAGCTTTCTGTGACTGAGCCACCATCAAACTCAAAGCCCTGACTCTTGTACTATTCCAGCCTGTGTTTCTCTTTGGAGAGGAAGCCACAGAAACTAGTGGTTCAAATCTCAGCCATACTACAGCTAAGCCATGTAACATTACACAAGGGTTTTCTTTGCTTTTTGTTTTTTGTGGGGTTTTTTTTGTTGTTGTTGTTAACCTCCCTATATCTTACTTTCCTGTGTGCACTTGAAGATGATAATAGTACCTGTTATGATGAGCAAAGGAAGTGATGCAGGTAAAGCAATCAGCATGATCTTGGCACCCAGTAGCTCCTGGCAAACACCACTGTCTTATCACCCAAGTCCAAGCCACTCACCTCTCTGCAGACGCCCTAAACAAGGCGGACCAAGGGAAAAGGATAGAGGGGTGAAATTAAATCAGCATGGAGAACACAAGTACTTTTTTTCCCCATCTTGAGCTGACGGGAATAAATAGAACCTGGAGATCATATCATATCTAAGAGAAAGAATTCTAAACAAGAAGAACTCAGAGCACAGAGCACCGAGCCTCCCACCTCTGGACTCACTTTCTTATCTGCTAATGCATCATCTAGCATGTGCCTCCACACATCACCCACAAGGGTAATAATCAAGTTCCAGCCCTCTCTCCTAAGTGAGAAATTCCTCATTCCACAAGTGTTAGGATTTCCAGGGATTAGTGTGAAAGGCAGCTAAGCATCTAAATCCCTTGGAATGGAGAGAAGTTAAAGTCCCGCTCATCCCCCAACCAGGCCCCATTTTCCCCCTCACACGGCCTCACCCTCCGCATACTCCCCCTGCCCTGAGCCTTCTCCAGCAGCCAGTCTCTGGGAAAGGGGGCACTGTCTGAGCAGACAGTTAAAGACAACCACAAATGCCCCCCATGTAGGGATGGGTGGCTGTGTATGTCTCACACAAGCTTGAGAAGAAACCCTAAGCACTTCAACTTTTGCATATGTAAACTGACTAGGCGCTTCTGTTTTAAAAAGACAGTTAGAACAAGCCCGCGGGACTCTGCCTATAACCTTCCCCACTGCCTTTACAGAGCAGAGGGACGGGGACACAAGGCATTGAGACAAGCACAGGTGAGGCAAGCAGAGAGGCCCTGCGGACGATGATGACGGCTCATCAGACATGGAACATGAATGAATCAACAGGCATTTGAACCGAGTCTCCAAATACAAGTACCAGATTGGGCAAGGTGATGTTCCTGGGAGCGAAGACAGAAAGAGGAGGCCTGGAGGAATAATTAAGTGGCCCCGCGGTGAGATCAGGGGGTGCCTGCTGGGGAAGCACAGGACGTGAATAACGTGGGAGAGTATCGCGACAGCCGCTCCCGCGGCTGTACAATTCTACGTTCCGTGATTCTGCTGGCTTTGCTCGGCATTTCGGAACTTGGCACAGGGCTTCTTGCACTTTCATCATCAAAAGCCTTTAATTCTATTTAGCTTATCAGAAGAAGGGGCCGCTGCTTCTCTGAGAGGCTTTGCTGACTGGGGAGCCCAAGCCAAGTCCTGTCCAGGAAGGAGACTGCCTCCTTGCTCTCCGGTGCTACCTCCAGGCAGCTTACAGAATCAGTCCCTGCCCTTAGGAGGCAGACTGATCAGGAAAGAGGCAGCTGCCACCAGCAAGATGAGAGCGGGATTCAGAGCATGGGGCCCGGTGGGGGTGGGGGTCAGGGAATCCTCAGGGGCTCACAGAAGAATGTGCTTTCCAGCTGAGCTCACAGGAGGTACCGTCTACTTAGAATACAAACCTGATCAGGTTACCCTGTTACATTATACCCTTCAGTGGCTCCCTATTGCCCTTAAGTTTATCCAAACTCCCTAAACTGGTTTATACAGCTCTCTGTGACTGGGCCTGCCCTCTCCTCCCCCTCCTCCACTGCCACAGTCTCCTCTCCCTCAAGCCCTGCTCCTCCTCCTAGCACTTTTCTCACCTCCCAGAGTAAGTCCCACATGGTCTCACTTCCAGGTGTTTGAACATGTGTCCCCAAGTCTGTCTCATTTATCATCACGATCATCACATCTTAAATGCCACTGCATCCGGGAGCTCT